>BSBM01000043.1:6940000-7285000 GCA_027924585.1 Larix kaempferi | reverse complement strand
ACCCCCCCCTCCTAGCCCCTTACCCCTACCTAACCACCCACCATCTCTATAGTCTAGGAACAAATTTTGGCACTAACATCTTTGGCACTGTTGCCGGGATGGAAGTGAAGGTTCATCTTCCCTGGGATATCTTTATTGTTTCGATTTTGAGGTGAACACGATCAGAAATTTTTTCAGACTACAATTTTCACCAGGTGACTCCGCAGGGAAAGGAGCTGTGGTGACTCCACTGAGTACATAATGATGAGTACAGCTGTTAATCCAGTTACTTCTTCAATCGAGATAGCAGATTTTGTGGCATACCCTGTTTTTCTTAATAACCTCAAAGAATGGATTTATTTTGATGATGATAAATGGAATGAAGATTTATCTTCCTATTCAGATTCTTATAACATCTCTAGTGAAGAGGATACATTTATTTTTATGAAGAAGCTTCTAAAAGTATTTGAGTTAGAATATGAAATATTGTTAGTTAAGAAAAAGTCCCAGATTTCTTCCAGTCAAAGCAATTCTTTTGAAGATTTACATGATGAACAGCATGAAGAAATTTTCTATGATGACAAAACTATAAATTCATTTGTCATTGACTCACATGATTCTAGCAGATCTGGTCATGATGTAGTTGATGTCCCAAATACTATTGGAGATGAGCCTATCTATGATGAAAAGGATGATAATGAAAAAGAAGAAGGATATATTATTTCAAATCTGTTTCAAAATCATATTCCTGATTATTCTTTGCAGAAAAATTCATCTTTTCCATTAGGATTTTATCCCGATACTCCAATATTTCACCAATATAGTGATGAAGAGGAATAATTTAATTTTTATAAGGTTCGTTGACTAATGGAATTACATCTAGTTCTACTTTTCAACAAAAAGATGATCAACAATGCGTTCATGCTATGGTCAATAATAATCATGAGTCTGTTGTTCAAAATACTTGTGAGGATTCTCTTATTTCTGATACATCTTTTAAAAATATCATTTTTGGAGAGAGTAATCAACAGTTTTTTCATGATGTATCTTTTAAGATTCATCAGTCATTTGATCATTACGGAGACACTGATGTAGAAGATCAGGAACATATCTTTTATTTTCTCTTAGAAATAGTCAGCTGTAATGGGCCATCACATCATAGTAATGAATCCAAGTCACAGGGATATAGCAAACGAAAACCGAAAGGATTAGATGAGCATTTGATGGTGCATGTTTCATTGTCAGTGGTTGAGTAGCAACACGTTTTGTATGAGTTTCAAGATCTAGTTGGCACTTACATGAAGATGTTTTGCAGTCATGAAATTTCAGCTATTGCTATTTTTAAAGTAAGATTTTTTAATTGTAAGTATGATTTCAAACATAATGATTCACATACTGTAGTTTGTCTGTTTGAGGCTTTGCATAAAGTTGGAAGGAAGGTTCAAATTGTTAGTCAATTACTTTCTTGGCTTCATTGGAAGTTTTCCTTTGCATGATCAAAATAATCTTAGCTAGTTAGAAGTAGAAGTTGTAAATAAATAAGCTCATTTTCGAGCATTGGTTTCAGTTTGTATAGTGTAAGCATGGATCATTTTTCAGTCTGCAGTCTCTTTTCAGAAAATATGGTTGTTCTTCAGTCTACCAGGCAGATGGATTTGCAATTTGATGAGCGGATTTCTATTACAACACAGATATAATTTCTTAGCAGCAGTCACATATTTTTTGATAGCCAGGATTAGAATTTGAGGAAGGAAAAGTGTTTTTCAGCAGAATCTTGTTATAAGATCATACAATAAGCTCATCAATTTAAAAATTATGAGCAGGCTTGTTAGTTTTGGAACAGGTTGGCAACCAGATACAAATGACTCCATCGCCCAATGGATAAGGCACAAGGTCTACAAGTTCTTGAAACCTCACAAGAAGGCTTTCATCCCACAACAGGAGCCAGATGTTAATGCTAAGATTGTTCTCATTTTTATGTGTTTCCATTATGTTTGTTTGAATTTTATTTTATTTTATTTATCCATGATTTTGATTATTTTGTTTTTAATTTTTATTTAACTTTTGATTGCTTTCATTTTCTTTAGTTCAAAATCTTTAAATGGCTTATGTAGCATGGTATTTTTCTCAAAGTTTTCAATTATATCTATTTTAGCTTCATTATAAAGCTTATAACCAAAGTTTAGCCTTTATCCTAAGAGATTTCCTAAAATTTGTTATATTAAAAGATTTTGGTAGTGCAAACTGCAAAACATAGCCAAATGCGCTACAGGAATCCGATATGATGAAAAATCATGGTTTTTCATGCTGGGTGATGGTTCGTTTGAGTTATAATGACTGGACAGGTTGTGTTATTATGATTTGAGATGCTAAAACACATGTTAAATAAGTATGATAGTTTCAAGTTCCATTACATTCTATCATTAAGATAAATCAGGGTTTGAGGTGCACAAGTCAATTTGGGGATCACGAAATGCAAAGTTGAGGACACTTGTTGCTGAACGTGGTTAGTGTTTTAATCCTTGAACATTTGTCATCTGCGTTTCTATCAGAATATTAATTAACAAAATTGCAGTTATAATATTGGAAGAAGTGGCGAGGTCAACAAGGTATAGCCGATGGATATGCAATGGGATGCGAAATTTCCACTATGTGCATATGTGTTTAAGGCAACTGGATGGTTCAATTTATTTGAGAAAATCACAGGGTTTAATGAGGAGGTTTCAATTTATTTCCCAAAGAACCTTAATGATGATGTTATTAAATTCAAAACCCTGGGTTTTCAACTCTCAGAAGCCCTAATTTCTAAGGCTATTGGTATCGGCATGGATGGGGAACTATGATTCAAAAAGATTCCATTTAACATCAACCCAAATCCTTTCCTACTACCAGCTACTGAAAAATTGAATTGGTGCAAGGGAAATCATATTAAATATTTTTGACCTGAATGGAGGCATCTGCTCAGCGTTATACAAACCTATATTACATGCGAGGGCAGGTTCTCACTGGTTTTTAAGTACCATATTATGTTTTTAATGCATCTTAAATTGAACTATAACATGAGTTTTCCATTTTTCCTGTACAAGAGTATTCAAAAGATGTCTAATAAGGTTAAGACGCATCCTGAGCATTCAAGGCAGTCAATATTTCATCATGGTTTGATAAAGTTAATCATTCAAATAGTATTATAGAAGGATAACATTTTATATTTTGGTCTGGTTTCATTGTTGAGCAGGATGAGCGTGTGAACAAGAGAAAGCCTAAAAAGGAAAGTAAAAAGAGTAGGAAGGCAAGAGTTTTGATACAAGACATTTCTGAGAAGCCTCTATCACAGGAAAAACTTAAAAACTCAGAAAATGGAGTTGACCATTAATCTAACTGCTGAACAACTTCAAGGTTCAAGTTCCAATTAGAAAATAGAGGATATAACTGTAATTCAAAGATCTTCGACTGATGAAGGCAAGGAGGAGAAAGATAGATCATATTCTCATCAAATGAGCCTACAACAGGAGTGCACAGAGAATAACAAAAGAATAAATATGAAGAAGATTTAATCTTCAAAAAACTGGATATCCCACCTTTCACATCTCAAGACCCCACTCTGCCAGGAGAGCTAAACATATATTAAGAGGTTAAAAATCCTTGAAGAGGAAGAGGCAGACTGAAGATCAAGCAGAAGATTTGAAGAAAGCAAATCTACAAGAAGAATCCAAAAACACCGATGATGAAGCAGCTATAACTAAACTGCCCTATTTTTTTCCCTGTTTTAGTCATTATCATTAAATGCAGATTGCGAAGTGATGAAAGCGAATTTTGGAAAACCAAAAGAGGTTTTTGTCCACAACAGACTCATTTAAACAAAAACCTCTCATTTTTGCAGCAGTTGTCATAATTTGAAAGATTCGAATTCATCTTTGGGGCCTATTTTTCAGGGTTTAAAATGTTTAATATTTTACTGTTTTAGTCACAAAGTTTTGGCATGCTTTACAATCAATTGGAGAGGAATTTTAAAAAACCATGAGAGGTTTTTGTTCATCATGGGTTCATTTAAACAAACCTATCTCAGTTTTCTAACAGGTGTCATGAATCGAGATAGATGAGGACGTCTTTGAGACCCTTTTTCCTAGAAATTCACCTTTTTCCCCATAATCTGATTTTGTTAGTTTTGGTTAATTAGTCTTTAATAACCACTAAGTGTATCTGCTGAATATTCGAAACTTGACCTAAGAAAGTAGTTATGGAACTACTACATATTTGTAATGATAAAAGGAGGACAAGCATTCAGGTGTGAGGGGGATTTTTTTGGTTTCAGGAAGCTATACACAGTGATGGGATTTATGCTTGCAAGACTCTCATGTAAGTCCTGAAGACTGAGATTAATACATATGTGATATAAACCATTTTATATTGTTTGATTGAGTTTTTATTTATGATTAGTTTTTTCATTTAACACATGAATTCATTTATGTTTTAAGGTTTTTAAATTCAGTAAATGCTTATGTGTTATTGATAAAAACCAGAATGTGTGATTATGAATGTGATGGTTTATGTCCTCTTTTCAAGATTTATGATTTCGGTTCTTTAATGGATGACATGATTTAGTAACTTGTTTAAGTTTGATTTCCTTTCTACTTTCTTGAGATTGAAACCTACAAACCATTAAACCCTAAAACTAGAAAAACCTATTTCATTGTTTATCTTGAGATTGCTGAGATGGTGCTAGCTTGTCCCTCTGTAGTCTAGGAACAAATTCTGGCACTAACAGGTAGGTAATCTAGTACATGTTTTGCATGTTTTATTGTGTACTATGTTATAGGTATGTGGTGTACATGTATGCTATGATTTTGTTTTGTGGTCTCATTGAGTATTGGCATTAATATTTTGAATATTGCAACCATACATTGATAGCTTGATAGATTCATAAATTGTATAGACGTGGCACACCTTGATAAATTGCACAAGTTTCGTAATCATCATCATCATCATCATCTACATCAACACCACCACCACCACCACCATCATCATCAATAGCATCATCATCAACATCTTCATCATCCTCACCACCACCATCATGATCATCACCATCACCATCAACACCACCATCACCATCATCATCAACGTCTTCATCATCATCACCATCATCATCTTCATCACCATCACCATTATCATTGCCATGTCTAGGTTCATCATCAACATCTCCATCATCACATCTTCTTCATCATCATCATCATCATCTTCATCACCATCACCATCATCATCAACGTCTTCATCATCATCACCATCTTCATCATCATCATTAACTCTAACTCTAACCCTAATTCAATTTCCTTCTATAACTCTAATTTCCTTCATCATCATCGCGCTATCTATACCTTCTCGATGGACGATTTTGCAAAGTTGACCCCTGTGTGCAAAAATTGCACACTCCCTCACTCAGCAAAACCCTAGTTTCCAAGATGGACCTACAAGAGGACAGGTAGGCCAAGGGACCAATAGAGAGGGGAACCCCTAGCACTGTCCCCATGTCATGAATCCAACAGAGTCGATGGTTCATCGATCGGAGCAACGATCTTCATTCTATGGTTCGTTTCGTCCGGCATCCAAAAGGCCTTTAGGGACACCTGCCAGATGCCTACCGGGGCCATAGAATCCAAACCGTGCAACAAAATCAGGTTCCGGCGAGACATGCAGGTGTGTATAGGATGGTTCTAGTTGGGAATGCTAGCCACAAGTGCCTGTTGGGTGATTTTGCAAAGTTGACCCCTTGTGGGCAAAAATTGCACAGTCCCTTACTGAGCGAAACCCTAGTTTTCAGAATGCACCTACAAGATGACACGTGGGCCATGGAACTGATGAATAGGGGCACCGCTAGGACTGTCTCAAAATCTTGAATCCAATGGAGTCGACAGTTCCTTGATCGGAGCCACGACTGTCATTCTATGGCTCATTTCGTCTCGCATCCAAAAGGCCTTCAGGGACACTTGTTGGATGCCTGCTGAGGGAATAGAACTATAACCGTGCAGTAAAACCAGGTTCTGGGGAGTCCTATAGGTGTTTCTAGGTATTTTCCGATTGGGAATGCTAGCTATAAGTGCCCGTAGATGATTATGCAAAGTTGACCCCCATGTGCAAAAATTGCACCGTCCCTCACTAAGCAAAACCCTAGTTTGCAGAATGCACCTACAAGATGACACGTGGGCCATGGGACCCGGTGGAGAGGGGCACCCATAGCACTATCTCAACGTCTGGAATCCAACGGAGTCGACGGTTCATCAATCGAAGCCACGATCGTCATTTTATAGCTCGTTCTGTCTTGCATCCAAAAGGCCTTTAGGGACACTTGGTGGATACCTGCCGAGGGCATAGAACTCCAACTGTGCAGCAAAAATGGGTTTTGGGGAGTCCTACAGGTCTGTCTAGGTAGTTTCCAGCTAGGAATGCTAGCCACAAGTGCCCGACGGATGATTTTGCAAAGTTGACCCCCGTGTGCAAATATTGCACACTCCCTCACTGAGCAAAACCCTAGTTTCCAAGATGGACGTACAAGATGACATGTGGACCATGGGACTAGCAGAGAGGGGAACCCCTAGCACTGTACCAACATCCTAAATCCAACGGAGTTGACAGTTCATCGATCGGAGCAATGGTCGTCATTCTATGGCTCGTTCCGTCTCGCATCCAAAAGGGATGTCCTACAGGTGTGTCTTCTGGGTAGATTTAGGCATTCTCGAGGATCTAAATTTATAATTGTCTTCTGGGTAGATTCAGGCATGGAATAATATTTGGCAGCACTTCCAAGCTCCCAAGACCATTTGGTCAGCCACAATATGTGCGACTCCTTTGACAAAAGATAAATTCTGGTGTGGACGATAGCATTTGATACACTAGCCAAATCTATGTTGTTGGAAGAACTTACATATTTCAACAAAGGAACGTTTTGCAGGTGACTTGAAAATCCCTTCCAATTTTCAGCAATAAAACAAAGAAGTTCAATGTACAAATTTTTAGGCAATCTTGTCAACCAATCAGACAATTGAATACAGGGAGATAACCACGCCCAAAAAATTCAAGCTATTATAAAACTCTTATTTATCAAGATAAGGATGGACTATGTGGGCATTATGAGAATATAGATGAATGAAGTCACTTTGATGAACTTGTCCTCTTGCTTTCTCCAGAATGCGTTTAAAAGCAGGGAGTATTGTCCAAGCTTCTGTTGGTTTACATAAACGTTTATTCCCAAAGCTGATGTCACATAAAACCACTTCCTCAGCTCTCAATTGGGTCTGAATGGCATCTCTAACTTGTGTTAGATGTGGATAATGAGGAATATGAAAGGGAAGGTACCTATAGACCTAGGTTTTCGATGATAGAGGTGAATTACCACTTATCATAACATGAAATGCTGAACAAAAGGCTAATGGAACACAACGAAGGATTCTCTGGTTCCACTTGTTATTGAAAATGATAATTTCTCTTCACGAAACCAGTAAAAAATATGCCTGTATTATAAATGGAGATCCTGTAACAATTTTCGTCAGAAGAAAAGCATAGATACCTATAGTCACCATATTTCATTTTGTAAGCTGCTAACCCATCAGAAAAGCTAATGTAATAGCCCATTTCCCAACATCTTTCCTCTGCTCAACCCTACACTCGTTTTCCACATGAAACTGCTGCCTCCACATGTAATAACTACATTGTTTTGTCGAAAATTGATCTTCTTCGGCTAACAAATGCAAAATGAAGGATTCATTGTCATTGCTAAGAGAAGTTCTAAGGTTAGTTTCTCAAAAAATAGAGATTGTATAAATCCTGTTAAGATTGATATGTTCCAACTCACGAACTGAGAGCTTCTTTATATTAGACATAAACAAAAGGCTTCAGGATGAATACTAGAGAGTTGTTGCTTTATAGCTTCAACCTTCTCAGGACGTGGGGGTATAAAAGGAGACATAGAATGACGAACATGGCTTGGATGGATGAACCATCAACTTTTTTGAATTCAGGACGTCGGGACAGTGCTAGGGGTGCCCCTCTCTGCCGGTCCCACGGCCCATGTGTCATCTTGTAGGTTCATTCTGCAAACTAGGGTTTTTCCTAGTGAGGGACTATGCAATTTTTGTACACGGGGGTCAACTTTGCAAAATCATCCACCGAGAACTTATGGCTAGCATTCCCAGTTGGATCCTACCTAGACACACCTCCAGGACTCCTCGGAACCCGGTTTTGCTGCACGGTTGGAGTTCTATTGCCCCGGCAAGTATCCAACAAGTGTCCTTAAAGGCCTTTTCGATGCGACACAGAATGAGCCATAGAATGATGGCCATGGCTCCAATCGACGAACCGTCAACTCCGTTGGATTCAGGACGTCGGGACAGTGATAGGGGTGCCCCTCTGCACCAATCCCATGGCCCACGTGTCATCTTGTAGGTGCATTCTGCAAACTAGGGTTTTGCTCAGTGAGGGACTATGCAATTTTTGCACACGGGGGTCAACTTTGCAAAATCGTCCACCAGGCACTTCTGGCTAGCGTTCCCAGCCAGAACCTACCTAGACACACCTGTAGGACTCCCCAGAACCCGGTTTTGCTGCATGGTTGGAGTTCTATGACTCCAGCAGGTATCCAGCAAGTGTCCCTGAAGGCCTTTTGGATGCGAGATGGAACGAGCCATAGAATGATGGTCGTGGCTCCGATCGACGAACCGTCGACTCCGTTGGATTCAGGACATCTTAACAGTGCTAGGGGTTCCCCTCTCTACTGGTCCCATGGCCAACGTGTCATCTTGTAGGTGCATTCTTCACGCTAGGGTTTTGCTCAGTGAGGGACTGTGTAATTTTTGCACATGGGAGTAAACTTTGCAAAATCGACCACCGGGCACTTATGGATAGCGTTCCCAACCGGAACCTACCTAGACACACCTGTAGGACTCCCCGTAACCCAATTTTGTTGCATAGTTGGAGTTCTATGCCCCCGACAGGTATCTAGCAAGTGTCCCTGAAGGCCTTTTGGATGCGAGACGGAACAAGCCATAGAATGACGGTTGTGGCTCCGATTGACGAACCATCGACTCCGTTGGATTTAGGACATCAAGACAGTGCTAGGGGTACCCATATCCTCCGGTCCCATGGCCCAGGTATCATCTTATAAGTGCATTCTGCAAACTAGGGTTTTGCTTAGTAAGGGACTGTGCAATTTTTTCCCACGGGGGTCAACTTTGCAAAATCGTCCAGTGGGAACTTGTGGCTAGCGTTCCCAGATGGAACCACCCTAGACACACCTGCATGTCTCATTGGAACCTGGTTTTGTTGCACGGTTGGGATTCTATGGCCTTGGTAGGCATCCGCCAAGTGTCCCTCAAGGCCTTTTGGATGCTGGACAGAACAAGCCATAGAATGAAGATCGTGGCTCGGATCGATGAACTGTTGAATCCGTTGGATTCAGGATGTGGGGACAGTGCTAAAGGTGCCCCTCTCCACCAATACCATGGCCCACGTGTCATCTTGTAGGTGCATTCTACAAACTAGGGTTTTTCTTAGTGAGGGAGTGTGCAATTTTTTCCCACGGGGGTCAAATTTGCAAAATCATCCACCGGGCACTTGTGGCTAGCGTTCCCAGCTGGAACCGTCCTAAACACACCTGCATGTCTCCCTGTAACATGTTTTTGTTCCATGGTTGGGATTCTATGGCCCCGGTAGGCATCTGGCAGGTGTCCCTGAAGGCCTTTTGGATGCCCGACGGAACGAGCCATCGAATGAAGATCGTCGCTCCAATCGATGAATCGTCAACTCCGTTGGATTCAGGACGTGGGGACAATGCTAGGGGTGCCCCTCTCCGCTGGTCCCCTTGCCCACATGTCATCTTGTAGGTCCATCTTCGAAAATAGGGTTTTGCTGAGTGAGGGAGTGTGGAATTTTTGCACATGGGGGTCAGCTTTGCAAAATCGTCCGCTAGGCACTTGTGGCTAGTGTTTCCCTTCTTATGGTGAAAAATGGGATGGTGATGGTGACAACATGGGTAGGAAGAGCATGGTGAGGATGATGATGATGATGATGATGATGATGATGATTAGGGTGAGGATGATGAGGATGAGGATGAGGATGAGGGTGATGATGATGATTACGAAACTTGTGCAATTTATAAAAATAGACATATGACCATGAAGATGTTGATGTCAATGATGATGATGATGATGCATATGATGATGGTGGTGGTGGTGTTGATGAAGATGATGATCATGATGAAGATGATGATGATGGTGATGGTGATGATGATGATGAGGGTGAGGAGGATGAGGATGGGGATGAGGATGAGGGTGATGAGGATGATGATCATGATGATGGTGAGGATGTGGATGAGGGTGAGGATGATGAGGATGATGATCATGATGGTGGTGGTGATGATGATGAAGATGTTGATGATGAGGGTGATGAGCATGATGATCGTGATGATGAATATGTTCACGATGATGATGATGATGAAGATGAGGATGATGAGGATGAGGGGTGATGATGATAATTACGAAACTTGTGCAATTTATCAAAACAAACATAGGACCATGAACATATTATTTTCATTCATCAATACAACATTATCAAGGAATATCATTAAGGTAGTTAGGTATTTCATTTTCCATGGATTATAGATGATTACTTTTTCATAATGATAGGTGGAAAATGGACATATGAAAGAGGTAAAGCACAAACTAGTGTCTTACATACCAGGGTTTAGTAAGGATAGGGTTTATATCTGCAACGATATTATGAGAGTGAATTCATGACCAGTTATTAGTTATCATATTTTAACAAACTAGGGTATATTTCTTACATATAGTTGACCATATGTACATGAAGGCCCAATGAATTTTATTACACTTTAGCTATGCATTCCTTGCCATTCAATCGAACTGCATAGATGCTCATGTACGTATAGTTTGATGAAATACAATAGCATTGATGAAATGTGTAGCATTTATTGGACTTCCTCTTACTGTCTGAAAATTTCATAGGATTACATTGATGGTATGCGTAGCATGTTACTATTATGACAGAGGTTTTTTCCTTGCAACATATTTTCCTTGCAACCATAATCATGATCAATGGGTATGAACCCTTGGAGTTGACAAAAAACACAATTTTAAATTAGATATCAAATTAGCATGCATGTGCTAAGTTCATTGAATTGTTGAAAGATATTATTAGTTTTTTCCATTAAGATAATGTTTTCATAACACAATGGTGAGATGTTACTTGATCAATGCAATAAATGTAAGAGAATAAATATTGCTTGAAATGTAATTTTATAAATTTCAATAGCATAATTTATCAATTTGTGGAAGAGATGAATTATCACAAGCACAAGTTAAAACTCAAGAGAAAATATGGAATATATTGATAGTTGAATGTTTGTAATACAAAATATGGGAAAGTAGCCGACCCTCAAATGTCCTGTCAATGTACATGTATCCCTAAGTACAACAATGTGTACATGTATGTCAAAATACATCTATCCAAGACTATGCAACATCAAAAATCAATCTTTCTCTTTCTTTTCCCCGACTTTCCTCTATCGACCATCTCCCTGGGATTGCTCGGCATCTCAGAAGTCTGCAAAAAAAATCATTATTTTTATCAAATAACTGCACTAATACCCTACCATCAACAAACTTAAAAAATTAACTTATGGTCAAATTATTTATGACAAACACTCACCAATTCCTCATGGGGTATAGATGTGAGCATTGTGCTCATGGAAGGCATCTCTATAGTTGTGCTTTGCAAATAAAAGATCATATCTCAATTAATTCAACAATTCAACATTGATCAACGCGTTTGGGTAAATTGAATAAAAAAACTTCGTCATTAATGAACATCTCACCGCAAGAGGAGACCTGGTCAGAACCATGGATTGAGCAGAGGGGCTGGGCACTTCTACCACTAATGGCTACAATCACCAAATGGAAAAATAATTAGACATGCATGAATAAACAATATATTAACATGGTTAAATACTATGCATTGTGATTGTACAAATAGTTACCTTTGTATGACTCATGGCTATTGTAGATGTGGCACTGACTACAACATCAATGATCTTTGTTAGGTCAGGGGTAGATGGATCTCTCATGTGTCTGCTATAGAGGAAATCCACATTCTTTCCAGGAGTGGAGCCTCTATTGTACACTTGTCCCTTTTGCATGTTGGGACTATGGGGAGATCGAACTGCTGATAGTCTCGAACGTATATCTACTGGTGGCTACAACCACCAATACTAACATAGTTAGAAGTGCATTGGTTAATGGAATAGCATGTATTAACAAACTAAAAATGATGAAATACATACCGATGTACTGTATACATCAATCAATTCTAAGAAATGGTTTTCCGTCCATTGTGTCTCCGCAGGCACACTATCAATTGTATTCCCACTGAGGGGGAGCTCACTAGATGAAATCATTTCCATCTGATGTGGATATACAACCTTCAATTTAGAAAATTGTAAATATTAGATTGTGTAGGATTTAGTAAGTAACATGTGATAAAAAAAAACATGTGTTGAAATAATGTCATGCTGAAATAGTTACCTCAACATGAGATGTTGTCGCTGAAGGTATGACAACATCTTGTAACTCAGAAGGTTCTACTGCATGAGCCCCTTGGCCCTCATGCCCTTCTTGTGGCAACTACAAGTTTTAAAATCATTAAAAATATTTGCAATCTATATATGTGTATAGTAAGGAAAATAATTTACAAATGACACTAAATTCCTAACTAGATCTACTCATGTATTAAAATAATGTCATGTTGAAATAGTTACCTCATTGTGAGTTGTTGTCACTGAAAGTATGGCATCATCATCATGCAGTGCTGGTGCATGAGCCTCTGGACTATGCTCTGCATCATCAGTGCAAAGGTCTTCAACCCGGTGCCCTTCTTGTAGTAATTACAAGTTTTAAAACCATTAAAAATATAAGCAATCTATATATATATGTGTATAGTAAGGAAATATAATTTAAAAATGACACTAAATTGTTCACCACTTAATTACCTATGTGAAATACCCAGTAAAGGTATCATCTGTTCGGATAGGACCAAAGCAAGGATGGCCGCATACTGTGCATGGGTGGAGTTGATGGCTGTGCTCATGCTGTGTAGGTACAATGCCACTACTAGATGCTCCTCGGCCACTTGAAGGTGGTGGCTCTACCCCACCGGGAGGTGGTGGATCTACCCCACCGACAGGTGATAGCTCTACTCCACCCATAGATGGTGGCTTTGATGGGCCTACCTGGTGCATACCATGAAGATATGTGGTATGGAGAACAACCGCCTGTGCCAACAGAAGGAAGGAATCTTGTGTCTCTGGCACCAACTGATGTGCAGGAGGCACATCTGGCTTGGGTGGCCTCCTACGAGGTGGAGCTACGAGGTGATTGGGATCTATCTGCCTCACATTGGGACATTGCTGAGGCATCCCCATCCCAACACCCTGGTACTCCAAGATATCAAAATAGTTAACATGCTTCCCTATCACAAACTCTGCGTACATATTTCTCAAAAAATACAAAGGCATTTCCCTGTTGTTGTGTGGTGGTGCATCAAAAACCATGTACCATCGGTCCATCCAGTTATCTATGAATGGTTGATATGTACACCATTCGGGACTTCACCATCCCGTGGATTTCTAAACAGGGAAAAGATTTATTCTTTTGAGATTTTCAACTTCTTGACTTCGCTGTGGCTAAGTCCATCCACATATTGTTGCCTCTTTATTTCTCTGAATGTGGCAATATCTTGCAAAGCACCATTAAACCTACTAAAGGTCTCTATCATTGCATCCAATTTGGATGCAAGCATAACATGCCTATCATCAACAATAGTAATTAAGGCTCGAATTTCTCTGAGCCTCTGAATTTCTCTTTAGATGTCAGAGTGGGCATCCATGGTCGTCACTACAAAAAAAAAAAAAAAAAAAAAAACATTAGAAATGTATATATGTGCTATAATGACATCTCTCAAAAAAGAAAAATGTACAAACTTTGTGCAAGAATGAATACATTACAAACATAAATATCATCTTAGGCATACATTACAAACATAAATATCATTTCATATGACCACTGCAGGCATACATTATGGGTCATTGAGGACATAACGGTGGAGACCATGCAGGAATAAAGACCATGATGATGTGGCAAAGATATGTATTTTTATTGGTTAAACTGAGGCAGCCTATTGATGGATAGAATGAAGACATGCTGGTAGAATGATGGAGAGATGACTAATGATATGGGCATAATGTTGTGATGTGCATATGGACAGTGTAAAGTGTATGAATGGAGATATGGCAGCAGATTGATATGCCATGAATACTGATGACATAATGAAGATGTGATCTAATTGGTGATATTTGTTGATGGACAGAATGGAGTTATATTGAATAATGAGTGCTTGATGAGAATGATGAAGTGCTTTGGAAACAAACAAGGGTTTCTGGTTGATGATGTATGTAATCTGCAGACTTAAGAAGAGTATGAAATATCATTTGTAAATCTATGGTTGTTGGGGTGTTGGTGCATCCCGTTGAGTTGCAGCTGACAAAATTATCTTGTGAATAGGATTGTCATTGGTGACAACATTAATGACAAAGGTGTAAATCGCATGACGACAAGCAAATAAGGTGACTTGACAAGGACTTGGAAAAGACAAGACAAAATACAAGGTGATGGGAATTGACACACCTAATGAGCCATATGACCCATACTGTGGTCATTTGGAGTTGGTCCTAATACCCTAGACAAGGATGACTTGGAGATAACAAGTTACATGAACAAAGAAGCATGAAGTGAACAAAGAAGCTTGAACTTGACATTTGGCAAGGAGATTGCGGGCATCCCTTATGGCATCTGTGGGCATCCAAAAATGAAGCTGATGGACATGCGGGCATGTGGACAAGGTGAGATGCAAGCATCTTGAAGATGCATATACGGGCATGTTTGTGGAAGTTGTAGGAAACATAGAGGAATGGCAAAGACCCCCATGCGGGAAATTGAAGAAGGTCTAGCTGCAGGCATGTTCAAAGGCATAAATATGGCCCTTGCGGGCATGAGTTACAAGCTAGTGTGGGCATGCTGGAAGCAAAAGAAAATGGTGATGATGTGGGTATGAAGACGACGTTTAGGTGGGAAAAAGAAAGTCTAAATAAATATATACATGTATATATTTATAATTTATGAGGTGTTTATGGACCAATAGTAGAAATTAGAGTTTAACCTTTATCTTTGGATTAATTGGGGTTACAGTATGCTGATGTGCTGCTAGTTTACAAACTAAGATGTTGATGATATGTATGGACATAATGAATTCATGATTATTGGGGCTACATACGATGAACAAAATGTTGATCTAGGGAAGCATGAAACAGGGACATAATGTTTGCTTGGGTTATGACAATTAATGATAATCAAAATGATGTTATAGATAGATATGTTGGGTGACAATGATGATTGATGTGATCAGTGAGCCATTGTGTCTAACAAGGTGGATGCAAAAATCATTAAAATTTTAAAATTTTAAGTTTTGGCATTTCATTTACAAATATTTTTAGGTGACAATGATGATTGATATGATTAGTGAGCCATTGTGTCTAACAGGGTGGATGTAAAATTTATTAAAATTTTAAAATTTTAAGTTTTGGCATTTCATTTACAAATATTTTTAGATTATGGCAACATAACAATTTATAAACTTAATGACGAGATGAGGCAACGATTTATATGCTTACCTTTCCAATCGTCCTTGTAAGATGAATTTGGGATTGTTGAGCCGCCAAATCTCCTCGGTTGAGCTTCTCCAATGCATTTTGGGAAGGTGAAATCACTCAAGCGTTTGTGCTTGGGTAAAACAGTGGGTAAAACAGTGTCGCGGTCCGTGGCAGTATTTTTTTTTGTTATATTAACCATAACGCTCGAGCTTCATGGTGATCACCATAACGTTCTAGCATTATCGTGATCACCATAACGCTCGAGCGTTTTGTAATCCTATCCTACTTGTTAAATGACATGGCAGGTTCAGAGCCCGCCATTCCTAGTTTTACATAACGTGCGAGCATTGTGGATTTACACAATTCTCTTGTGTTTCGCATTTACCCAATTACATCTAAAAGGTCCCTCAATTTCGTGCAAAGGTCCGTAAACATTATAAAATTTTATTTATTTTATATTTTATTCAAATGTTAACTATCAAATATATCATTAAACACAAAATTACATTTCAAAACAGTAAAATAATTTGAAATTTAAATTAAATAAAATTTGTAAAATTTGATTTATTTTATATTTGATTCAAATATTAAGTATCAAATATATCATTAAACACAAAATTACACTTCAAAATAGTATTTTATATATATATGAAAACTTCAAAATGTATTACACACTACTTTTTATTTTGAATTATAAAATACAATGGAAAAATAAAATTAAATAAACATTATAAAATTTGATTTATTTTATATTTTATTCAAATATATCATTAAAACAAAATTACACTTCAAAATAGTATTATATATATATATATATAAACTTCAAAATGTATTACACATTACTTTATTTTGGATTATAAAATACAATGGAAAAATATATAAGTTATCAGCCCAGTCATAAAATACAACGAGAAACCATTTAAGTTGTGAGCCCCGAATCTAACTCAGTTGTCAAATTAACGCACTCAAAACCTAAAATACAAAAATATGATATTTTATTATAAAGACATTAAAAAATAATAAAACAGATATTGCAAATTGATATTTACAAATCAAATAAATTTACGAAATTACACGTCAAAATAGTATTAATTATATATGCAATCAAAATAGTATTATATATATATATATATAAACTTCAAAATGTATTACAAATTACTTTATTTTGGATTATAAAATACAATGAAAAAGTATATAAGTTGTCAGCCCAACTGAAAAAAAAAAACAATGGGAAACCATTTAAGTTGTGAGACCCAATCTAACTCAGTTGTCAAATTAACGCACTGAAAACCTAAAATACAATAAATATGATATCTTATTATAAAAACATTAAAAAATGAATAAGACAGATATTGCAAATTGATATTTAGTGGAAAACACATTACAAATCAAATAAATTTACAGAGAACGAGCTTAATCCAGCAATTTGCCAAGTCTGGTTTTGATGAGACGGCCAGTCTAGTTATTCGAATCAAAATTTGTTAACATACCGTCTGTGCAAATTGATTGTGTTTATAATTCTATTTGCTAGAAACAGTAAGACTGCATCTTAGCTACGTGCTTCAATAAGACAACGTTGAGTTCGCTTTTCACTGCTCGATAGGGTATCAAAACCGATTTTCAGCGATTTAAACTATTTCAATGTGATGAATACAAAAAAGTTAATTGTTTCAATGTGATGAATACAAAAAACAATTTAAGAAGAGTTTAGTAGTGAAGTTCAGGATATAATTGTGTTTATATTTCAAAGTCTGATTATTCCGGTTTCTGGGTATGGAGTTAAATGGTAAACTTTTCATATTTTATGAAGATGGGTAAGTGTTCACCCAAAACATCCAACTCTGAAATATGCACACAGTTATATCTATGAAATGCGAAAATCTACATATTATTATAACTTACTACTTCCTAATTTATCCTCCTTACTGTGCGGAAGATCATTTGAAATTAATCACACCATAAACCTTTTACAGACAATGAAGATACTTCCTAATTTATCCTCCTTATTGTGGAGTAGATCATTTAATCCTAATCACACCATAACTCTTTTACAGACAATGAAGATAGCTATGCTCTGCCAATAATCTCCTCCACAAATTCCTGAATATTTTTATCCGAAGAACCGCCCTCCAACACTGCCTCCCTCGATAATTTCTTCCATCGTAAAGCGTTCTTCCTCAACTCAACACCCAGTTGACTTTCCATAAGCATTTTTATACGCTTCTCCACCTCTTCCTTCCCTACAACTCCGTTTCTTGATCGTCTATTCAATCTCATCCCCGTCTTCCATTTCTCTGCTATGTAGAAGGAATTAGTTTCCTGATCGCTCTACCGAGGAACAACCAACATAGGAATCCCGAGGCTGAGGCTTTCCAGTGTCGAATTCCATCCACAGTGAGTCATAAAAGCGGCGATAGATGGATGTGAAAGCAACTGCAGCCGATGACACCATGGAACGAGTAACCCTTGCTCCGAAGTTTCGTTCACGAATCGCGCGGGAAAGTTTTCTTCACTATTAGTAACCCCTTCGGAAGAAGATGGACGAATAACCCATAAGAAGGAATATCCACTCACCTTCAGGCCAAGAGCTATCTCATGAATTTGTTCTTTTCAAAGAACGACCTGGCTTCCAAAAGCGACGTACACCACACTTGCAGGTTCCTTCGTATTCAACCAATCTATGCAGTTTGTGGTTTTCCAAACTACATAGATCTGCATTTCGATCTATACTCTTCTCACGAAAACGGCTAGTAGAGCTTTGCGCCAAAGCGGCTTTCCTTATAGAAGCGCGCGCTCTGATCAGACTTGACTCTAATATCGTTCGGGCAGACTTCTGAAAAAATGGCACAGCTAATCAATATTAAGCCTTCTATCAATATGACGATGAATTCTGATGTAAATTAATGTTCTACATGAATTCTGAAACGTTGGAGATGCAGTACTTACGGGATCCAATATAGAAGATGAATGAGTAGAATTCTTGTTCGTCCATAGAAACGTGGAATGAAAATGCGAACGATCAGAAGCAAAGAGATCACAGCTTGTTAGTAGCATAACTATGAGGATTGCTGTAATTCCATCAACGAGTTGAGGTTTCATTACTTGAGCTGCAATTGATCGCAGGCTCTGCCAATTGTGGAAGGAGAAGAAGCAGATAAATTGGAAAGTGTGTAATGATGAAGGGCACCGGCGCTGTTGAGGCCTACGAGGGCAATAGAGAAGAACAACTAGGTCAGTACTGAGAGCATGAGCAGTAACGAGTTCATGAAAAAACGGTTGAGGAAACGAAATTGATGCTGCTCTCTTCTAACGCATTATTTTCTTCTGTACAGAAAACCTATGATTGCCATTTTATCGCTACAGTATTGTTACTGAAGGATTTGGAAAATCCCTAATTTTAAGAGAATGACTTGTAAAAATACTATGCACCATTTGCAAAACTATTTAACTTTGTTAAAATGTATTCATAAATTGATATTTTTACACTTACCTTAATGTATGGCGTGATGAAATTCCATTGTGAATAATACGAAAGGTTGTTAATTTATAACATATCATAACTAAATTATAGTATTGATTCCAAGAATAGCATAAATGATCTAACCTTTGAAGTAATATGGATTCCACATCCTCACATATGAAGCAGAGTTTAAATTCTATTATGAAATCCGTGTCTTTGGGATTCCGTCCGTCCAAGAAAGCCGAGGGTATGAGAGGACCGACACTGCGAATAGGAGCTATCGATTTCATTGAGTTTATTTCTTACGATTCCAGTTCGGAAAACGAATTTCCCAGAACCCACGTTGCCTCTGAAAGAGGTTTAAACTGATCCATTACTAATGGCAGCATGTGCTCCTCGGTATTTGAAGGCTGCAGAAAGGATGGCAAGTCCGATATGTTCGGCAACGGAAATCCAGGTATTTCTATCACGTCCGACGTTTTCCCTATTTCAACCGGCAATTTGGCTGACCACCGAAAAAGAGGATTGATTAAATTCAGAATTGACATAGATCAGAAACTAGAACGTATAGACACATGAATACAGCTTTGGTAAATGAGAACATTTTTAATCCTTTGCTAAAACTGTAAAAGATGGAGTAAGCTGCACACGATTGCGTCCAGAAAAAAGCGAGAGGAATATTAAACTTCTTTGTGACTTCCGAAACCCATGGAAGGACGGAATCGTAAACGATGCAAGATATAGTGTTGCCTTGAACGTTTAGCCTCTCTATGAGATTTGCTAATGTGACTCCTCCGATCCTGCCAAACGTGTCGAATTCCAGAGGAAGTCCGTCTGAAATTGTTTCAACGTGAACTTCCAATATAGAGGAGTTTGACGCCCCGGGAACGGCATCTTGCACCTGTAACATGCGCTCACGGTTGTCTTCGGTCGTCACAAACGTGACCTTGATTTGTTCAGAGAAGAACCGCTTGGCAAATTGCAGCATTGGATTTATTCAACTATCACTAGAACATGAGTATTTCTGTACTCGAGCTCCCCTAAGGGCCTCATCTTACTAGAAAACCTATCTATTCAACTATTTCGTTCTCAAACTGTCTCAACCTTTGCCCTTTCTTCTGGCTCTGTGATCGAAATGATGGATGGCCACTGAATTTAATAGTTGTGGATGGGAACCAAACAGGATGCCAGGTCAAATCTGGACGCTTCAGCGAAGGCAACGTCACTGCTACAAGTTGGGATGTTTGAGACAATTTCTTAAAGACAAAATTAACTTATTGTGTCAAATAATTAATTTGAATAGTTTTAAAAACATTAGTTTAAAATTAAATATTTAATTATTTATTATAAAATAATAGTAGTTTTTAATTAAACAATATTATTAATCAAATAATTAAAATATGTATTTCATTAAAATCATTAAACAATATTAATCTATTAATATTTTTCAATTAAATAATTACTATTTAATTAATAAATTAATAATATTATTAAATAAATAAGATAATATGAATTAAATTATTTTATATTTATTATGTTTAATTAATTATTATAAATTAATTATATTGTTTAATTAAATTTTTTTACTAATCAATCAATTAAAATATGTATGTCATTAAAATTATTAAATATTATTATTTTATTAATATCTTGGAGATATGTGTATGAACCTACCATTACTAGCAACAACCACATTAATAATATTAATGTGTGCTAATATTCCTATTGGGCACATACTTTTCATATTAATGTTTTTTTCCTATAGTATGTATCATATTTTTTTTAGTTTTGGAAATTTTCTTTTTTTTTAGTTTTTGAAATTACTATTTTTCTATTGCTAAAATTTATTTTATGCTTCCAGATTTATCTATAAATGAGAAGGCTATATACACCTACCAGAAGTAAGGCCGAGCTCTCTTCTAAACTAATGGTTGTTGAGAACAGTGGCAGCTTTGCAGTTGGAAGCTCCATTGCTTTTTGGATTGCAGATATAGGAAATGCTATGCTTGTGTGAATAATCTATCATTTGTTTGATTTGAAAGATCTATGTCTGGTTTTAACTATTTAGTTATCTTCTAAGTGTATAGGTGTTGGAGGCTTTGTTGTATTGGCCTTCATCCATTGGTTTTGGTGCGAGCTCGAAGCAAGACTTTGGATTTGAAAGCCTCTCACTTCAATGAAACAAATCTGTTTTGGTAAGGCAACTACTCTAACTTTTCATTCATCCTAATGTCACAATAGCTTTTACCATTTTTTACTATTAATTTCTTAGCTAAACACAAGCTTTAAGCATTTTTTACTGTTAATTTCTTAGATAAACACCAGCTTTAAAGCTTAAGCATTTATATCCCAATTCCTCTAAAATTTTAACTTCTAGCACTAGGGTTAATATAAACCGTTAACATAAATGCTTACCTAGACCTGCATTTCTCGTAAGTAATGCTACTAAGAGATGTAGTATCTCATATAACATAGATTTTACTTTCTCACACAAAACCACTAAGAGATATTGGGTATATCCTCATCTGTAAGTGCATATTGATTCCCCTAAATTATTGAAATATACAGTGAAAACTGCAGAAAGTAATAAGTATGTAAGCCCCTTTTCTAACGCATTCAAGAGTAGCTTCCAATCTACCAATTTCTTCTTCCTTTGTGTCAATTTGGGTTCAAGTGTTTAGCAGTTATAGTCTTCCTTTAGCTGGAGCTCAGCTCATGGTCTGTGCACAAGTCATAGTGCAGACTATTCCTCGAAGATCTTCGATGTCAAAAGAGGTGTGGGATGAGAGCTACCCTCCCTCCCTCTGCCTAAGGTTTTGTACCATTAATCATAATATTAAGCCTTGCGATCATCTCAATCTTCACGGTTACATATCCTTGGCAAGGCACTGCTTTGGACTTTAGCTTGAACTCTATTGAGATAGATGCTCTCAAGCCACGATCGACTCCTACAGCCTCCTCTAACATTAGTACTTTTATGTATTTATGCACATACTCTCTTAAACATGCAAAAACTTATTGATCTGTTTCAATCTATATTCTATGCGTCCCGCGATGGGAAATAATTGCTGCTTCTTGTAGATATTATCTTTGCATCAACATCTGTACACTTATATTTTCATCTCTTCACTGTAGCTCAGAACAATATATAAATCCTTAGTCCATCCACTACCATTTTATTTGTAAAATATCTTTTAAACATTCCATGATTATGTTGATATATATATAAACGCATTTCTCTCTGTTGCTATTCCACTATAAGGGAAACTATAATCAATGCTATCTTGCTGGGGTTCTTTGATTCTGTAGTAAGTACATATGTATAGGATTGTTTTTTTTCATGGATCCGTATTTGCTTATATTGCCTCATGAATTAGATTAGCATGGGTTTTCTTGGCATGATACTAATATGATTAGCATGCGTTGCCTTATATAGATTCATCCGGCATGAGTATGATCTACACACCTTTTTTATTAAGTAGATTTGTTCCATGACCCATTCTGAATGCGCCTTATATGGGTACCTGCGATCCTCTTCTGATTTAGTGTCGATGTATGCCTCAGATAAATCGATTTCCTTCTTGTTGCATATTCGGCTTGAGCTTGGCGAACCATCTTGCTTCATCAAGGTTAACGCCATAAATGAATTTCTTGCTACACGTATACATAGCATATATGACGTTAAAGTTTACAACACAGGAAGAAGAGGGAGACACTATAGTCAATTTGCTTAGCTTCTCATTATTAAGCATAAGCTTATATAGGCTTACATAACACCAAAAACTATGGATAAATATCATGGAACATATAATACTATGGGACATCAAAATGTCCTAGTAAAACTAACCAACTAATCACTCAATTAATGTATTTATGATGGGTAGCGTACCGATGAGATTACAATTCTTAACACACCCTTTTAATCTCAACTGGCACAATATTCAATTCTATGAGTGCAAAAGGCCTACTGGTCTATGTCTCAGCTAGGCTTAGATTTCATTAAAAAAAATTAAGCTTTACTTTCTTCTTTGGTGTGTGCTTGAATTGCTTCTTCTTTTTCTTCTTGAACTTAATGCTAAGTAGGTGTTCTTCAACGTCTTCTTTAGCTTCTGCACAATAAACAGTTTTATTGATTTTCATTGGTACTAGAACGTAGCTGAAGTCTTCTTTTTCTTCTGTTGTTTCAACATATTTTATGTTGATGTCCAAGTTACCTTCACACTCAAATATTTTGTGAGAAAAAAAGACGAATATATTTCAACTCTTCTTGGAGAGAATTCACATCTTCCTCTTCTCTTGTTTCAATGAGTTTAAGCTCTTCTTGGAGAGCATTCACTTCCTCGTGTTCCTCATCTTCATGTTCTACATCTTCCTCTTTTCTTGTTTCAATGAGTTTAAGCTCTTCTTGGAGAGCATTCACTTCTTCGTGTTCCTCATCTTCATGTTCTACATCTTCCTCTTCTATTGTTTCAATGGAAGCTACATCATCATTCTCATTAACTGTTGTAGCGTGTAGCCACTGTGCATCCTTTACTGCTTTCTCAAAAAATGTGGGCTGACAAGGAACAAGAGCATGCTCATAATGCTCATCAATAATGGGAGTATGCTCATATAGCTCCCACTAAAATATGCTTTCAATATATCCCATGCTTCTTACAGATTATAAACTTATGCAATGTTATAAAAGATGGAATAATATATACTATTTTGTATGAGACTTAAGGAAACAACTTGTATTCTTTCTTTCTGATACACTGTCAAATTCCCAAATGATTCTATATCACTAGGATCCTCTTCAACTACAAAAGCCACAAATATTTTGACCTTAACAAATTTCTTACTTTTAATCACCATAGTTCATATTTTTCTCCTTCAAATGTGTGCCATAATCCTAGTGGTGTTAACATATTTCTTGCCTCTTCGATTTCTTCTTGTATCTCTTCTAGTACCATATTCAAGATTCGATCTTCTTGGTTTTCTTCGATATCAATGGTCCTTCAGACTTTAGATATTCTCTGAATATCTTCCCTTTTCTACACAAGATCTTCTTGGATCGATCTCTGCAAGACTCGATCTTCTTCAATATGATCTAAACAAGGCTGGAACATTGTCCAATATTTTGGCTCAGTGTTAGCAATACTTTATCTTCAGTACTAGATGTATAGATAAAATGATCTGGTCCTTTAAAATAGTGCTGCAACTTGTCTTGAGAGCACAATGCATCACAGGGTGCATCGAGTAGAATCTATGTAAGGGAACAATGTTCACCGCACTTTCCCTTAACAACAAGTGCGTCAGCGATGCGTTTTGTCTGTGCAAAGAGTGTGTCGGTGACGCATTTTTTCTATGCAACAAGTGTATTGTGTCGTAGTTCCTGAAAGGGATAGGTGCGTCGGTGCTTACAAAAGGAAAAATAAAATAAAAATATTTGATGCAGCCCTCATGAGCTATGAAATTGTTCCTCCACGCTAGCGTGTTCCCGTCTCGTGTGAGTGTGATTTCCACTATGTGAAAAGGATTACCCTAGATACATGTATGGATCAAACCATCTGCTTTGATACCATGTTAAAGTTTACAAAATAGGAAGAAGAGGGAGACACTATGGGAAATTTGCTTACCTTCTCATTATTAAGCATAAGCTTATATAGGATTACATCACACCAAAAACCAATCGTAAATACCATGGGATAAATAATACTATGGGACATCAAAGTGTCCTAGTCAAACTAACCAACTAATCACTCAATTAATTAATGCACTTACATTAACGGGTAGTGAACCAGTAAAATTACAATTCTTAACCATATATATAGTTGTGCATATGTAACTTTAATACCAGTTTTGTTTTGCATCTTATACTTTCAACCTTGCAATTGGTTGTGATAAATATAAATATATTTTCCACTCGTGTTGATGGTGAGAGCGCAACCTTCCAATTGGTTGTAAATATAATAATATTGCTTGATATTTTCATAGAGATTAAAGCTTTTCTTATTGCATTATTTGCATAAGAAGAGTTGCCCCATTCTAGTGTGTGGCAACCTTGAGGAGAATGCGTTCTCTTTTGAGTTTAACTCACAATTACATGTCCCTTCACTATTCAAACTAAGGCATATTGCTTATAATTGTTTATTGGAGAGGGGAACTTATCCTTTTTCTATTTAAGCTAATGCGTATTTCATATTAATTATATATCATTTAATATTAATTGGTGTAATTTTTTTAATTATAGTTTGAATTATATTATTATAATATCATATGATACAATGGACAAAGTAAATGGCCAAGTGAAATTTTTATTTTTGAAAATTATTTTTCCAATATGATAGGATAGGTTTTTGGTATGACGATTAGGAACTTTATTAAGTTTATTTTGTTGATGTAGATGTAACTTCAGAATGTATTTCACATATATGTATATTGTATTCCTATAGAGATGGTATTATTCCTCTATAAGGAAGTGTCGTCATTTATATTGTAAGTGTCGTAACTTATACTTGATGGGTTATTAGACCACCTTGTTTGGGGTCGGCCCTGTATAAGTCATGTGGGTCAAAGGGTTATTAGACCACCCTATTGGGGGTCGGCCATGTGGGTCGAAGGGTTATTAGACCACCCTATTGGGGGTCGGCCCAGTCAGCATTATATTATGTGGTTAAGTTCGAGCCTACATGAGTTAGGTAAAAAGGCAAGTCAAGTCAAGTATAAATAGAGTGCGGGAGGCACTCTATTTACTCACTCACTTCTCACATATGCTCTCAAGGAGGAGAGGCGCACTTATGGAGGAGGAGGATCTGCTGCTAGGTTATGTCTATCTCTTGGTTGGTTGTATCATTGCTCTATCTATCTCTGAGGAAGTTATTGGGGTTTTTCACCTTTATGGTTTTCCCCAAGTAAATCTTTGTGTCTCTTGTGTGCTTGCATTATTGTCTCCATGATTGATATGCTGTAGATATGCTGTACATGTTGTTCTCTCAGTTAAGATCCTAGATCAGATTGAAGTAAATTCTGAAAATTTAACATGGTATCAGAGCTAGCCTGAAAGAAGGCATGATATGGCATGCATGACACTTGTTGCACTAACGATGCTAGGGCTTGATATAGCAAAAACCAGTCATCGTAGCACTTTCGCTATAAATCCGTTTTGGCGAAGTTTTCAGATCTGAAATTGTTACAGGCCGAAGCTAAGGTCTCCAGGTATCTTGTGTCCAAAGGACAACCTCTAATTCGTTGTACTTTGTGATTTATGATCTGTACAATATAGGGTTTCTGCCTCTTCCAGATCTGAGTCAAAATCAGGTGACCTTGGGAAAAAGGTCATAACTTGGGCTAGGAAGCTCCAAATGAAATTTCGTGAAAAGTGACAGGTAGTACACAGGCCTAGCTATCTCATAAAAAATTTTCAGAGGCCGAAGGTCAAACAGTGACACGTGGCACGCCGTAAAAGTTCGCTCTCCTGTATTTTCCCAAAACAGGTCACGTTGCGACATTTGGCATAAATCTCTCTCAGAGAATCCAATTGAGGTCAGACCTGTCAGGATGGAAATATAACAGGCCGAGCTATCTCAGAAAACTTTTTCAGAGGCCGAAGGTCAAAAAGTGACACGTGGCACGCCGTACAAGTTCGCTCTCCTGTATTTTCCCAAAACAGGTCACGTTGCGACATTTGGCATAAATCTCTCTCAGAGAATCCAATTGAGGTCAGACCTGTCAGGATGGAAAGATAACAGGCCAAGCTATCTCAAAAAACTTTTTTAGAGGCCGAAGGTCAAACAGTGACACGTGGCGCGCCGTACAAGTTCGCTCTCCTGTATTTTCCCAAAACAGGTCACGTTGCGACATTTGGCATAACTCTCTCTCAGAGAATCCAATTGAGGTCAGACATGTCAGGATGGAAAGATAACAGGTCAGGCTATCTCAGGAAACTTTTTCAGACCCTGTGGATCAAAAATTTCAGAGTTACACCAGAAACAATCAGGTACATATTTCTGTCAAAACAGAATTATTTTTTGGTACCTTCATTCATGGCTTCCGGAATTTAGGGCTTTGGAGAAAGTTGGAATTTTTGTAATCGGAGACCACGGCTGGATGCTACTCATCAAAATAGAAATTTAGAGACCAAAATCAGAATTTTTGGTTGGGCAGAAGGCCGGGCTTGATCAGACCCTAGTTCGGGACTTTGATCAGGAAAGTGGAAAATTAGGGCTTCTGTAAAAATGGGAATTTTTGAAATCTGAGACCACGGCTGGAAGCTCCTCAGAAAAATAGAAGCTTAGAACTTTGGATCAAACCTTTTGATTGGGAAAAAGAGTGGGATTCATCAAACCCCAGTTCAGGGTCACGTCCAGTGAATCCGGAAGTTTCAAAGGCAAAATTGAGGAGTGAAACTTTGCAGTTTTCAAATTATGAATATACCAATTTGATCAGCTCATCAAGGCGCATATTTCTATCCTTTCGGAAGTTTGAAATTCAAAGTTTGAATTTTTGGGGTTTCTCTGACAAACCCATATCCAGCTCCAGGTCCAGTTCTTGCACATCAAGTGGATTGGGTTAATCCTAGAAAGAAAATGGATTGGTCACCTACATAGGTGAAGAAGTTCCTGTTTCAGAGGGAGATGAGGCTAAGGCCTTACATAAGAAGATTACAAGCGATCTCGATAGGTATGACTCATCGAGGTATGTTTTGATATTTGTCCATGATTAAGTTTATGGTATGTTTGTCTTCATGTTATTACAGTTAAGTACAATTTTGTTTTTAGATTTGTCGTATCACCTTAACAAAATTATGAATGCATGATAGAAGATATTCATTATTTAGGTTGTTGGCACTTATGATTGTACTAATGCATTATGGTGTTGTATGAGGTTTATGTTGTCTACTAACATGAAAGGTACACCAAGAAAGACAAATCATGTTCCAGTTCAAGAACATATGATCATGATGACATGAGGACAAAGATTCATCCATTGTTATGGATCTCATAAAAGATCCATTTACGAGGTATGTATAACTTGGTTTTATAATGGTTAACCTATGAGATATACAGGTTACTAGCACAAGTCATTGAAGAAGAACAAGAAGACATCATGTGAGTATGTTAGACATAATTAGCTAGCATGCTAATCCAGGTATGTTTTTCCTATATCAAGTTAGAATCTCACCTTGTGATAAGATCCTTTATTCAAGTATACTTGGCATGATTGATCATTGAAGTTAGTACTCATGGGTTTAGGCATATTATGTTTCTTACCATAATTGATGATATGACTAACCAGAAGAATCATGAAGGTATAGCTTTGAATAATCACAGGTTTTATGCATTTTATATCTCTTATCTTAATTGATGATTCAACTAATCTGAAGAGTCATAGGTTTGAGTAATTACAGGTTTAGACATGTTATGTTTCTTATGATTTGACTAACCTTAAGAATCCTACATAAACCTTGAATGCTAATGCTTATTTCTGTTTGAAATGATCATGACTATACATGCTTGAGACTATTGTGTTTTAATAGTATACTAATGAATGTATGATTTTATATGAGATCACAAGGATAACACATTCATGATACTAATAAGCATGCATAGGGACCAAGGATGAATATGAGATTCAAGAACAGGTAATCCAGGAAGCAAAGATCAAGAGGGAGTACACTCCAGTGGTTTATGCAAGGATGCAGATATTCAGAGGGAGTTGACCATCTCTCTACATCCCACAACAGAAAGGTGTAGAAGAAGCTACTTCAGATTAGGACTCCAGCAGCTCCTGCAAGGAAGCGAAGACTCGGAGGGAGTCCACCCAACGAACAAACAAAGATAAGTATTTGAATTGTCATTTCTTAAATAATACTGTTCAATAATGTATATACTGATGTTCCTAGAATTAGGTTGTGTATTATGCATATTAGAATAATTGCATTGATGAACAAGATACATGGGTAAGTGGCCTATGGCACTGTACAACATTCCATTGCTACTTATCTAGAATGAAACCTCTTTGCTGACATGTTGGAGTTGTGCACACTCTTAACAATGTTCTGGTAGAGATTGGAAGGCATCTAGAAAGTTACGGAATATGGATAAATGTTGTATTGAAGCATTGGCTAGGATAATTGCATGACTGTATGGCATATTTCTTTATGTGTAAGAATTTGTTCTGAAAACTATGAGATGTTTTCTAATCATGCAATTTAACTTGTTGTGTAGGAAAGATCGTATGCCATCTCCTACAAAAGAAGAACTACAACATTTGTTCAGCAACAAATTATCTATTGAAGATATTGAAGTTCCCAGGATACGGGAAGAATGCCATGATCCGTCGATCATGAAGAACGATGTTTGGAATGCGGTCCCAAGATGTGAAGGGAAGTTTGTTATGACTTCCAAATGGAACTATCAGATCAAGCATGTTGCAGATGGCAGCATTAAGAAATATAAAAGTGATGAAATAGAAGATGCACCAGATGGATTTCAAGACAGCATGGTGCAGTCTTATATGTGTGCAGAACTTGGTGAAGATAGATTGATTGCCAACACGCAGCGAAAGCTTGCTGCCAAGTTCGAGATGAAAGATTTGGGAATGATGCACTATTTCCTAGGTATGGAGGTGTGGCAGAGTGCAGGTGGGATCTTCCTTGGTCAAGGGAAGTACACAATAGATATCCTGAAGAGATTTGGGATGTTGGATTGCAAGGCCATGGCCACACCTATGGCATCGAATCTGAAGCTTCTTTGTGATGCTTCATCTGAGCCAGTAGATGTTTCTATGTACCGTCAGATGATTGGGTCCTTGATGTACCTGACGAACATGAGACCAGACATTTGCTTTGCTGTGAACACATTGAGCCAGTTCCTGACGGATCCGAGGAGTGTTCACCTAGGTGCCCTGGGACATCTGGCAGATGCTCTTTCGAGGTTTTGTCCTATGGCATGTAATTCGGTGCCCTGGGAGATTTGCAGATGGTCTTTCGAGGTTTTGCCTATGGCATGTAATTCGGTGCCTTGAGACATCTGGCAAATGCTCTTTCGAGGTTTTGCTCTGGGAGGACATGTAATTCGGTGCCCTGGGAGATCTGCAGATAGTCTTTCGAGGTTTTTCCTATGGCATGTAATTCGGTTCCCTGGGATATCTGGCAGATGCTCTTTCGAGGTTTTGTCCTATGGCATGTAATTCGGTGCCCTGGGAGATTTGCAGATGGTCTTTCGAGGTTTTGCCTATGGCATGTAATTCGGTTCCCTGGGACATCTGGCAAATGCTCTTTCGAGGTTTTGCCATGACCACATGTAATTCGTTGCCCTGGGAGATCTGCAGATAGTCTTTCGAGGTTTTGCCTATGGCATGTAATTCGGTTCCCTGGGATATCTGGCAGATGCTCTTGCGAGGTTTTGTGGTGAGGTCACATGTAATTCGGTGCCCTGGGAGATCCTATAGGTAGAGCTGTGTGCTCGTAACAGCCTAGGATGCTCTTTCGAGGTTTTGTGACGCACGTAAAAGTCCTGAGGATTCCACAGTATGGCCAGTGATGACGAAGACCTGCAGGTGGTGGGCCTACATCCAGTATGAAAAAGGACTAGCTCTGTAGAACTTCCTATGACGAGTAGATTCAGAGATTGATTGAGATAGCAGCAGCAGTGACGATGATGATGACTCGATGACGATTATCCAGTGACGATGATCCAGAGAAGATGACTTGTGCTAGAAGAACTGTGCTGAGAAATACCTTCCTAGTTAAGAGGGAGTGTTGATGTAGATGTAACTTCAGAATGTATTTCACATATATGTATATTGTATTCCTATAGAGATGGTATTATTCCTCTATAAGGAAGTGTCATCATTTATATTGTAAGTGTCGTAACTTATACTTGATGGGTTATTAGACCACCTTGTTTGGGGTCGGCCCTGTATAAGTCATGTGGGTCAAAGGGTTATTAGACCACCCTATTGGGGGTCGGCCATGTGGGTCAAAGGGTTATTAGACCACCCTATTGGGGGTCGGCACAGTCAGCATTATATTATGTGGTTAAGTTCGAGCCTACATGAGTTAGGTAAAAAGGCAAGTCAAGTCAAGTATAAATAGAGTGCGGGAGGCACTCTATTTACTCACTCACTTCTCACATATGCTCTCAAGGAGGAGAGGCGCACTTATGGAGGAGGAGGATCTGCTGCTAGGTTATGTCTATCTCTTGGTTGGTTGTATCATTGCTCTATCTATCTCTGAGGAAGTTATTGGGGTTTTTCACCTTTATGGTTTTCCCCAAGTAAATCTTTGTGTCTCTTGTGTGCTTGCATTATTGTCTCCATGATTGATATGCTGTAGATATGCTGTACATGTTGTTCTCTCAGTTAAGATCCTAGATCAGATTGAAGTAAATTCTGAAAATTTAACATATTTATTTATTTATTCACTTAATTTGGAATAAATTTAATTAAATTATTATTTTTATTTATTTATTCATTTAATTTGAAATAAATTTAATTTAATTATTATTTTTATTAAAAGTTAAATTCATTGGTTAAGGAAAAACCAAGAAAGAGGCTATTTTGAATAGAGTTGTTTGCTTAATCATCTATATTAACAATCCAGTATTTGAAAAAACCTTGTTATAATTTTTTTTTACTAATACACTTTCACTTAACATCTTATCAAATTATTAGTCATAGAAATTCAAGGTTCACACATTTTATTATAGAAAAATATGGATATAATATTTCATAATATTGAAGTTTTATGTTTTTTTTGTGAAATCATTAAAGGGTTCTAGTTTAATGGTAGAACATTTGCATTATATAATGTAGAAGGTTAGTGGTTCGATTCCACCCTTTTCTATCTTAAATGGATACATTATAATATATTTTAATTTAATTTTAAAAAGAAATCTTTAATTGGTAGAGTTTTTTTTCTCTAATATGATTATTTTTATAAAGACACTTGTTAGAGATAATGTAGAAATGTAAGATTGCATAATAATGATTGGATTGTGTGCATCTCATAAGATCAGGAGATAGGTTTGAGATCCATGAATATAGGATCTGAGAGCTTAGTTTGTTGAATATTATTTCACTATATATTGTACTCATTTCTCATTAATTAATTGAATTGGTATTTACCATTCCTGTGTGTTTGTGCGAGCCTTTGGGCTCTACACTTCATTCTTCTTTTATTCTTAATTTGGTATCAGATCCCATAGTGGCCTGTTTGTGTGAGGAGGCCATTGTGGCCTGATTGTGAGAGCCCGTAGTGGCCTGCTGAGCCTGATTGGCTATGAGAAGGGCTCATAGAGCCGCTGTTGAATTGTGAAGATAGCCACTATTGCTGATGTGTGTAGAGAAGCCGTTGAGCTTCCCGAAAGGCGAAGAGAGGCACCATTACTTAAAGGAGCCAATTCCTGGAAAATTGTGCAGTCATTGACAGAGAGTTGTTGAGTCATTAGTGAGCATAAATCTGTTGCCCCTCCCATGTAAAGACGTAAGATCAAGCCCGCTCTGAGAGAGATGTGTAGCGCTGGAAGTGAAGGGCCCTGAAGCTGGTGTGTGAGAATCTAGGAATCGTGAAGCTGATTGCCATCTACTAGAGGATTCAATCCAACGTGAAGCTGCATAAAGGATAAGAGAGTTATTGCTGAAGAGCCATTTGGCGTTGAACGATTGAGGATTTTCCATTGCCGTCAAATTGTGAAATCGCTCAAAGCACAGGAGGTTGAGCTATGACCTGTCAGATGAGGCGCGGTACCTCTGAAGTACTGTGAGTCGACAGTAGGCTAGGGCGCGGTACTCTAGTATAGGGCGTGGTATTTCAGTAGTGGCCATCAGGATGCATCACTGCGTGTTGCCTACATAATTTCTGTCTGAGTGAAGGAAAGTTAAGTCGCTGGTGCTGAACGTGAAGAGGAGCTGCTCCTGTGAAGATTACCGTGAAGAGGATCTGAACGTAATGTTGCTGACGTTGTCATGTGAAGGAGGCATTGTTGAATTATTTGTTACCTATAGTGGAGGGAGCGTCCACTTGAGGGAGAGGCCGTGAATGGCCAGATCGAAGGTATCATGTGTAGGCATTACGCTGAGTAATCATGGGTCAAGAAAGAAAGCTCAAACAGTTCCGGAGAGAACTGAAACAACTCAGAAGAAAGAATCAAAAACAATATGGAGTATCTCCAGTTGCAGCTAAAGAAGCTTTGCTAAAGGATCAGAATGCAGAAATAAACCAGATCAATGGAGAATTTGAAGAAATAGATGCAATATTGAAAAGATTAATGCCTATTCTGCCATCTTTCTCAGGTAAATTTTTTGAAATTTGGGCAATTAAAATGGAAGGATTGCTTGGTTCAGTACATCTATGGCAATATGTACAAAATGGTTTTGTTGATTCTCATGATAAGAGAAGAGGTGCACTAGCATTATATCTTATTCACTCAGCGCTATATGAAAGTACTTTGTCCTATATTTTATATGAATTTGGTGAAGTACACAATGCAAAAAAAATTTGGGATATTCTAGAAATGGAGTTTGGTGTGAAGAGCAGATATATGGATGAGTCATAGCCTAACAAACCTGTAGAAGTAGAAGTTGGTGAACCTCACTATGTTGAATCCAACACTTTAGTTGTTGCAGTACAATTTGAAATTGAAATCGAAAATGGGCCGAGATATGATGAATAAATTCTAACTGAACTTGAAAAGATTGCTATCAAGAATGAAATGAAATTTATTCTTGAAATGATGAATGGTGAAGAAGGTTCATTATCTGCTGAATGTAATGGGGATGTCAATGCTATAAATATTGTTGAAACACTGAACTCTAAGATTGCAGTTGAAAGCAACCATGTTGATGCTGTAAGTGAAGAAGGGGACATCATTCATGTCTTGACACTGCTGACCCATGAGTCAATGTTGCATAATTCCACTGCACGGAATACAGGTGATTGTAGACGAACCTGGATGACATTTACTAATTTTGCAGAATGTGTTGAACCTGAAGGAAGATCCACGATAGCAGAGGCCTAATCAAATAATAGAATGCACTATACACCAATGTGTGAAGACTTCAATCTCTCAAACCGGAAGAGCAGGAAACAGGAAAACATAAACAAATATTATCTTACAACAACTAAGGTCGAAATGAAGAAGGAGGATTGTAGAGTTCAAAGTTTGGATTAAATTATTAAATTGCTTTGATCATTTGTAAGCATGGTTCTAGAGGCATATTTAGCATTGTGATCCATTTCTACATTAAGGGAGGATGTTAGAGATAATGTAGAAATGTAAGATTGCATAATAATGATTGGATTGTGTGCATCTCATAAGATCAGGAGATAGGTTTGAGATCCATGAATATAAGATCTAAGAGCTTAGTTTGTTGAATATTATTTCACTATATATTGTACTCATTTCTCATTAATTGATTGAATTGGTATTTACCATTCGCGTGTGTTTGTGCAAGCCTTTGGGCTCTGCACTTCATTCTTCTTTTATTCTTAATTACACTATGGACAATAATTTAAGGCACTCCCTTAAGGAAAATATTTAAGAGAATACAATTTTTTTGTCTTAAATAAAGACAATAATTTAAGAGAATACAATTTTTTTTTGTCCTAAATAGAGACAAAAATTTAAGACAATATAATTTTTTGTTTTAAATAGAGACAAAATTTTAAGACAAATACAATTTTTTTTGTCTCAAATGGAGACAATAATTAAAGACATTAACTTAAAGACAATACACAATATTTTTTTTGTCTCAAGTTAAGAGAATGAATCTCTGTAAATCTAGGTTTGAATTCTTGGAGTCTTGATTTAAGATATACCTCCACTTTGAATCCCTGGACTTTTAATTTAACTCCATGAGGTGTGGTCATAACATTTTTTAAAAACGTTTTTTATTTTTATTAAAAGAATTAACTTTTAATCCATAAAATAAGTTTTACATTTTACCAATGAAAAATATATAATATTAAATATATTAATATAATTAATGTTAAAATTGTATTATTTATTTAACAAATTATTTAAAGTTTTAAATTTATACATTATAAAATAATTTTCAATAATTGAAAATAAATTTTAAATCACATATGTGTAAATTATATTATTTATTTTAAAATAATTAATTAAATATTAATTTGTAATTGATCAATATATAATTATTTATATTGATGAAAATAATATTATTATTAGAAATATTATGAATTATATTAAAATTCATTGAGACCCAATATATTGGACCTTCTGAAAAGAGAAAGGAATTATTTAGATTTAATAAAATTTGATTTCTATAAAATGTTTTTAGATCAAGGCAACTTCCCACTCAATTGTAGGCATTCTATCCATCCTATATTCTTTTGGCCAACAAGCCACCCTCTATCTCGGAAAAAGATCCATTAGGGGGAAAGGACAAGAGAATCAATCATTATGATTTCTCAATCATGATCTAAATGTTGTGACCATGGCCCCATAGTAAGCTTTTCGACAACAGGGTCATTTGACAAAAACACAAAGGTGTGTATCATTTGAATGGATAGTCCTTCTTTTCATCATTAATGATTTCTTTACTAATGCTACATTATCATGTAATTCCTAATTTAATATCACATCGTGATCTTAGCTTTTTTAAAGAAATTACAATAAAATTTAATTCCTTTAAAATCATTATCATAGCTCTCAATTCTTTGAAGACGAACATGAGGAATCAACTCCAAATAGTTATATTCAATAGGGTTTCCTTTTCTTTAACAATAAAGTCTATAGTTTTGTATTTAATAGTTTTGTATTTAATATCATAAGGTCAAGTCTTAGTTCATAGATTCCACTCTTTAGACAGTTAAAATATATTATTAATTAGAGTTTGGCTCTTAAGAGGGTAAGCATAGGACTCTACTCCTTCAAGGCAATCAACAGGCCCATCGAGGAGGTGCAGATTTAGCAGTCACTTCCTCCTACTACCTTGGATATTCCCAGAGTGTTCCCAGCGTTCCCATCATTCCTAGATTCCCAGAGTGTTCCCTGTAAGTTATAAGTTATCTATCCTGCTGCTCGAGTCGCAGCACACCTGTTTGGAGCTACGGTCCGGTCTGGAGGGCAGGAAGATCAGAGACCGAAGATTCGAGAAAAGAGAAAGGAAGAGCTTGCATATTTATGAATTCAGACTGCATTTCTAGGATAGGATCTTGAGATGCTGCTTACTTGCTTTACTTTATGTTGGACCGCGTGCGCTGTGGAAGCATTGGATCGGGAACTGCCCTATGAATTTATTACTGACGAAAATTATTAGACACAGCTGGATGGTCGGGTCCATTAGCCAAGTGGGAGGGTTTGCTACGAGTATAAGAATAACAATATCAACGGTTGGGTTTTTAAGAAATAACCCAACTTTTCAAAAATACAGGGTATTGAATCAACTTTTGTTAGCGCTAGAAGATGTTCCCGGACTGCAAAAGGAACATGCCTAGCACATCTCAGTTGTTGCAATGTTTTGGTTTGATAGGTAGGTAAAGAGGGTTAAGCATGTTGAGTATCTGGTATGGTAATTCGAGCATGTATCCAATTAGACAGGCAGCATTTCATAGGTCAAAGGAAATCAGACATACAGTTAGACAATTAGATGACAACGTGAAATGGAAGAAAAGGACATTTACATGAATGTGTGAGACTCACAAACTGCTCGCTCTTACACCTTTATTATGAAGATATTTATATTCAAAATGACATTTTGAATCAGAATCACAATATCTTAAAACAAATTACAATTTGCAGGAAATAAACAGTAGGGTCTTTTTTCCAGCGAAAAAAACTACTATTGTTATTCATATCGAATCAAATAGTACAAAAAAACTGATTCTTCTGACGAATCATATACAAGTCTCTTACATTAACCAGCCCACCCATGTGCTATCATGTTCACTTCTTACAATATATCATATTGGCCCAAAACTATAAATACCCTTACAGTCTAGCAGATAAACATAAATTAGCACATCAAGAACCATTACCCCAGAGTTACACTCTGTCCATTAGGATAATAAAGATTAGTCAAAAAAGGAGACTATCCCACAGTCCTGAGGACTGTCCTCTAACCATTCTTCCCAATGAAGTTGTCCTTCAGGACCAGCTAAGGCTAGTTTAGATAACTTATCAGCATGAGAATTATGCTCTCTATAGATATGCTGGAAGCAAATATTATGTTGTTTTGAGATTTCCATGCGAGTTCTGTGGACCCAATGTCGAAGACTAAGAACATTGAGACAGAAATCTCCAGCAGCCCATTTAATGGTGACTCTGGAATCCCCGAAAACTTTGATATTGACCAAACCAAAGATGTTGGCTACTTTAAGTACACACCAAAGCGCCATCAATTCCGCTTTCATATTGGAGCCCTGTCCACAATTGAGACTGAAAGATAAATAATGGGACTCATTTAAAAAGATAACTCCCCCCACAGCGCAGATTCCATGTTGTGATGCTCCATCAAAAAAGAGGATAGGTTGATTGACTTTGTAGTTGAAGATACTAGTTCTATCCATCTTTAACTTATGAGAATCAGCCCTGCAAAGTGTATTCATTTTAAGAGCAGCAGAAGCACATTGAAAAACATCTGGAGGTCTATTCTGAAAGTTAGCACAATTACGAAAATACCAAATAGACCAAGAAATGCAGATGACAACATAAAAATGTTGTCTATAAGATCTAAACCATTTCAAGAGGGATTTGTTGAAGTCATCCAAGATCCAGCACTGGGAGATGTTCAAAGAATTTGCTACCATATCCCAAACTTTAATGATGAATTCACAGTTCACGAAGAGGTGTTGCTTGGTCTCAGCTTCCTTTTTACACAGAGAACATAAACTGGGCCCATTCCAGCCTCGTTTGCATAAGTTTTCCCAGGTTTTCAATCGATCTTGAAGAAGGAGCCAGCAAAAGCATTTAAGCTTTAAAGGAATGGACCATTGCCACAGTTTTTCATACCACCAATCCTGGGGATAACAGTATTTAGACTGAATAATTCTAGAATAAGCAGATGATGCAGTAACTTGACCTGTAACAGAATTGCCACCCCAGACAAGTTTATCAGGCTCGGAATTTATGGTAACTCCAGCTGACATTAACCTGGAGATATAATCTTCCCACATACAGGCATAGGAGCCCGTGAGTCCCAAATCCCTTGATGAAATCCACTTGGAGCTATGCATCAAGCTCGAATTCTGTATAAAAATTTTGTTCAAAGTTGTCATGCCAAGGATCTGTAGATATTGTGTGATCTCATCAGGAAGAAGAAAATTGTCTTGCATACCAATAATGGGATCAATCCCAATACGAACCTTCGACCCAGCTCCAACTTGCCACAAAAGATCAATTTTTATCCAATGAAGTATTTTCATGAATCCCCGCCATAAAGGAGAAAAATTCCAGCTTGAAAGTTTCGGGTTCCTAATCCAGCATAAGACGTCCATATTGATGTACTTACAGTGAATAAGTCGAGACCAAAGTGTGTTCCCGAAGAGACTTCTCCAGAGGCTTTTGAGTCTTAAAGCGGTATTGAAGAAACAGTAGGGTCTTTGTTGCCATTACATCTAAAACTGTGTAATAACTAATGTAATGTAAAAACCATCTTTGATTTCATATAATAAGAAGGAAAATTGAATGACAAGAGAAACATAGACTAACAATCCATCATGATGAATCTCTAAGCATGAAAATAAAGCAATCAATAACAAGTTACAGAGTACAATTGCCAGATTTCTCAAGACTCTGACCTCTCCCCCCTAAGATCTCGAACCCTCTCAGCTTCCTCCCAAGGAAGAACCCCTTTCTCATTTCAAATGAAAAAAATTATAATAAATTGCAAAGTCATAAGTAATTGCAAACTTTTAGAAAAATCCTAATTTGCTAAAAAAAATTGAGAATTGATTTCATCGACTATTGGTCTCATTTGCTGGAGAATTTTTTATGATATTTAACTGTCCCTGATTCAGTGTAATTTTAAAATGATCTCAATCTTTCTCTGTTGAAAACAAAATACTCTTCCACTTGTGATTTGAATTCCTTAATCATGCCTGAAAATATGAGATTAATCGCTCAACTAATATTAAATTCTTCATTTGAGAAGACAAACTCAATATCTATGGTTCTAGAGATACTTTTGAATGAATCTCTTTGATATGCGCTAAATATTCTTAACACCACCTTTATCCTTATTTGAAGAGATTTGGATGTATCTATATTTTAGCAAATATTCCCATTATGCAAACAATGCCCGTGTCCGTCAACTATTTGTGCTCATCATTTACAATCTTAAGTTGAACCTTTTTCATACATTTGGCCGGAGCTCCTTCTTTGAATCTAAAGTTGACTTGCTTTGGAGAAGAATTTGAATCTTTGATCTAAATTTCGACAAATTTTAGGATACTGTGTGTTGCCGAAAATGTAAGAAATGACAAATATTAACTCATAATATTTCTCCAATATATGAAAGAATATCATGCCCTTTTAACCATATCTCTCCCAAACACTTTTAGAAAGGTAAATGCACCTTACATATTTAGCATGTAATATATGATATAAGTTCCATTTCACCTCCCGTAAATCCAAAAACCCATTTCTAGTTTTTCCCACGATATTTCATATTTTCATGAAGGCAAAACCATTCTTGATTTTAAACACATGGTTTTTTGAAAAACAATTTGATATTCCATAAATTTATGAAATTATATTTTAATTTGGGGAAAACCATTATTTATTTCTAACTCATGGTTTTCAATAATCAAAATTATGGACAAATAAATTATCCACAATCTATTTATGATAATTCTTTTATGGAATTTACCCCTCGAGTCTATAAGCCTAATTTATCCATAACCATTTATTTCATATAATGTGGGAATCTCTTTTTTAAAATTCTGTAGCATCATTGTAAACATTTAGTTAATTTCTACTACAAAAGACAAATGTGATTCGACAATTTATTTATGATAATTCCTCTATGGAATTTACCCCTTGAGTCTATAAGCCTAATTTATCCATAACCATTTATTTCATATAATGTGGGAATCTCTTTTTTAAAATTCTGTAGCATCATAGTGAACATTTAGTTAATTTCCACTACAAAAGACAAATGTGATTCAATTCGCCGTGGACTTTGAAACCGAGAAAAATTTGAGCTAAGAGGAGTAAGCATTTTGATAAAGTAGATGGAGGTACTGTTATCTCCCAAATTGACCACCGTCTTTTTGGGTGATAGAATAGGTAAAAAATTTATTTCTGTGAGTCTTGGGTTTCAAATTCGAAAATTTAAGCTTTCGGCAGTTAACTAAGTCTGTGGAAGTGTGCTTAACTGCCAAAAAGGGTCAGTTTACGCAGCTAAAGTGGTCTATCAGAATGAACTTAGCTGCCGAAAATGTTTCCACATGCAAATTTAAAATTCTTATGCATCAAATGTTCATCCAAAAGGACTGAATTATGATTTTCACTTAAAGGCTATTCTTTTTGATTCTGCATGGAAGGACACGTGGAGGGTTATGTTAATCTACCTCAGGATTGAAAGGCAGATTTTCAGCCTTGATATAAGCAGTGCTACAGGTGGCAAAGAGAGTCAGTCTTCCCAGCTTTCAAGCATCTTTTTGAGGCAGTAGTTCTAGGATCGAGTGCCACATCTTCAATGTCAAGTCTATTCCTGAATTTCAGCCAGAATCTCAGTCCAACTCAAAGCAACTCATACTTATGAATCCTATCATGAGTCTCGAGTTTATGATTTGCTCAGCAGTTGTCAATTCTCTGTTTTGCATGTTCGTTCACTGATTGAACCATTAATAAAGACAAGTCAAGTGATAATTTGGAGGAATTTTCTGTTGAAATCATGTGATCTTGCGGGGCCATTTCGATAGCCTTCCCGAACTCCAAATTCAAATCCGAAAGCACCAGTGGATAGCTTATGATCCTTAGATCAAAATCGACTATTTGAACAGCCAAAATGGACATCGGACGGCTGAGAAAATCGATTTTTGCTGAAGGCAGTTTTTTGGAATTTTACAGGCTTTCGACAGCTAACTCGTGAAAATTGGCAGAAGGCTTAGCTGTCGAAAGCCTGTTTTCACAGTTTCCTTTAATTTTCGCCCAGATCGCGGATTTTCTAGCTAGAATGGCAGGAGGCTGAGCAGAATAAGCAGGTTATGAATTGTCCTACCCATATCTAAAAGGAGTTTTGAATGAAATCAAAGTCAAGTGGGTGTTTTGGCTAGTTTAGCATTGCATTGAAGAAACAGTTCAAAGGATTGAATGCCACATCATCAAGTTCGAATCTGTTGTGTGCCAAACCGAGCCCACCGAGCCTTGGAAGGCTAACTGCACTTCACCAACCATCGAGCACAAGAAAGGAGACCAACTTATCATCATTTCCTTGATTTTAGGGATCAGTCCCTATCTTTTTGCATTTACTGTCAGTTAGTGTTTTAGTTAATTAAACAGATCCATGCTTTTAGGATCTGAAAACTGCTTGTACAGGCTTTAAAGCCTAAGAACTCAGACTGAAAAGAGGGGTGTTCAAGTTTGGATACATTTGGGGCTATGTACTTGACACTTTCTTGCTATATGAATCACAGTTTTCTTTGGTCGTTAGATATCAGTCTGTCTACATTTTCCATTATTCTGCACCCTGTTTGAATTAGCTTAGCTTATGCTCATGATTTGAATGGAGGAACTTCTTATTGCTTAGTGTGGCCCTGCGTTATGTATGTACTTGGTTGCATAAACCCTGCATGTTAATGTATTTGGTTGTCTAGGCAATATTCTTCATACCTTGATTATTTATTGTGGCTGATATTTAATTTCTCGAAGCATTGGCTTATTTAGAGGCATGTCATGTTGTCTTACTACTTAGTCTTCTCAGTTATCCCATTGATCCACCTTTTCAGAAAACACAAAATATGATTTCTCAAGTTACCAAGCATACTTAGCCATAACCACTAAGTAGTTTCTTGGAGAGCTAACAAACTGGCGCCGTTACCGGGGAGCGAGGTGAGAAGCTGATCTTCCTGGGAGAACGACACAGATCTGGTCCTTGATGATAGACAAGGATCAGACACTTCACTGGTTATAAATCTTCTATCTGGCGACTCCATGAAGGACGAACTCAGTGGCGACTCCATTGTTCAGAATTCTGTTGGTGATTCCACTGGTATGACATGAACAGAATCTTAGCCAAGAGGTATGCGTTCTGTGATTTTTCAAGCATTGCTGGTTTTCCTAATCAAGTGCCTGCTAGAGATGAATGGGAGAACAGTCTTCCTAGATTTCGAGGAGAAGAGGGGGAAGTGCCAGCTGAGCATTTGCTGGACTTTCATGACTACATGCATCGGTTGCAGGTAGTGCATGAGGGTGTTCAGATCCGGCTTTTCTGTGTTTCATTAAAAGGGATTGCCCGTGATTGGTATCGATCTTTGCCTAATGCTAGTATCAGCTCATTGGCTGATTTTCATGATGCCTTCCATGTGTTTTGTGAAGGAATATTTCCAGTTGATCTTCTCTATCCTCAATGCTGTAATGAGTTTTATTTATTGAATAAAGATCCAAATACTCATGATGAATTTGTTGCAGCAGAAGATATCCCTCACCATGATCAAGAGATAGGTAGTCTTCAGGGTGATGACCATTGCATAGATGTTTTAAACAGTATACCACATGAATCTACTACTTTAGACTATTATGCAGATCAAATTGTTTCCTTTGAAAGCTTTAAAGATGATAAGCAGCGTGATAGATCAGAAATCGAAAGTTTTGGATCTATAGCAAAGGTTGAACTGCCTACATGTAATATGGAAAGTAGAAAAGGTAGCTCTCAACTTCCGGATTTACAAACCAAGGGAAGTTGTCCCAACCATGAGGAACTGAATAGTCCAGATCAGAAACCTATCGTATATGTTCCTCCAACAAAGATCCAGCAATCTGCATTCATCAATGAGTTCGGTGAAGGAAATGAAGAGCAGCTGCAACACAGTCAGTCGGAGCAGCAGCTTCAAGAGGTATTTCATCATGTTTTTCATGACCCTATTGCTGATTTATTGGATTCTTTCAGCAGCATGAATGTTAAGATATTTATGTCAGAAGAAGGCTATTTTATTCATCTGCTCAAACCTTTCTTCTGCATGATATGGTATTTGTTATTGTTGGGATCAAGATTCAGCATGATACCTGTAGATCACAATCTGACATGGCTGCATTGGAAGTATGTTGTTACTTGATTAATCTGCATCTAGTGGTTAGAGGTAGGAGTAGTCAGGAAATAAGCTCATTTTATGAGCACGTAGATCATTTTCAGTTGTTTCTGAATAAGTAGAGCAGGCTGCATATAAGCTACAGGAGGGAGACAGTTTTGCAGAGGGAGTAGTGTTAAAGACTTAATGACTCCATGCCCAATGCTAAAGGCTACTGGAACTACTTGTTCTTCGGAACCTCACTGGGAGGATTCCATCCCCGAGTAGGAGCCAGATGTTATCTCCCAAATTGACCACCGTCTTTTTGGGTGATAGAATAGGTAAAAAATTTATTTCTGTGAGTCTTGGGTTTCAAATTCGAAAATTTAAGCTTTCGGCAGTTAACTAAGTCTGTGGAAGTGTGCTTAACTACCGAAAAGGGTCAGTTTACGCAGCTAAAGTGGTCTATCAGAATGAACTTAGCTGCCGAAAATGTTTCCACATGCAAATTTAAAATCCTTATGCGTCAAATGTTCATCCAAAAGGACTGAATTATGATTTTCACTTAAAGGCTATTCTTTTTGATTCTGCATGGAAGGACACGTGGAGGGTTATGTTAATCTACCTCAGGATTGAAAGGCAGATTTTCAGCCTTGATATAAGCAGTGCTACAGGTGGCAAAGAGAGTCAGTATTCCCAGCTTTCAAGCATCTTTTTGAGGCAGTAGTTCTAGGATCGAGTGCCACATCTTCAATGTCAAGTCTATTCCTGAATTTCAGCCAGAATCTCAGTCCAACTCAAAGCAACTCATACTTATGAATCCTATCCTGAGTCTCGAGTTTATGATTTGCTCAGCAGTTGTCAATTCTCTGTTTTGCATGTTCGTTCACTGATTGAACCATTAATAAAGACAAGTCAAGTGATAATTTGGAGGAATTTTCTGCTGAAATCACGTGATATTGCGGGGCCATTTCGACAGCCTTTCCAAACTCCAAATTCAAATCCGAAAGCACCAGTGGATAGATTATGATCCGTAGATCAAAATCAACTATTTGAACAGCCAAAATGGACATCGGAAGGCTGAGAAAATCGATTTTTGCTGAAGGCAGTTTTTTGGAATTTTACAGGCTTTCGACAGCTAACTCGTGAAAATTGGCAGAAGGCTTAGCTGCCGAAAGCCTGTTTTCACAGTTTCCTTTAATTTTCGCCCAGATCGCGGATTTTCTAGCTAGAATGGCAGGAGGCTGAGCAGAATAAGCAGGTTATGAATTGTCCTACCCATATCTAAAAGGAGTTTTGAATGAAATCAAAGTCAAGTGGGTGTTTTGGCTAGTTTAGCATTGCATTGAAGAAACAGTTCAAAGGATTGAATGCCACATCATCAAGTTCGAATCTATTGTGTGCCAAACCGAGCCCACCGAGCCTTGGAAGGCTAATTGCACTTCACCAACCATCGAGCACAAGAAAGGAGACCAACTTATCATCATTTCCTTGATTTTAGGGATCAGTCCCTATCTTTTTGCATTTACTGTCAGTTAGTGTTTTAGTTAATTAAACAGATCCATGCTTTTAGGATCTGAAAACTATTTGTACAGCCTTTAAAGCCTAAGAACTCAGACTGAAAAGAGGGGTGTTCAAGTTTGGATACATTTGGGGCTATGTACTTGACACTTTCTTGCTATATGAATCACAGTTTTCTTTGGTCGTTAGATATCAGTCTGTCTACATTTTCCATTATTCTGCACCCTGTTTGAATTAGCTTAGCTTATGCTCATGATTTGAATGGAGGAACTTCTTATTGCTTAGTGTGACCCTGCGTTATGTATGTACTTGGTTGCATAAACCCTGCATGTTAATGTACTTGGTTGTCTAGGCAATATTCTTCATACCTTGATTATTTACTGTGGCTGATATTTAATTTCTCGAAGCACTGGCTTATTTAGAGGCATGTCATGTTGTCTTACTGCTTAGTCTTCTCAGTTATCCCATTGATCCACCTTTTCAGAAAACACAAAATATGATTTCTCAAGTTACCAAGCATACTTAGCCATAACCACTAAGTAGTTTCTTGGAGAGCTAACAGGTACTAACATTGGCTCCGGCTGGGGATGATGTCCTCCCTGCAGGCATCAAGAACTTGCATACCTTTTCCTTTTCCATTTCATCTAGTTGCACTTTGAAACTTGTGACCTATTCTACTCTTCATTTAGAACCAACCAGAGTGAAAAATCAATCTGCAAATTGAAAATACTTTGAAAACAACCATTCACTGTGAAACCAACTGTCCTACAAACTTACCAACGCCTCGATTGGGATACAGAGTTATTAGATAATCCATTGCATGCTAAACAAAACTAAAATATAAATTGCTGAAAACAAACCACAAACTGAAAATAATTTGAAAACTAAAAGCTCAATCCATGAGATTATTTATGTACAACTACCACTCTAATCAAATCAACTGCTTAATCATGTCACGTCAAATTTCCAATGCAACCATGCAAGCAATTGGTTAACTAACTGGATTTCTTGAATGTGCACCAACACAGTAAAAACTTGAAAATAAATCAACTCGTCATCAAGGCGTGTGATGTACCTGCAATAATTAATTAATGCAAATACACGAGATATCAGAAATAATAGAACAGAATCGCTTTTATATTGATCACGGGCCACTTCGAGGGGGCAACCTCCTTTGAGCAAGCTCAATACAATTAACTTCACTGTGCCTTCAATGACCTCAACACACACTTATATACTAAGTCTATGCCCAATACCATGAGTCAAAACCATGGGACATATAATGCTACGGGACGACTTACAAAGCATATGCGTCCAATACTATGGGTCAATACTATGGGCTAATATAAACTACGGATCAACAAATACTACGGGACGACTTACAAAGCATATGCGTCCAACAACAATATACTAACATAGTAAAGAGAAGGGTTTACATAGGTTCCTAACATCCCCTCTCCCTTAGAAAAAGCTTTGTCCTCAAAGCTTTGGTTGGAGAAATTGCTGCAGAAGCTGAAGGAGTGGTTCCCCGGTAGCATCCTCGGGTTGCATTTCAGGCCACTGACGCCTTTGGAGTGTCAAGGAGGATTGCTTGGAAGGTTGTAGATGAAGAAGAACCCTGTCAGCTGCGTGGAAAATGCGCTCAGAACGGTGCTGATTGGCTTGTTGATTCAGGCGAATTCTGGCCATGTGAAGATTGTCCTGCAGAATGAGAAGAATCTGATCGCGGTTTCGAAGAACCGAGTCAATTGCCTGAACTGGGGAGCTGCTAAGGGTGTATGGAAGAAGAACTGGCGATGTTTTTCCATAGACCGCTTCATATGGTGTCCTGTGAGATGTGGTATTGTACCACCAGAGCGCTGCTAGGAAATCCATAGAAATAGTTGGCCAAAGCTGTTTAGGGATGGGCAAGGGTTTGAGCAATCCCGAAAGGAGTGTTGTTTCACCCTTGTTGACTTGGAAAGTATCATCGTCAGCCACCATCTGTTGAATTGTCATTTTTAGTCCCTGCCAAAAGAAGTTACATTGTTCTTGGTCATACATGTTGCAGAACCCAGAGTGCCCTGTTGATGAAGAAGCATGGAGTTCATAGAAAAGAGAGCCCTGTTGAACATATTGCACCCAATTTGGAACAAGCAGAGAAAGAGTTGTAAGCGAAACTGGGTCATCAATTGTGCAAGAAGGAGCATCTTCCACCATATTGTCCTTACCCTTCTTGTAAGTGATCACATAGGGATAACCCATGAGTTGGATAACCCATTTCAGGTGTGTTGGGGAGGAGACCCATTGTTCCAAAAAAATTTCCAGACTCGGGAGATCAGTCTTGATGCAGAAATAATTCCCTAATAGGTATGGCTGCCACTTCTGTACTGCATGCAACATAGCCATCATTTCCTGCTGAGAGGTAGATGTGGCTAAATTCTTACCGGAAAGGTTTCGTGAAGGTAGCAAGCGCATTGGTTCAGCAAAGATACCTGCAGATCTATCCAAGGAAGTAGTGGAGACTGTTGATGGGTGCATCTGAATGGAATTGAGCTGAGCGATGACACCATGTGAATTCTTCTTCAAGATTTTTTCCAGGCGATGTGAACTGATGATGCAGAGAGACCCTGGTTGTAAGCCCATAAATTTGTGTTGTGCCCCATTGCCTTTAAACTGCATCCAAAGTTCAGCAAAATCCCATAAGATGGGGCCAAGTGTGCGTAACCATTGAATGCCCAAAACCACATCACATCCGCCTAAGGGCAAGGCAAACATGTCAGAGCGTAGGTTATAATCTTCCATAGAGATACGCACATTGTGACACTTCCCCTTGCAAGGTAAGGTGCCCCCATTGGCAACCATGACTTCAAAGTTGGAGTAAGGATGGACAAAGCAATCAGCCTGTTTGGCAATCCAAGGGTCAATCAAGTTATGAGTGCTACCAGAATCAAGGAGGATGGTAAGAGGGAGCTTCTTGAAGTATCCCCTGACCCGCATTGTTTGTGGGGTGGTGACGTCGGTTACAGCATGGAGAGAGATCTCAGGTGGATCGTTCGGAAATGGGGGTGTCAACAGGCGGTTGTTGAATGTCGATCTGAACATCCACTGTATCCGTAGCTTCTTCACCAAGTTCTAAGGCAGGCGGAGAATCCACATCCAAGAGATAGAGCTTTTGTTGAACACATCTATGTCCCCGAGTGAATTTCTCATCACAATTATAGCAAAGCCCGTTTTCTCGGCGTGCCTGCATTTCTATCTCAGACAAATGCTTGATAGGAGTTGGTTGAGGAGAAGGCGTGATGGGAGGTCGTTGGGAACCCATATTTCTGAAGGGAACAAGGGTGGGTTTAGAGCGTTGTTGAGCTGCAATCTTGTCCTCAGCCAGCTTAGCCAACCCTAGGACTTCCATCATTGTGTTGGGACAAAACATTTTGACCTCTGAGCGAATTTCATCCTTGAGACCACTTATAAAACAACTCCTGTAGAATTCATCAGATAATCCTTCTGTGTGGTTGGCCAATTTCTCAAATTCTGTCTGATACTCTCTCACTGTGCCAATTTGGTGAAGTTTAGTGAGTGCTCCTGTGAAATCATCAAAAGCACTAGGGCCAAATCGTGGCAAAATGAGTTGGCAAAAATCTGTCCAGTTTGGCTCGGGATGAGCTTTGATGTACCAATGGTACCATTGAAGGGCTTCCTGTTCCAAATGAAAGGATGCAAGTGGAACTTTCTGGACATCAAAAGTATTATGCAGACTGAAATATTGTTCTGCTCGGTATATCCATCCAGTCGGATCAGTACCATTGAAGCGAGGAAAATCAAGCTTCGGCCCACAAAAATTGTTGGAAGAAGAGAACCTGGTGGCTGCAAAATATTCTGGCTGTCGGTTATTGTTCATGGCTGCATGCTGAAGATGGAGGCTGAGAAATTTTTCATCCAGATCTTGGAGTTTGGTTTGGATGGCTGCAAGTGCTTCCTCCATGGTGTTTGCTCCTGCACGGGTGACAACCATAACCAAGTGTTTTTTTTTTTATTTTTTTTTTATTTTTTTAACAGACTGGAGCAGCTACGGCTCGGAAGGAATCTGGAACAACGCCGAACGGCTGGATCTGGAACGGCTTGCAAAATGGATCTGAAACGGTGCAGCAATGATCGGCAATAGATGGATCTGCAACAGCGCGGAACTGACCGGCAACAGTTCTGGACAGAGGAAATCTGCAATTGGGCAACTGAAAATAGATATGGACCCCAGGTATGTGCGGCTTCCTATCGGTTCAAGGGATTCACTCGGCCACCAATGCTGTCTGACGGCTTGCGTATTGGGGCAGTACCCCTCACTCCACGGCTCAGGTAAAACTGATAACCGCTTGGCCACAAACGACAGCTCTTGGTTTACCTCACGGGTGGGAACTAGTCAATCAGGTAGGGGTCGTTGCCCTTTTCGCTTGGCAGGTCCTCTCAATGGCCAGCTACTTCGGGGTTCCTGTGGTACTCCTCACAATGAGTTTTAGGGCTTATGCCCAAGTACTTCCCACAGTTAAGCGGATAGGGATTATTCCCAGATCCGAACCTGCAACAGAAAAAATTTGGGCAGAAATTCCACCCAATGTTCAAAAATCGGATCTATATTGCTTAGAATCACTATTATAGCATGTTTTCGGAACTGGAACAACCACTCTGCTTCTACCCATGAAAGCGGAATAGAAATCTGGGCACTCGGTCAAAAGATTTTCTCGCCGCAATTTCCGCAGCCGTCACCGAAATTCTGAAAAATTGCTGATTTTAAATCCGCGATATCTCCACTTTTAGAACTCCAAATGAGATGATTTTTTTTTTGAAACTGCGTATTTTTGAAAGAGGAATTCAGATATGCAATTGGTTTCTTTTTATTTTGTGCAAAAAGTTTCAGAAAATGATCTGAAAGTCGCCGCCCAAAAAAAGAAAAAAAAATTCTCACTTGTGCCAAGGAAAGTGCTCTGATACCAGATGTGATGTACCTGCAATAATTAATTAATGCAAATACACGAGATATCAGAAATAATAGAACAGAATCGCTTTTATATTGATCACGGGCCACTTCGAGGGGGCAACCTCCTTTGAGCAAGCTCAATACAATTAACTTCACTGTGCCTTCAATGACCTCAACACACACTTATATACTAAGTCTATGCCCAATACCATGAGTCAAAACCATGGGACATATAATGCTACGGGACGACTTACAAAGCATATGCGTCCAATACTATGGGTCAATACTATGGGCTAATATAAACTACGGATCAACAAATACTACGGGACGACTTACAAAGCATATGCGTCCAACAACAATATACTAACATAGTAAAGAGAAGGGTTTACATAGGTTCCTAACAAGGCGACGTTCATACTCACAGTCAAATAGTGGTGAGGAATCTGAATCGAGTAAATCCTCCAAATAGCCTGCTACAGGATCACAAAAATCAAGAAAAATTGCCTCGTGTTACTGTTCAAAATGAACTCCTATAAAATCTAAACTAATTTAAACCCATTTCACATAATTCAGCATTATCTCTAACACCCCTTTTTAATGCCTACATTACATAACAAAAGGTTACAACACAAATTCTGACATGTCTGTCTCACTAGTCCTCATATGCAGTTACACCCATTTCTGAACTTCATAGACACCATCTTTCTCTCCCATCATCTTCGAGATACCACTTCATATAGCACAAATACAACCACCCATCTTTGAAATATCTATAGGATCGACGATTCTAAACTACCCCTAAAAATAGTCGCGATACTGAAACATTCAGTAATCAATCTTACAAAATGACCTTTACACACACTCACCAACACAATGATAACCTGTAACTGATTATCTTGAAGCACCGAAGTACAACAAGAACTTCCAGCATTTAAGAGACTTGTAGACATACTCAAACTAATTATGCGTTCTTGTGGCACCGAAGAACTCAAGAACTACAAGCTACAAGCTTGAATTACATCACTCTGTTCTATATGTGGTTCTGCATTATTGAATATTTACACACATAATAAATAATACCATACACACTTTATATCAAGCCACCAAGAACATCAGGGCCATGAGATAGCATTGTACCGCCACATTTCTCTGCACGGATAAAACTTGCCCGTGCTTCCCAGGTAAGCCCAAGGAACGGATCTTGGACAACAACGATTTGATCCTGATGGACTTCAAGCAATGACGGCTTCTTTCACTATCGCTAGCAGTCACTTAATATGTAGATATATTACGCAGCAAATTTCCCTTCGGCTCGATTGAAAATCCCAAAACAGTGGCTGGGAAAGTGATGAACAATCCACAGCATGCAGCGGAAAACGATTCTTTAATTCTCCAGAAGATCTATTTGTAATGCACTTTGAGCAACAGTTTGAAAAACCAAGGCAGAGGTCCATGCTGGTCTCAATATGAAAGGTACACACAAGTGATATTTTTCCGACATGCCAACAAGTGCGCAGACGCCTCCAAGATGATAAATAGTGAAAACAGCGAACTCGTTTGATCATGAGTATTGCAAATTTAACACGGCAGCAGGGTGATTCTCTTGCTCGTGGCTACTATAACTTCCTCGGCAGCAATGGATTCTGGAAAAGGCGGCACTTGGTAACTCCTCCTTATGGCCCTTCCTCCAGTGGCGCAAGCTCCTTCTCGGGCTCCACACTTTCATAAACCTGCACGCTACAAAGTTGATGTAGAATGAACGCAGCAATATCCACACAAACAATAACTTCACGAAATCTTACACTTGATAGATGCAGCGCAAGCAAACTAATCACACAGTCACACGAAAATCTTCACACAAAAGAAATCTACTCTCACACACCTATGTACAGTGAATCAGCTTCAATAGCTATCACATCTTCCTGGGCACTCCCGTGAGGGATTAAGCCCAGCCAAGCTCTGATACCAATTTAGATATCGAGAGAGAAGTCATTCCACATGATTAACTCACACAAACATAGATTGCATTACTAAACAGAGATACACGGGTATATATAGCTGGAGATGATCCAACTGATTACAGTTTGTGGAGATAACAGTCTCATATAAAATCTAAACTAATTTAAACCAATTCCACATAATTCAGCATTATCTCTAACAGTTCCTTGACTACAAAAGGAACATACCTAGCACATCTTAGTAGGTCCAAGGGTTAAGCATGATGAGTATCTAGTATTGTAATTAGAGCATGTATCCAACTAGGTAGGAAGCATTTCATAGGTCAAAGGAAAGCAAATAAACAGTTGGATGACAACACGAAATGGAAGAAAAGGAAATTTACATGGATGTGTGAGACTCACAAACTGTTCACTCTTACACCTTCATCAAGAAGATATTCAGGTTCAAAATGAAAATTTGAATCAAAATCACAATATCTTAAAATAAATTACAATTTTAAGGCAATAGACAGTAGAATCTCATTGCCATTAGATCTGAAACTGTGTAATGACTAATGTATTGCAAGAACCATATTTTATCACAGATAAGAAGAAGGAAAATTGAATGACAAGAGAAGCATAGACTAATAATCCATCATTATGAATATCTTAGCATGGAAATGCAGCAATTAATAACAAATTATAAAGTACAAATTCCATATTTCTCAAAACTCTGACCTCTCCCTCTAAGATCTTGAACCCTCTTAGCTTCTCCCTAAGGAAGAAACCATTTCTCATTTCAAATGGCAGAATTTATAATAAATTACAAAGTCATAAGCAATTGCAAATTTTTAGAAAGATCCTAATCTGCTGCAAAAAATTGAGAATTGATTTGATCGACTATTTGTCTCATTTGCTGGAGAAGTCTTGTTGATATTTGACTATCCCTCATTTAGTGGAATTTTAAAATGATCTCAATATTTCTCTGCTGAATACAAAATGCTTTGGAACCTGTGATTTGACTACCTTCATGCCTAAAAATATTAGATTAATAGCTCAAGCAATTTTAAATTGTTGATTGAGAAAACAAATTTGATATCTATGATGCTAGAGATACATTTGAATGAACCTCTTCGATATGCACTACTTCTTCTTAACACCACCTTTATCTTAATTTGAAGAGCCATTTGGATGTATCCATATATTACCAAATATTCGCAATATGCAGACAATGCCCGTCTCTGGCAATTGTTTGTTCTCATCATTTACGATCTTAAGCTAAACCTTTTTCATACCTTTGGCCGTAGGTCCTTCTCTAAATCTAGAGCTGATTTGCTTTGGCGAAGAATTTGATTTAAATTTGGAGCGATTTCACGATACTCTACTGCCGAAAATGTAAGAAATGCCAAATATTAACTAATAAGATTTCTCTAATATATGAAAGAATATCATGTCTTTTTAATGATATCCCTCACAAACAATTTTCAAAAGGTAAATGCGCCTAGGTTTACATATTCAACATGTAATATATGATATAATTTCCATTTCACCTCCCGTAAATCCAAAAAACCATTTCTAGTTTTTCCCATGATATTTCATATTTTCCCTAAAAAAACTTTATGAAGGAAAAACCATTCTTGATTTTCAACACATGGGTTTTTGAAAAACAATTTCATATTCCATAAATTTATGAAATTATATTTCAATTTGGGAAAACCATTCTTGATTTCTAGCTCATGGTTTTCAATAATCAAAATTATGGACAAATAAATTATCCACAATTTATTTATGAGAATTCCTTTATGGCATTTATCCCTTGAATCTATAATCCTAATTTCTTTGTAACCATTTATTTCATATAGTGTCTCTTTCTTAAAATTATGTAGCATCATAGTGAAAATTTAGTTAATTTCCTCTACCAAAGACAAATGTGATTCAATTCACTGCAGAATTTGAAACAAGGATCAATATGAGCGAAGAAGATTGCGAATTTTGATAAAGTAGATTGAGGTACTAACATTGGCTCCATTTGGGGATGATGTCCCCCTTGGGAGGCATCAAGAACTTGCAGAATTGTGCCTTTTCCATTTCATCTACTTGCAGCCTCCAACTTGTGACCTATTCTACTCTTCATCTGAAACCAACCACAGTGAAAAACCAATCTGCAAATTGAAAATGCTTTGAAAAAAACCATTCACTGTGAAACCAACTCCAAATTACTTTGCACCAATGTCTTGATTGAGCTATGGAGTCATTACCTATTCCTCTGTATGCCAAACCAAACTAAAAAGTAAATTGTTGAAAACAAAATGCCAATTGAAAATAATCTAGAAATTAAATACTCAATCCATGAGCTTATTTATATACAACTTCTGCTCTAATCCAATCAACTTCTTAATCATGTCACATCAAATTTCCAGTGTAACCATGCAAGCAATTGGTTAACTAACTAGATTTCTTAAATGTGCACCAACAAAATAAAAACTTGAAAATAAATCAACAACTCTGTTGGCAGAGATTAATTACTCCACCGATCACACACACGGCCGCCGGAATTTCCAAAAGGCATCACCGCCCACAACTAATTTGAAAAGCCAGAAATTAATTAAGATAAACTAAATCAGATCTTATTTTGACTATTTAATTTTTGAAGAGTCATCCACCGCCAAATCGACTGAAACATTAAGGTTGAAGCGACACTCAGAAACTCTGTTGCAGCATATCCAGTTTTGAAGAGGCCTTTATAGTCAGAAATTTAACTACTCAAGGATGCAACAGAACAAAGCATTTAATTTTTGTAGATCAGATTTTATTATGAAGGGTTAATTGCATCTATTGTATGATTACCCTGAAGTACTATAAATACTTCCATTGTAATCGTGATTCGTAGAGAAGTAATATAGAGTGAATGAAATTTATGTTAAACCCATAATTTTTTCTGTGTGTTTATGTTATGCTCTGTTTTCTAAGTTTGTAAACTCATAATTACTTTGAAGATATTTTTGTTGTAGCAAGTGAGGATATTAGTGTTATTTTATGAGTTAAATATGTTTAACTATTGAAATAGTGTATTGGTGAAGTTTATGAACGCAGGGGTCATCATAACGTAGCTGAAACAATCAGCTGCAACAGTCTTATAGATGACTGATAGTTGAAACAGTGAGCTGCAACATAGTTGCAACAATCCTGTAGGTGAAATTTATATGTCTAGAAACTTGTTTGTGTTGCTGGAAGTAATTGCAACACCCCCCTACCTTCCCATAGTGGTATCAGAGCCTGTTTAAGTTTTTATTTCTTGTTTTTCTGTTTTGAGTAATTTGGAATTTAATTAGTGATGGCCACTAACAATAGTTCAATACAACCACAAATTCCTGTGTTGACTGAAATGAATTATGACACATCATTTATTAAGATGAGAACTATCCTGCATGCTGAGGATCTTTGGGAGTTTGTTATGATTGGCTATCCAGAGCTAGCTGATCAAGCTGTTGAATTGGCTCTGTCAAATGTCGAGCATGTTTTGTTGAAGGAGAATAGGAAGAAGGGCAAGAAAGCTCTTGGCCTAATTCAGCAAGGTCTAAGTGAATCCATATTTCCAAAGATATCAAGTGCTGAGTCTTCGAAGAAAGCTTGGGACACTCTTGAAACCTTCTATCAAGGTCTGACCAAGGTGAAAAATGTTAAGTTGCAGAACATGAGAAGGGACTTTGAGTATCTGAAGATGAAGGACAGTGAGACTGTTGATAATTTTATGACTCAAGTTATGAATATTATAAACCAGCTGAGACAGTATGGTGAAGACCTCTCAAATCAGCGTGTGATTGAGAAGTTGCTGAGATGTTTTCCAAAGAAGTTTGAAGTAGTGGTTGTTACCATTGAAGAGTTTAAAGATCTCGGTCAAATGCACATCGATGAGCTGAATGGTTCTTTGATTGCTCATGAATCAAGAATGAACAGGTATAATGATACTCCTTTAGAAAATGCTTTTAAATCTCAGTTACATGTTACTAGAGGCATAGGTAGAGGAAGATCTAGTAGCAGAGGAAGATGAGGTCGAACTGTTGATCATAGTGATAGCAGAAATGATTCAGAATCTAAAGAGAAGTCACAGTAGAATACTCCTAGCGTAAGGGGGAGTAGCAGCAGAACGTGGTATCCAAGAAATCAAATGTATGATAGATCTAAAGTTCAATGTTTATATTGCAAGAAATTTGGGCATTTTGCTAACAAGTGTTGGAAGAAGCAAGCTGATACTGATAAGTTGTCTACACACAATTCATAGGAGACTGAAAATGAAGAGAAACCTATGTTTTTAACTTGTAATGTCACCCAGGAAAGTTCAAAGGATATATGGTTCTTGGGCAGCGCATGCAGCAATCACATGACTCGAAATAAGAAGTTATTTCTAAATATAGATACAAGCATTCAGTCTGAAGTGAAGTTGGGTAATGATAGTAAAGTAAAAGTTAATGGTAAAGGTATGATGGTTGTATATGCCAAGAATGGTAAAAGAAGAACAATTCATGATGTTTATTATGTTCCTGGTTTAACGTGTAATTTATTGAGTCTCGGAAAGTTGTTGGAGAAGAAGTACAGAGTGTTCTTTAAGAACAAGGTATGTACTATTTATGACAAATATCTAAGTAAGCAGTTGATAGCCAGAGTAGAGATGGAAAAGAATAGAATGTTTCCGCTCATTATGAGAAATGATTTGACTAACTCTTTGAATGATTATAAAACTAAGAGTTTAGATCAATCATGGTTATGGCATTTGAGGTATAGCCATTTACATTTTGGTGGCTTATATCTGTTACATAAGAAGCAGAGGGTAAAAGGATTGCCCAGTATCTAGCAGCCAGCAAGCTCATGTGAGACATGCATATTGGGAAGCATCATAGAAAGAAATTCATCTCTGGAGTCTCATACAAAGGAAAAGCACCATTGGAACTGGTACACACAGATTTGTGTGGACCAATGAAAACACCATCTTTGACTGGTAATTTGTTTTTTTATGACTTTCATTGATGATTTCAGTCGAAAAATTTGGGTGTGTTTGCTGAAACAGAAATCTCAAGCTTTTGATGTGTTTGAAATTTTTAAATCTATGGTTGAAAAGGAAAGTGACAGATGTATTAAAGTCTTAAGATCAGATAGAGGAGGTGAGTATATGTTGAATGAGTTTGTGGAATTTTGTAAATATCATGGAATTAAAAGACACTTTACTACTTGCTACACTCCACAGCAAAATGGAGTAGAAGAAAGAAAGAATCAAACTATTATGAACATGGCTTGAAGTATGATGAAGGAGAAGCATCTTTCAGATGAATATTGGGGAGACGTTGTTACTTGCGGTGTGTACATTCTGAACAGAAGTCCAACTAAGAGCGTGAAGGATTGAGTTCCTCAACAAGCATGGAGTGGTAAGTGTAGCAACATATCTCATTTAAGAATTTTCGGTTGTGTGGCTTATGCACATGTACATGAAGAGATGAAGAGAAAGTTAGATGACAGAAGTCATAAATGTATTTTTGTTGGATATAGTGAAGAATCTAAAGCATATATACTCTATAATCCAATCACCAAGAAGTATGCCATTAGTAGATATGTAGTGTTTAAGGAAGAAGAAGCATGGGATGGAAGCATAGATAAGTTGATTATAGAGGACGATGTTACATCTCACACATAAGATGAAGAAGATGAGCAGGGCATACATGGAGGACATTTAACTCCACAAATGCCTACACCAGCAGTTAGGACACCTTCTAGAATGCCCAAAACTCAAGAACATGGTGAACCACCAAGTGTTGATGGACGGAAACGAACATGATCAAAGGTAAGTAATGAATCAAATCCTACATTAGCTTCATTGAGAAACGGAGTTAGAGGTCAGAAGACTAGAAGTTTAAGAGAACTGTATGAGCAGAATGAAGAAGTAGATCAAGATTCAAATTTTGCATTGATAGCATGTGATGCTATAAGTTTTGATGAAGCAGTTAAAAAGGATGTTTGGATAAAATCAATGGATGAAGAAATTGATGCCATAGAAAGAAATAATACTTGGAATCTTGTAGATTTGCCTGATAAGAAAAATTGTATTGGTGTCAAATGGATTTATAAAACTAAGTTAAATGTTGATGGTGAAGTTGAAAAATACAAAGAAAGACTTGTAGCTCAAGGGTTTAGTCAACAACCTAGTATTGATTATAATGAGACGTTTGCACCTATAGCCAAACTTGATACGGTAAGGATGGTATTAGCTATTCCTACTCATAATAAATGGTATGTATATGAAATGGATGTAATGTCTGCATTTTTTAATGGATCTTTAGAAGAAGAGGTTTATGTAAGACAACCTCCTCGATATGAAATTGATGGACATGATGACAAAGTTTACAGATTAAAGAAAGCATTGTATGGATTGAAGCATGCACCTAGAGTTTGGTACAACAGGATTGATGAATATCTGAATAGTGAAGGATTCAACAGAAGTCTAAGTGAGCCAACCTTGTATACAAAGTTAAAACAAGAAGGTAAAATAATGATTGTTTGCTTATATGTTGATGATTTGATCTTCACTCGAGATCTTTCAGTAGATGAGTTTAAGAAAGCCATGAAAACAGAATTTGAGATGATTTATTTAGGAATGATGAAATATTTTCTTGGTATTGAAGTAACTCAGTCTGAGGATGGTATTTTTATAAATCAAGCTAGGTATGCAAATGATGTATTGAAAAGATTCAGAATGATGAATTGTAAGCCAACTGTAACACCAATTGCAATTGGTACAAAACTCAATAAGGAGGATGGTGGGTCAAATGTTGATCCAATGTTGTATAAGAGACTGGTAGGATGTCTCATGTACTTGACTACAACAAGACCTGATATAGTGTTAGCAGTAAGTATGATTTCAAGATTTATGGAGTCTCCAAAGAATACCCATTGGCAAGCTGGAAACAGGATTCTGAGATATATTGCTGGAACAACAAATTTTGGTATCCAATTGTAGCTAGGGTTTTACCCCTAGCTTGTGCAAATGAGCACCTACTAAGGAGAATGGACTCCTTAGTAGCAGTTCAGTATGTTAAACTAATTAAGTTAAAACAAAAATTAAATTACTTATAAATCATGCATGAAACATAAACATCAAATTTAAAGAATGGCTTTTTGTATTGATATTACCTTCAATGAGAAGGTTTGATGAAGCCCTTTGCAGTGTCCAAGAGGATGCTCCAAGCTTCAAGATGCTCCTTCTCCTTCTCCAATGATGGGAATGGGCCAAAAGTGGCTCTCAAGGTGAAAGTAGTTCAATGGTGAACTAGGGTTTCGCGAGAGATTTTGGCAGAGTAAGGGTGCTTGTGATTGTGGATATGGAATAAGGGATCTCCATCACCTATTTATAGTTTTTTGGTGGTGGAGTGCTGACCCATGGTTTTAGGGAACACATGGTTTTGGGCAGCTGTATAGGGTTTTTTCCTCCTTTTCCTCATTATTTTATATTTTTTGTTCCCTTTTTAGGGGATTTTTGCTATTTTTGGAGGAAAAGGGAGTTTTTTAGCCTTTTTTAGGCTATTTTGGTGGTTTTGTGGCCTTTTGGAGGCATTTTAGGCCTTTTGGAGGCTTTTTAATGGGATTTTTTGGGATTTAAAGGGAAATATGGTAGGAAAATGGACAAATGAGCCATATAATGTGGTAGATGAGGTAGTGAACACTTTTTGGGTGTTAACAGATTGCCCCCTGATGTGCGAGGTCAGGAGCTCATCGTATGGCCGATGGACATCATAAGTCATGAATGGTTTTCCTGGGATGTGGAGAGAAGAGAAGAAACAAACTGGAGCCCGGAACAACGATCCCGAACAACTGCAAGAACTAAAAGTACATAACCTCAATAATGGATGAGGAATCATCTGATCATATGGACGAGGCGGGCATACCCATGCTCGTATCAGGATATAACATAACAATAACAATGGGGTCCAAAAAATGGGGACCTGAAATATACATGACCTCAAATACTGACTGAGGAATAATCTCAATATATGGACGAGGCGGGCATACCCATGCTCGTATCAAGATACATAAACAGAACTGTGAGGCCCGAAAAAGGGGGACCTGTAATAGACATGACCACTGTGTACATCATAAGAGTCCAGAGGGGACATAAAGCTGGGACATACTGCGGAGCTGATCATGTGTGAACTGGATAAATGGTGCACTAGAACAATCAACAGTGCTACTGAGTGTGGTACCAAAGGAACTGATGAGCTGCTGGATCATAGTGACTGGGGTACACTCACAATGGTACACGGAACTGGAACGGATCTGGAACTGAAACTGGGTACTCAAGGAAGCATGTAACTGGATGGCTTCTGAATACAAACGCCAACGCAGCCCGGACATCCACGGGAACATATAACTGGCCGTTCCAGAGTGACTCACCAATGTGCTAGAGTCGGGGGAAATCCGGGGTCTTCGACTAAAAACTGATGGGATATAATCCTACGCGATCCTCAACGATGCGATCAAGGTACTGAAGTCGAGCATGTGAGGAACAACCACTCAGAGAGGCAATGATGATTCCTCTCAGAATGATCCGTAGGCACTTACCACAGATGGTGGTAAGTCCAAGGCGTAGGGACCTCTGGGCCTATCCTCTGGAATAGAGGAGCTGTCGTCGACAGAGGGAGACCTGCAACTATCAAGGCAATGATGTTTCCCTGACAGAAGCGCGAGGTACAAGATCGAAATGTGATAGTGCTGATGGCAGGACTGACAAACTATGGAGGGACAACTGGGCAAGTAGAGTAGGTGGACTCAAACTTCCTTTGTTCAGAGTATGATAATGGGAATGATCTGGCAGCATATGAAACTGACTGAGGGGAAAGGGATCATAGCTGTAATGGATCTGGGAGGATAACTGGCTGAGGGAGACTCAAGCTGTGGTAAAATGGCAGGAGACTGCAGAATACTCTGAACAAAGGCGACCTGATTGGGGGTGCTGCCGAGATGATCGATCGTAGTGCCAGGAGGCACGGGATGACTTCTTCATGGGTTAAGGAACTAGAAGAAGTGTGTGTAAAATGATACTGTCGTGTGGATTTTACGAGCCCAGGACAGTTCATGCTCGTGGTTGCTTTCAATTTTAAGGAGTCTGAAAGCGATAAGAGGACTCTGAGATGATGGAATGGTATTGTCGTGTGGATTTTACGAGCCCAGGACAGTTCATGCTCGTGGTTGCTTTCAATTTTAGAGAGTCTGAAAGCAAGTAAGAAGACTCCAGGGGGTTGCTTTTTCGTAGATTTAGTCTCCAAGGCCCAAAGAAGCATAAAAGGATGCAATGAAGAACTCTTCTAGCCGGTGTGACTAGAGTATTCCTTTTTCGTAATTAGTCTACCAGGTCCGGAAAAGGGTTAAACTTATACCAGATAGACGCCCTTTTAGGTACTTTAGCGAGCATGAAAGGAAGCAAGATTGCTCGGCGATCTTTTCATTCCTTTTAGGAGTTAGAAAAGAGCTTAACGGAAACTCCCTAAGTGCCTTTTTCGTAAAGGACTTGTCCGGCCTGAAAAAGGGATAAAATTATACCGAACAAAAGGAATGGCCAGGCAAGGAGGAAGTGTTCAATCAAGGCAGATTAATGGTGACCAAGAACGAGGGTGTTGGGGAACACTGATGGGCCTCCTTGCGGGATAAATGAGATGGTGGCAAAATAACGAGACATTTGGAGTATGACAGGAGTGAATGGCTCATGTACAAAAGTGGAACAATCCGATGGCGGTCGATGTGGCACGCAAACCGAGGCAGCAAGGTGTCGGGACACAATGTTGAAAGTGTACCAAGTGAGAGCGAGGAATGGTCTCAAGCATCATCACGAGCTCGGAAAAATGAATCTGACGATATAAAGGATGTTAAAAACGGGTAACGGTCGATGTGGCACGCAAACCGAGGTGACGAGGGCATTTTGGAAAAATACCCGAAAGATCAGGGGGTGAGAGCGAGAAATGATCTCAAGCATCATCACCAGCTCGGAAAAATGAATTCGATGATATAAAGCATGCGAAAAATGGAGAGCGTCCAATGTGGCACGCAAACCGAGGCGACTAGTGGCGTCTGAAAAATGGGCAAAAAATAACGGAACAAAAATAATGCAACGAGGTGACCATCATGAGGGTCTCGTCGTGCTGATTCCAATGGTGGAAACGGTTTGTAAAACGGACAAAAACAAAACGAAAGTACTGTACAACGCAGACCAATGAGGCCGCGGGTTTCTTTTAAGGGTAAAAACGCTTGAGATACAACCCATTACGAGGGTTGCGCAAAGGACGGCCTTCGGAGTCAGCTAAAATGTATGCCCCCTTGCCGAGGCAGGTCTGCACGACGTAAGGGCCGTGCCACATAGATTCAAACTTCCCTTTACCGGTGTTGTCATGGGCTTGGTCATAGGCGAGGACGAGGTCCCCTTCGTGGAAAGTTCGAGGGTGAACATGTTTATCATAACTGGCTTTGGAGCGGTTTTTGGCAGCTTCGATGTTCTGGAGAGTGGCCCGACGGTCTTCATCGGCTTGTTCGAGTTGTAGCAAACGCTGCTCGATGGGGGAGGTGTCAGGGAGAAGCTCAACGGCGATCTGTAAGGCAGGAATCTGACACTCAATGGGGAGGACAGACTCTACACCGTGAACTAGATGAAATGGTGTAAAACCAGTGGCGGTCTTAGTGGATGTGCGATAAGCCCACAAGGCAGGGAACAACATGTGGTGCCAATTGGACTTATGCTTGTCAACCGTTCGTTGGAGGATGGTTTTAAGGATTTTATTGATGGCCTTTACTTGGCCGTTTCCTTGGGGGTAGTAAGCAGAGGAAAATTGGTGTTCATATTTAAGGAGGGTGGATAACTCACGCCAGACGGCATCTTCAAAGTGTGAACCATGGTCAGAGACTAACTGCTTAGGGACCCCGAATCGAGCGATGACATAGTTGAAAAAGAATCGGGCAGCAGTATCGGCGGGGTAGGCATGGCTTCCGCCCATTTGGTGAAGTAATCAACAGCGACAACAATATATTTGTGGCCATTGGCAGACTGGGGTCTACATTCCATGAAGTCTATGGCCCACTTACAAAAGGGACCAACGGTGACGACTGGGTGTAACGGAGCAGGAGGTGTCCGGGCCTTGGGGGCAAAAAGTTGGCAATTATGGCAGTGTTTGACCGCAGTGATGCAGTCGGTGAAAAGTGTGGGCCAGAAGTATCCGGCGCGGATGACTTTTTGGGCAGTGGCCATCCCTGAGAAATGACCTCCGCAGGCACCGCTATGACAGTCATTAAGGACGCGTTCAGCCTCCTCGTGTGTAAGGCAACGACGAAGAATTGTGTCAACTCCGCGCCGGTAGAGGACATCGCCTAAGAGGAGATATCGAGAGGCCTGGTGACGGATGCGACGACGTCCATTACGGGTGACTTTGGGTCTGAACTTCTGCGTGCGCAGGTATAACAAGATATCACCGTACCATGGGTCATCGGACGAGAGAGTGAACAGGTGATTGTCGGGTAACTCATCGAAGATTGGTTTGGCCGGGAGAAGGGAAGGGAGATCAGTAATGAGCTGGGCAAGCGCGAGGGATTTAGTGCTCTTAGGTGTTTTGAAGGTAAGGTCATATTCCTGGAGAATAATGACCCATTTAGCAACACGACCTTGCAGTAGCCGCCGGTTTAGAAGATATACCATGGGGTTAGAGTCGGCAACGACGGTGGTATGACTCATTAAGATGTAGTGTCGCAATTTTTGTACGGAAAAGACTACGGCGAGGGCAAGTCTCTCCTCATATGGGTAACGGAGGGGTGGACCAGACAAGGTCTGGCTGACGTAGTAAATGACGTGTTCCTGGTGAGAATCGTCTTCTTGAACCAAGACTCCGGACACGGCATGCTCGGAGGCCGAGACGTATAGGATGAAGTCCTGGGAGAAATCCGGAGGGGAGATCAAAGGGGCTTGTGTGAGAACCTTCTTGAGGGCTTCGAATGCAGCTTCGGCTTGCTCATCCCAGACGAAGGGTATGTGGGTACGGAGCAGGCGCAAGAAACCGTGAACGGTAGTGGCGTAATCAGGAACGAAGCGTCGAAGGAACTTGGATCGCCCCTGCAGACTTTGGAGTTGCCGGAGCGTGTGAGGAGAAGGGAGGTCTAAGATGGCTTGGACCTTCAGAGGGTCTACAGTAATTCCTTTCTAGGAAACAATGAAACCTAATAATCGGCCTGCCGGAACGCAAAAGACACACTTGTGTGGGTTCAAGCGGATTTGGTATTTGCGACACCGCAGAAAAACTTGCCGAAGGTCGTTAAGGTGGTCTGATCGTTTCCGGGAACGAGCTGTAAGGTCATCAAGGTAGACTAACAGGATATGGACCAAGTCGTGAAAGCAATAGGTCATGGCCCGCTGGAAAGTGGCACCAGCATTTTTTAGGCCGAACGGCATGACGCAATAGGCAAAGGTGCCCCATGGGGTAGTAAAGGCAGTTTTGTACTGGTCTTCCTTACGGATCTGAATCTGGTTGTATCTGGAGAAACCATCCATGAAGGAGAGGACTTCATGCCCCGCACACGCATCAATGAGCTGGTCAATAAATGGCGTGGGGAAATTGTCCTTAGGACAAGCGTGGTTTAAATCGCGGAAGTCAGTGCATACTCGAATGGTGCCTTGTTTTTTGTTAACGGGAATGGGATTTGAAACCCAAGTGGTATAGGCAATAGGATAAATGAACCCTGCCTTGCGTAGCTTCTCAATCTCGGCTTTAACAGCTGGGAGTTTTGAGGGATGAATGGGTCGCTGCTTCTGACGAACGGGGGGTACATCAGGCCATGTGTCAATGTGGTGCTCTATAATTGCGGGGTCAAGACCAGGCATTTCGGTATAGGACCAGGCAAAGACATCACGGAACTCTCTGAAAAGGTTTATGTAGTCCTCAATCTCTTGTTTACTGCAGAATGCTCCTAAAGTGATGAGTTCAGGGGCACGTCCTGGGGCAGCGATATCAACTTGGATGACAGGTGAGATGTTGGCCATGTTACCCTCCTCAAAGGCATCAGGAGCAGGGATAGGGTCCTTGAACCAGTCGACCTTGGTGGGGAGGAAGTCTTTGGATTCAACTGTGAATTGGTTAGCTGTGCTAGAGGAGGATTCTTCTGGGATGAAATAGGAACGATGGTGCATATCGTCCCAGGGATAATCCGGGGCAGTCAGGGCCTCAAGAACTTCCTCATCGGTACGGAAAGTTTGCGTCGTCAAATCGGTTGACAAGGGGGTAGTGGTGGAAGTGGTGGTTGAAGAGATCATATAGATGATATTAACCTCTTCAGAAGGGGGAGAAACCGGGGGGTAGATCTCCTCGATGGTAGGTGGTGCCGTCTCAAGATCCAGATTGTTCATCTCATAGAGAGCCGCTCTGTAATCCGGGAGATCGGGACAATGATGTGAATAATGCCCGTAAATACCACATGTGGCGCAGGAGTGGTTGGTACGTAGGGACTTATCTTTAGGCTTGGGAGTGGGATTTAGTTTGACTGTTGGGATGTTAGGGTCATCGTCGAGCATCTGCATGTGCTTCTGTAATGCTGGTAACTGTGGGCATTGGTGAGTGGCATGGCCTAACTCATCGCACAGCGAGCATTTGGGAGGAGCACGAAATACTGGAGGGTTTTTGACTGTCTTGGGAGGTGGTACAGCAGTGTAAGGTTGTGGACCTCTGCCCCCACTGGGTTGGGGAGGAGGAGGGGGTGTCTTGGAGGACGAAGGGGTAGAGACCCCGGGAGGTGGCTGAGTGGTAGTAGCCATGGGTTGCACTGGTTGGAGGACGACATCTGGTGTCGGCGGGCGAACGGGAGGCGAAAGATACCATACAGGTAATCCCAAGGTTAACCCAGGGAGGCTAAGGGTAGCTATGACCGGGGCGCTTACTACTCCAGATGGAGGGACTAGGAAGGGGATCGTATGGATCGGTGTAACACAAATGTGGCTAGGTACCAATGGTGGTTTAGGCAACAAGGGTGGTTGAGTATTAGGTGGTAGGTTGTCATGGGACAAGGTACATAAGTCAGACATTTCGGGCGTAGATGACGGCGGAGGAATGGATTGAAAGGTGGAGGTCATCGGCGCGTCTGAGTAGACTCCAGGCCCCGAAGAGGAAACAAACGAAGTGGTGGCAGGAGAAACAGGTTGTTCCACCATGGGGAGAACGTTTTCAGGTGCCGCGGGAGCACTGGGATCATAGTATGTGAGTTGGTCAATTTTAACCACGCGTCCCTCATGGGGGAACATCATGGTGCGAAAGACGGAAGAGGCAACCGCCCGCATGGCATACATGTAGCTGCGGCCAAGTAAAAGGTTGTAATCCAATTGGGCATTGATTAACTCTATGTCAATAAGGACGGTTTTACCACCTAACTGGACGGGTACGTTGGGTAGGAGGCCTTGGGGCTGAGCCGAACGACCGTCGTAGGCGCGTAATGCAGTGGTGGACTGCTAGAGAGGAGGGGATCCTAGCTTCTGCCATACGAATGTAGACATAACGCATGTGGAGGCACCCTCATCGATGATGCACTGGTGGATGACAAGATTCCTAACGGAGACAGTAACTTGGAATGCTAAGCTGGAAGGTAGGCGTGGTTCAGACTGGTCTAAATCAAATGCCATCATATTTGAATCATTTGGGTCAATGCCCCCAATGGCGGAGAGTAAGGTCTTGCGCTGGGAAGGGCAGTTCTTCAAGACCTCTAGTGCAGACATGGCTGCGGGAGATTGAGCTAGGTCGTCTACGATGTTGTAGTTTGACGCACCGCGCGCATTATGGTTATTGTTTATTTCGGCGAAGTGGGAAACGAGGGGCTTTCGCAGCGCCGTCTATGGGCGGCGGAGGTATACGTAACGCCTGATCGGTGAGATGGGCGTTAGTAGTTTTATCCATGGGATTGGATTCAGAGGTGGAGCCATATTGGTTCCGACGGGTCTGGAGATTGACGTCAGCAGATGACATCATCAGCAAGTGGTGGGTACCTGAATCAAACATGGGTTGATCAGGAGCAGTGTAAGTGATCTGTTGTTGTTGGGGCGCATTGGCTTGATGGGGAGCCAACAGCTGAGTATTCACTACGCCTTGGGTTGGTAATGGGTTTTGTAGCACCAAAGGGGGTTGTTGAGGTTGGGGGGGGTTGGGCGGCGCTTGGGGAGCCGCGTGCCCTTGGCGATGGGCCTCGTCAACCCAGAGTTGCCGAGCTCGCTCTAAGTGTGGGAAAGCATGTGTGTAATGGCCATAGACCCCGCAAATAGAACAAGGGTGGTTCGTTCGCAAATTGGGGTTTTTAGCCTGCTTAGGCGGGCGATCAGGGTTTTGATTAGCGGGGGCCGCATTGTTCTTGTCAGGGGGATTAGCCGGTTGACCAGCTTGGTCTGCAGGTTGGTTGTTCCCCCGATTACGGCCCTTGCCGCGGTTCTGTTGGCCCTGGTTTCGTTGGTTATTCTGGTTTTGCTGCGGGTTCTGTTGGGCGTAAACTTGCCCTTGGGCAGCAGGTGGATTTTGAGGTTGCGCAGGTGCTGGAGCAGGCTGCGGAGGATGATATGTAGGTTGAGGCTGAGCAGGTGCAGCAACTTGAGGGGGTTGCTGATAGGACTACGGAGCCGGTTGTGGATGTGCCGCAGGGGCTTCCTGTGGCGGATAATAAGCTAGTGGGGCTTGTGAAGGCCCAGGAACTGAGGCATCCTGCTGATGGTAGTAAGGCTGAGGGGTGACTGGAGGAGCATAAGCAGGAGTCGCATACCCGAAGCACTGAGGTGGACATGAGGGTCCATGGGAATGGTGATGTGTCATAGGAGCATACGAGTTGGTTGCTCCAGACTGTGAAGTAGCCCGCGACAGGTCGGGGCCAGGGGTAGGACGTGCTATAGAAAATGGTTGGGGATGCGAAGAAACACGGCCAATGATACCATCTGCAGCGTGGGATGCCCCCGGCGCATCATGCTGGGAGGACTCGCCGCGAGGGGCGTCTGGTATAATGGTATAAAGGTAACCCGATTGGGCGTAAATGAGGTCGAACTGTTGAGCCTTAAGGATGGCCTCTTCCTCAGACTGGGGTCTTTCGGAGGCCACATCCTTAGCAATAACAGGGAGAAGGGATTTGAGGAACCAATCTAGGAAGATACGGTCGTCAAGTTTGATCTTGCATAAGCTACGGCGTCGACGCCACTCATGGATGTGGTCCGTGATATGGGTAGCTGTGTTTTGTCTACAAGATAGAAGGATCTCAACGCCCGCGTCATAGCGAACAGGCAACTGGAAGAACTGCAGGAAGGTCGAGGCCAGGGAAGCAAAGGTGGCGTGGGTCCCATGTGGTTGCTCGATATACCACTTGGCTGCAGAGCCAGTGAAGGTGCGCTGTAAGAGACGGAGGTGAACAGAGTCATCCATGATGGAGTTAGAGGAACACCATAGGTGGAAAGACATGATATGGTTTTGTGGGTCCTCACCGGCCTTGCCCTCGAACTTAGGGATGTCCGAGGGGAGCTTGGTAGGCATATGAGGCCATGTAGGGTCGTGTCGAATAGGATCGTTGGTCAATCTGGCCAGGTCAGGTAGGTTGAGGCTAGCCATGAATGGCAAACTGGAAGAAGGCTGTGACACAGTAGTGCTTTGGACCAAGTTGGGGCCAGTGCCCCCAAGTGGAGGGACAAGATTTAGGGTGGTGCCCCCAAGTGGGGGAACTGAGGTAGTGGAGGATGGTCCAGCACCACCATGGATAGTGTGAGCCACTGATGTAGTGGGGATAGGTATTCCCGCTGTGGGAATAGGTACCATGAGGGGAACGGTAGATGGGTGCCCCATGGAGGGCATACCAAAAACAGGTGTAGTAACTAGTGTAGTGGTGGATGTGCCACCAATGGTCCCTATGACAAACGGAGTGGAAGTCGTGCCAGCCATGGGGCTAGTAGGGGCAGTGTAAATAGGGTTCTCAGACTCTTCGTCAGAATCAGAGGTAAAGTAAGGTGCGTCACTATCTGGTGACGGAGTCCTACGTCGCTGACGAGTGGAGTCAAGTGACAAGGCTCTAGATCTGTGATGAGTGGTGTCAACGGATAATGATCGGAATCTATGACGGGTGGTGTCAAGAGAACCGTGCTGTGGGGGCTCGCCCCTGAGGCGCCGAGAATGTCTCGGGGACTCAATGGTGACAGATGGTGTCTAATCTCTGTGGGTTGAGGTGAGTATAAAAACAGCTCAAAAAATCCTAATGCAACCGAGTGTGCAGAAGGAGAGCTAAAAAGCAAGGCACTCAGGCCAACAACCAACTCAAAACACCCACTACGGCAGCTGTGCTACAATAGGTGGAGTAACAACAAAGATGGTCAGAATACCAACAAGCAGCAGGTTTCCTAAAAAAGAAAAAATGGTGGACTCACTAGACCAAAGGGAGGTAAAGGAGCATGCAAACACCTAGCTAAAAGTATTCTGACTCAACTAAACATATCCTCTGCAAGGTGATGAAATCCAAGTCAGACAATATGAGTAGGAAAGCCAAGTGGCTATGATATCCCCCTACCGGGAGGGACACCGGGTAGTCAATCCTAGAAGAATGGCAACTAAGATACCCCGTTCATGACACGTCCAGAAAGGTGAATCTGCCGTTTAGTTCGTTGACCGCAATACCCCTATACAGGGATATCCCGCGAACCGCGAAAGGTAGCCCTTCGGTTACTGAATGGAGTGCGGTATTCCACTCAGGCCTCCGGAACCAGTCTCCCGACTTCAACCCTCCTAAGGGAGAGGCCCTCTGACAAACTGGTCGTGACCGTGCCAAAAAGTACTAGGGGATTTTGGTTCCCTATTTGGACAACAACTATGTCTCAAGTGAAAGTGACCGAGGGGTGTTATTGGAAGCCTATCCCCCCGACCCTACCTAACTACAATGATTCTTTTGTGTTCCCCAAGTGGGGTTAGAATGTTGGTTCAATTAGGTACTTTTTAAGGCTCACTTGATTTATGAGACAGAGTGTATGCGCGTGAGGTGATGAACCCAAAATAGAAGTGCCACAAGGGGTGCAACTTCCAATTATCAATAATGCGGAAATTGAAAGTTTAACTTGCAAAATATTCTGAATTAAAAATAACGAAATTTTAAAAGAATTCTGTAAAGGGCACAGAAATTATGTTGCAGAAAGGCTGTAAGGAAGTAAGGCTGCAGGTAGGACAGAGGGCTGTTCAGTAGCAGAAAATATTGCAGCAAAAAGGGGCTGGGCTCAAAACAGGAAAAGAGCAGAAATCAGACCGCGGGTCTGTGGCGAAACATAACCGGCAGACCGCGGGTTTCGTGGAAACAGTGGCGGTCAGGTCGCGGCTTTCGGGCCAACAGCGGCGGTCGGGACGCAGGAAATAGGGAAAAAGACGCAGTCGGGTCGCGGCAAAAAGGCCGACAGGCGCTGTCAGATCGCGGCAAACAGGCTGATTAGCCGCGGTCGGATCGCAGGTAATTGACTTGAATCCGCCGGCGGAGCGTCGGAAACAGTCTGAGAGCCGCGGTCGGGTCGCAGGTAAAGGCCTGAAAGGCGCGGTCGGGACGCGACTGCAGAGGGAAAATACGCGGTATGCGGCGGCCGAAAGGGACAGCCAAAAGTGAAAAAATTTAAAAACGGAAACCAGAAATTCGAAATCTAGGGGAGTCGCCAAAACTGTAGCTAGGTTTTTACCCCTAGCTTGTGCAAATGAGCACCTACTAAGGAGAATGGACTCCTTAGTAGCAGTTCAGTATGTTAAACTAATTAAGTTAAAACAAAAATTAAATTACTTCTAAATCATGCATGAAACATAAACATCAAATTTAAAGAATGGCTTTTTGTATTGATATTACCTTCAATGAGAAGGTTTGATGAAGCCCTTTGCAGTGTCCAAGAGGATGCTCCAAGCTTCAAGATGCTCCTTCTCCTTCTCCAATGATGGGAATGGGCCAAAAGTGGCTCTCAAGGTGAAAGTAGTTCAATGGTGAACTAGGGTTTCGCGAGAGATTTTGGCAGAGTAAGGGTGCTTGTGATTGTGGATATGGAATAAGGGATCTCCATCACCTATTTATAGTTTTTTGGTGGTGGAGTGCTGACCCATGGTTTTAGGGAACACATGGTTTTGGGCAGCTGTATAGGGTTTTTTCCTCCTTTTCCTCATTATTTTATATTTTTTGTTCCCTTTTTAGGGGATTTTTGCTATTTTTGGAGGAAAAGGGGGTTTTTTAGCCTTTTTTAGGCTATTTTGGTGGTTTTGTGGCCTTTTGGAGGCATTTTAGGCCTTTTGGAGGCTTTTTAATGGGATTTTTTGGGATTTAAAGGGAAATATGGTAGGAAAATGGACAAATGAGCCATATAATGTGGTAGATGAGGTAGTGAACACTTTTTGGGTGTTAACACCAATATACATCAAACTCTGATTTTAAGTTGATTGGATATACTGATAGTGATTTTGCAGGTTCTACAGATGATAGAAAGAGTACATCTGGATATGTATTCAGTTTTGGAACAGGATCAGTAGAATGGGCTTCAAAGAAGCATCCCATAGTGACACTATCCTCAACTAAGGCAGAGTATGTTGCAGCAACAACAGCTGGATGTCAAACTATGTGGATGAGAAGAACTCTTTTTGAGTTGCAGCATGAACAAGATGGACCAACTCAGATTTTTTGTGACAACAAATCAGCGATTGCACTATCAAGAAATCACGTCTTTCATAAAATAAGTAAGCATATTGATACAAGGTATCATTTCATTCGAGAACTGATAAACAAGAATGAAATCAACATGGAATTTTGCAGATCAGAAAATCAGTTTGCAGACCTATTTACAAAACCTCTGGGGAAAGAGTTGTTTGATTTTCATAGGAAAAACATTGCGGTTTGTAAGTTGTAACAAAAAGATAGTATTTCAAAGTTTTTTTTTTAGTGTAGTAATTAAGGGGGAGAATGTGGGCAGATATTAATTACTCCACCGATCACACAGATGGCCGTCGGAATTTCCAAAAGGCATCACTACCCAAATCTGATTTGAAAAGCTAGAAATTAATTAAGATAAACTAAATCAGATCTTATTTTGACTGTTTAATTTTTGAAGAGACATCCACTGCCAAACCGACTGAAACAATAAGGTTGAAGCGACCCTCAGAAACTATGTTTCAGCATATCCAGTTTTGAAGAGGCATTTACAGTCAGACATTTAACTACTCAAGGATGCAACAAAACAAAGCATTTAATTTGTGTAGATCATATTTTGTTATGTAGGGTTAATTGCATTTATTGTATGATTACCCTGAAGTACTATAAATACTTCCATTGTAATCGTGATTTAGAGAAGTAATACAGAGTGAATGAAATTTATGTTAAACCCATTATTTTTTTTTTGTGTTTCTGTTATGCTCTGTTTTATGAGTTTGTAAACTCAGAATTACTTTGAATATATTTTTGTTGTAGCAAGTCAGAATATTAGTGTTATTTTATGAGTTAAATATGTTTAACTATTGAAATAGTGTATTGGTGAATTTTATGAACACAGGGGTCATCATAACGTAGCTAAAACAATCAGCTGGAACACAACAGCAACAGTCCTGTAGAAGATTGTTAGTTGAAACAGTGAGCTGCAACACAGTTGCAACTGTCCTGTAGGTGAAATTTTTGTGTCTGAAAACTTGTGTGTGTTGCTGGAAGTAACTACAACACCCTCGTGCCTTCCCACAAACTTGTCATCAAGGTGATGTTCATAGTCACATTCAAACAATTGTGAGGACTCTTAAATGAAGAAATCCTCCAAATGTGCTGCTACAAAATCATAAAAATGAAGAAAAAATACCTCGTTGTTCAAAATGAATGAAATAATTTCCCCCAATACTGATTTGTTCTTTTTCTTGATAAAGTATGTCACTTTTGGGCTCACTAATCTCTTGAATCTAATGCTCAATAGTTGGTAAAGAAAAAAAAAATTTCAAAATGCTCTTGTCACTCCTCCTTGTCTCCTTTACTGCATTCCAAATAATCACCTTCATAATTTTTATAGTCAGGCTCACAGCTGCAAAATTATGTGCAATTTGATACAGAAATATACCCCTCTGAATCATCCTCATACTCATCATATCTAGGATGATTGTCATTAACTATGACCTGAGTGTTTTTTTGAAACTGCAGGTAAGAATATTTAGTAAAGGAAAATAATTATAGTTGTCCAAGTAATTTATCCTCATCTAGATCATTATACTCATCATAGATTGGTGTCTCAAAAAAATGTGTATCTTGTAAAGAATGGTGATCATAATAAAACACAAAATCCTGATTTTCTTGAAATGGCCCTTCTATAACATGCGTTTCATTGCAATTCAACACAACAAAAATTCATTAAGCGGATGATGTTGATCATTGTCAATAACAACAGCTGAAATAGCTACCTTTTCAGCTATTTTTGAAACAATAACTTGCTCGTGCTTAGCTTCGTATCAAATTTCTTCATTGCATTCTTCACTAAATGCTTTTGAGTAAGATAGAGGAATTTCATCTTGAAAATCATACGGATCTTCATAAACATTTGATACAACAATTTAAACATAGCAATTACTATTAGAGACATTTCAAACAATATCAAATGTGTTTATATCCTTGCTGTAATCAACTCTAGTTTCAAAACTATCCTACATACCTTCCTCTTGGGTAGAAAAAATAGCAAAAGATTCTTTTCAACATTACTCCTCTTTCAGTTATTTAACATTAAAATCTTCTTCATATACACTACTAGAAAAATGATATAGGGAATTTTGAATATGTGATTCAAATTCCTCTAACAACATTTCAAAAGAAACTCTTTAGGAAATTACCTTCTACGATGATCATTGATCTCTATATGAAACTCTTTTAGTGAGGGTATGCTAGGAGGAGGAAGAGATCGATACCATTGTCAAACGTCACCTTCCAAATAGTACATAAACATTTTCATCAATACGCCTTCATGATGGGAATCCAGTTGATCCATGAAATGATGAAACTTGACGAGATGTTGTGCAGGATGATCATCATGTTTTTCTCTAAATCTGGGAAGGATATATCCCCACTCATCCAAAATAGGAACAATGTTTGGTAAACCATGAACGGTAGAAAAGTTAAATGGAGCAAACCTCGCAGCCAAAATAGCATCCATCCGAGAAGCTTTTGATTTTTCCATTCCGGACCAGTGGAGCCGTCGATGGATTATTCAATCATGGAGCTGCCATGTGAAATATTTGCAGTCACTGTTTTATGTCTGATCTTTGTTCACCATCCAAGTCAGATCTAATCATTAAACAAAACCTGTGGAAAGATATCTTCTTTCCTTCAGTGCTCGAAGTAGACGCTAGATGATGTTAGCACCAGAGGATGTTCCTTGAATACAAAAGTAACATGCGTAGCACATCTTAGTCGTTGCAATGTTTTGGTTTGATCGGTAGGTCAAGAGGGTTAAGTAGGCTGAGTATATGGTATGATAATTCAAGCATGTATCCAACTAGGTAGGAATCCTTTCATAGGTCAAAGGAAAGAACATAGACACTTAGACAATTAGACAACAATGTGAAATGGAAGAAACTCCAACTAGGTAGGAATCCTTTCATAGGTCAAAGGAAAGAATATAGACACTTAGACAATTAGACAACAATGTGAAATGGAAGAAACTGACATTTACATGAATGTGTGAGACTCACAAATTGTTCACTCTTACACCTTCATCGATAATATATTGATGATTCAAAATGACATTTTGAATCAGAATCACAATATTTGAAAATAAATTACAATTTGTAGGCAAAAGACCAAAGAATCTCTACTACCATTATATTTGAAACCGTGTAATGACCAATGCATTGCAAGAACCATCTTTGATTTCAGATAAAAAGAATAAAATTGAATGAAAGATAAGCATAGACTAACAATCCATCATTATGAATATCTGTGCATGAAAATGCAACAATTACTAACAAATTCTAGAGTACAATTGCCATAATTCTCAAAACTCTGACTTCTCCCCCTAAGATATCAAACTCTCTCAGCTTCCCCCTAAGGAAGAACCCCTTCCTCATTTCAAATGAAATAATTTATAATAAATTACAAAGTCATAAGTAATTGCAAATTTTTAGAAAAATCATAATCTATTGCAAAATAATGAGAATTGATTTTATCGACTATTGGTCTCATTTGCTGGAGAAGTCTTGCTGATCTTTGACTATCCCTGGTTTAGTGAAATTTTAAAATGATCTCAATCTTTCTCTGTTGAATACACAATGCTCTACCACCTATGATTTGACTTCCTTCATGCCTAAAAATATGATATTAATAGCTCAAGTGATTTTAAATTGTTGATTTGAGAAAACAAACTTGATATCTATGATGCTAGAGATACATTTGAATGGATCTCTTCAATATGCACTAAATCTTCTTAACAACACTTTTATCATGATTTGAAGAGATTTGGATGTATCCATATTTTACCAAATATTCCCGTTATACAAATCAACTATTTTAGTTCATGATTTACGATCTTAAGCTGAACCTTTTTCATACATTTGGCCATATTTAAATCTAGATCTGATTTTCTTTTGAGAATAATTCGATCTAAATTTGGAGAGATTTCAGGATACTTTGTCGCCGAGAATACTCTATCGCCGAAGATGTAAGAAATTCCAAAGACTAATAAGATTTCTCTAATGCATGAAAGAATATCATGTCCATTTAACCATATCTCTCACAATCAGTTTTCAAAAGATAAATGTGCCTAGGTTTACATATTTAACACGTAATATATGATATAAGTTCCATTTCACCTCCCATAAATCCAAACAACCATTTCTAGTTTTTCCCATGATATTCATATTCTCCATAAAATACTTAATGAAGGAAAAACCATTCTTTATTTCCAACAAATGTTTTTTGAAAAACAAATTCATATTCCATAAATTTATGAAATTATATTTCAATTTGGGAAAATCATTCTTGATTTCTAGCTCATGGTTTTCAATAATAAAAATTATGAACACATAAATTATTCAAAATTTATTTATGAGAATTCGTTTATGATGTTTATCCCTTGAATTTATAAGCCTAATTTTTCCATAACCATTTATTTCTTATAGTGTCAGAATCTCTTTTTAAAATTTTGTAACATCATACTGAAAATTTAGTTAATTCCACTACAAAATTTATAGGTATTTTTAAGCACATCTCAAACAAATGTGATTCAATGTGACGTGGAATTTGAAACCGAAAAGAATTTGAGCTAAGAGGAGTAAGAATTTTGATAAATTATATTGAGGTACCAACAATAACCATAACAAACATTAATGGAATCCGACAAACACTTCCTGAGTTGACTCTATGTTGTTATCCACATAAAGGGAAAGGGTTAGAGCTTGAATTTCATCCAGATCTAGGATCTATTAAACTTACCATTAGAACAATGAACGTTTGGATATTGGTTCTAATTCATAGCATGGCTCTTAACTGTTTTATCAAGCAAATTGTACAGCTAGAAAAATAATCATCTCCAGGCAAGAATAGTGAAGGTCGGAGGAAGAAATAAACACAAACATTATGCAGAATGAGCTACGGCTCTTCAATATTTATTGCTAAACAGAAGATCAACTAATTCAATTACAATAAAAAAAATGAAAGTGTATTTAAACACTTATTGAAAACCTAAAAATCTAACCCATCTTTTGCATGTGTGCTTTATGCTCTTGCATGCTTTATTAACTCAAAATAGAACTAAAGCTAAAGCTAATGTTAACAATAGTAATTACTATTTCTAACACTCCCCCTTAATTACGACTGCTGATTAATGAAGCTTTTAAAATACCTAAATTATCTCTATGAGTTTCAAAATTTTCTTTTGTCAATGGCTTTGTGAATATGTCATCCAATTGACCAATCGAATTACAATGCTTAATATGAACTTCACCATTGTTCACAAGTTCTCTTATGAAGTGATATATGGTATCAATGTGCTTGCTCTTATTGTGAAATACATGGTTCTTGGATAGGGAGACCGTTGAATTATTGTCACAATAGATTGTTGTTGGTCCTTCTTGTTTCTATTGAAGACCTTCCAAAACTCCATGTAACCAGACTGCTTGACATGCTGCTGATGTTGCTTCTACATACTCTACTTCTGCTAAGGAAATAGTCACAATGGGATTCTTCTTTGATTCCCATGAAATCACCCCTGATCCAAGATAAAGAACATGACTAAAAGTGCTCTTCCTGTCATCCAAAATTCCTGTAAAATCACTATCGGTGAAACATGTCAAAACATCATACTCAGTGCTTGAGAATAAAATTCCATAGCTTGAAGTCCCTACAACATATCATAAGATCATTTTTCCAACTTGCCAATGCGAGTATTTGGGAGACCCCATGAACCTATAAATCAAGCTGATAGCATACATATAATCTAGTCTTATAGTTGTGAGATACATGAGACTTCCTACAAGTCTCTTAAACAGTGTTGGATCTACTTTTGGACTGTCATCTTCTTTTCTCAACTTTGTACATGTTGCCACTGCTGTAGGTGTCAGTTTTCAATTAAGCATTATGAATCGCTTAAGCACTTCATTTGCATATTTACTTGGAGAGATGAAAATACATTTTTTCTCACTGTTCTACCTCTAATCCAAGAAATAAATTCATTAATCCAAGGTGTTTCATCTCGAATTCTATCTTCATAGCTTCCTGAACTCATCTGCTGATAGGTCACCTGTAAAAATCATATCATCAACATATAAACAAAATATTAAAAAAATTTCATGTTGATTTACCTTTGTGTAAAGGGTTGGTTTACTGGTGCTTCTGCTAAAACACTTGATGTTTATATAAGAATCAATTCTACTGTACCAAGATCTTGGAGTTTTCTTGAGCCCATATAGGGATTTCTTCAACTTGTAATCCTTCTCTTCATGTTCTTGATTTCATACCCTTATGGCTACTCCACGTAAATTTCTTCTTCAACAATTTCGATTTGACATCAATCTGATCACTAGTACAAAATGAGAAATTAATGACAAACAAAATGACTAAAATTCGACTATAAACGACTACTTTTGAGTCGGTGACTAATAGTATCTGATTTCCACTATCTTATCTCTAGTCGTATTTCACTAGTCATTAATTGGTTGACTTATTAGTCATTGATTTAGTCATTGATAGTCACTGATTAAGTCATTGATTTAGTCATTGATAGTCACTGATTAAGTCATTGATTTAGTCATTGATACTCACTGATTTAGTCATTGATTGTCACAATTAGTGACCAAATATACGACTAAATAAACTACTAGATGATAATATATTAATGACCAAGCTAAATACAACTAAACATTAGTCACGCTATAAGATACTGGAAATTAGCTACTAATAGTTGTATATATGCGAATTTAGTCATTTTCTTAGTCACTAATTTATAATAAGGTACGGAGGAATCGAACCACCAATCTCCTGCCTATAATTAGGCAAGTGCTCTACCATTGAGCTAGCACCCTTTAAGAAGTTGTTATTGCTTGACAATGATGATATTCAAACAAATTTTGCATGGAAAAAAAATGAATGTCAGACATATTCAAGAATAATGCTTCAGGTACTAAAATAATTCTAAGATATAGCAGTTCAACTGTGACAATGATGGAAATTCAAAGAAGAATGATCTTACAAACTACACATGAATACAATAATCCATGCCTGTACAAATTATCAGGAACAAAAGCAAGTTGTTACCCTTCACAGACAGAAAAGAATACAAGATCCAACTTGCAATAAATTTGTTTTAATTGTCTATCAATTGTTGATCTCTTAACATCTAGAGATGTTTTCCTATCTGAGATCCAAAATACATACAATTATCTTCAACTTCACTTCTGTCCCATTTTATCCAAGGGCACAGTATTGTAATAATAATATATAAACCTTTCCCTAATTACTTGCAGAAAATAAAAAAGATTGACAACTAGACTTGATGTTTTGATGATGTACTTATTCATAACGGAAACATAAATTAATGGTTGCTTCTTAAAGTTAAATAAGAGCAATAAAATTTTAGTCTCTCCTCCATCTTGTGCAGCCATTGAAAGGTTGTCTTTGCCACAGTTTTTGCTATCCCAAGTTCTATCGTTGCATCCTGAAGAGCATTAGCTACATCATACATGGATGCACCTTCTCCATCTAGCTTTGCAACATACATCCAATTCCCACTATCTTTGACATCATTCAGTGAAGTAACCTATAAATCATGTATGATGTGCTTCTTTATAAGACCAAATATCATTATTAAGGAAAACATATGCTTTATACTTTCATTATGTTTAACAATGGCTCTTTTCACCTAAGATTGCAAGAATGACCAATGGAAAATTGGAAAGCTCGTCTTGAGAAAGCAAAATTTTGACATGATATACTCACCTTAGCCCAAACAAGATTTGTCAGAGCTTCCCCCACTGCTATCTTAACCATTGCCTTTGGATTCAGTAAACCCTAGAAATTTAAAATTTCCAAGATTGTTTTGATATTGTTGAAACTAGGAATTGTTTAAGTACATTCAAAAGACATCTCAGAGAGATTTTGCTCATATCCAAAACTCATGACCATCTACTACCTTTACTGGTTTCTCTCCAATTGCATAGGCACCACCACTTAACCCAGTATATGTCTGCATGAATGAGACATATTGTTGTCATATATTAACATTAAAAGAAAGTATACTTTAGTTTAAAGACAATAGAAACTCTTGTCAAACCATAAGAATATTAAGGCAGTAAAGAAGCTCAAAATAAAATATAAATACAAATAGGTTAGAAGCAATAACAACAACATCTGAGCAATAACAACAAATATAATACAAACCAACCTAAGCAATAATAGCAACATCTATAAGTGGAAGCTGCAGAGGACTAACTGTCTGCTGCTGTGCAACAAGATCTGTGACACAACGATCAACCTGCCAAATGGCCATGTATTCTTAAAAATATGCTTTAAGTTCGAGTAGAAAGTCCAATAGCAAAAAAAAATACCAAAGCAATTCAAAATAACTAGTCAAGAGATGTTCTTTTACAATCTTGGGATTCTTTTTCAAAATTGTTAAAAAAAATGAAACATGAACTCTCAAGCAACTTGACCTCCTACCTTAGTTGTTAAGAAACGCTTTGAACACACGGGTGGAAGATGAAGAAATCGTCTGAGAGCATCCAAAACAATCATTCCTGGAGCAATGCCAAGTGACTCTAATGGTGGAACTTTCCATGTAAATCATCCAAGTTGATCTCACTTTGTAGAGCCTTAATAACATTGTTTCCTATCTTTAAACTCTAAAAAAAAACCTGTTTCTTTCTTGTTAGTTCTATGTCTGCCAACTGCAACCATATTCATATTGGACAGAGGTCTTTAGCATTTCAACTAGATTTATAAAACACAATATTTCAATGCAGTGCATGCAGCCCTTCACTTCTACTATAGTGGGAAGGCATGAAAAGCAACTTTCCTTGAACAAGATGAAGATGACCTCCATAAAGTACTAGTTTGATGCTTGAAGAAAGGTTTTTGTATTCATATATGCATGTTGGACTTGAAACTCCCTCATTAGTGGCATCCTTTCTTTCCTGCAAGTGTTAAAAGATATCTTTGCTAGTGTATGTCATGTATTAGTAATTATAGGTTTTTCTATTTGTTTTCTTTTTACATTATATGTTAGCTTGCATTTTAGTTTATAAGACCTTTTTCTTCCTGGGGTAATAAATTCCTCTCACCCTCCCACATGTTAGGCATTCAGAAATGAAGCTGGTACCTCACAAGTGCCCTAGAGATTTTCCTCCTCTTCACCTCTTTTCTGGATAAAGGATGGTATTAACTGGCAGTTGCAATAACAACTATTAATCCTGCAGTACCTGGTGGGAATGGATCCTGTGACCTCTCTGGGCATTGCATGAACCAAGATATACCTTGGAACTTGTTAGTGTGTTACCATTATACATGTGGCAGTGGAAAACATTTCTCTAGCCCTCAGACTGTGGAGTATATGGTGCTTCTCTCAGTCCAATCATCTTCTTGATTGATTTCAACTCAAACGGGTACAAAGCTGTTTCTGCTAGAAGAATTTCAGGAATGGGTTGCCTTTATTTGTAAGTAGTTTGTTATCATGTGTTTCTGTATACTCTCTATCTGTCTTCGTCTTTTTTTGGATATACTTGGATTCTGTATTTCACTTTCATATGATAGCACTAGTGTTATGAATGTATGAAAGAAGGAACTAATTGATCCCCAATCCCTCATCTTTTTTTACCTACACCTGTTTTGGAAATGGAAGGTTTCCTTCAATCCACTGTGTAGTTGCTTCTTTGTTTCTGCTTCCCAATTCAGTATTTGTTTTGGGTTATCTTCAAAATCCAGTTTTGACATTGATATTAGCCTGATTTAGCTATTGAAAATAACACTACCTTAGTCTTGCCTAAGTTGATTTCTGTATCTATCGTGCATCTTGCAGGTTGTGTCTTATCCTTTCTGTTAGGATGACAACGAGCATCATCTCTACATATAATTGTATTTTAATTATAACACATGATATGTTCACTCTTCTTTCCTCTTATCAATGTTCCACCAAGTTTCTTGGATGCTCATGTGGGGAAACACAAATTCATCTGGGTTGTATGTGGAAGCAAACCCAACAAGTCTAGGGAATGTCATGTTGGGCATTCAGGTCTTCATCACAGGGGGATGCTTTGATACCAAGAAGCAAACAACTATTTTGAACTCTGAACACATACACAATACAATCACTTTTGCATATTCCTTAGACCTGTCCAAAGATATTATGTTTCCATTTTTATTGCCTTATTGTATAGAATAATAAACTAGGTTTAAAAAAAGAGGCAAGAGCAAACAAATTATAGTTTTATTGATAGTGAATCATACAAAGTTTTACCTGTTGACTCATGGTTACATCATCCACTTTGCTAAGGCATAAATTCAACTGCAAGCGCACAAATCCAGTTATCACCTGAAGCTCATCCAATTGCTTCAGAAAAAAGCAAAAATGCCAACATTTTTCATGAGTCAGACATTAACCTGGCATTTATTCTTAATCAGAAAACATAATAAAAAAAGTCCAGCAACTAAAAATATATGGTATGTTATCATCCTTCACAACTAACTTTTATGTGCACAAAGCAGTTTACAATCCTGTGTGGCATTTATTCTTATTAAGAAAACATAAAAGAAAAAATTCTAGCAACTAAAAATATATGGTATGTTATCATCCTTCACAACCAACTTTTATGTGCGCAAGGCAGTTTAGAAGCCTATGTGTTGCATTCCTTTTTGTTAAAAAGATGGGTCTTCTAAGAAAAAATTCCTCAAAATTCTATCAGGCACGGGCATTAGGCTTCTTCCCTGACAAACTCATGATAGGCTCCAACACCCTTCTACTGAAAATTAATATCCTAATAATAGAATCCTGATAGGAAAAGTTACAGTAGCATAGTATGATAGATGAAAATCTTCACTATTCAACAAATACATAAAATTTCGTCAAACAAATAGCAAGAACTTGTTTGCAATAATAATGTAAGATAATGAAGATCATTTATGAAAATAATGGGAAATTCACTCCAATGTATATTAATTGTGCAAATGCAGCACTATTGTGACTCTATCAAAGGAAAAAAAAGAGGCAACTACAAAGATAAAAGACGGATTTTTAACTTTGTATAAAGTTCTGAGCTGTCACAACCAGGTGTGCTGCCTTAGATTCCTATGCCACTAACATCTATGTCTGTAGGAATTTTTCTTCTTACTCCACATATTCAGAACACAGTGCCAAATATTCTACCACTGTGACTCTTGTTTCTTTGTTCAAAATCCTAATTGCAATTATTCAAGGCTGCAATTCCTTTCTCAAATCTGGCCTTGTACTCCCACTTGTTTATATCTTTTTTCCTTGGGGAAGTATCTCTTTGAACAGTTGAGCAAACACTTTGCAAAATTAATAACTTGATACAGTTCACCAAGTTGTTTAAGATCCTTGACCTTGTAAAATCCTTGAGGGCTTCATGTAGATCTTACAAAGAAACCAACATCTGCACTTCATTTCTCCACAACCTTCAAGGCCTCCATGTATCTTCCCTCGATGGCATGCTAAAGCTCCAACCTATTTGAAATCTAATGCATAAGGGTATCACCTAAGCTACTCTAGTGTCCCTTGTACACCTATGTTCCCAATGTACTGGACAATACCTAGAAATTGGGAAATTTGGTAATAGCTATGCAATCAAGTGTGTTCAATAACTCAGGTGAGAATTTTTTCTACTGGGACTATCCCTTTGATTATTCCAACTCCTGCTAGTCAGACAGGTATGCTTTTGCTTCCCCTACTCTGACATTTTCTTGGAGTCATTAATGGTCACACTAATGTTTTACTTTCGATTCATTGCATCCAACCCCTTTTCATTGGCCCCTTTCTACTTATTTCTTGTTCCTATTGTCATTTAGCTAAGGCTCATTTAGCTAAGGCTACTAACAGACGATTTGATGATGTAAAGTCTTGTGTTTCAAAGTTCTTGCAAGAGTTTCCATTATTTTGCTGCTGAAATAATCTTTGTATAAGAGCAAGTTTGTCACAAAAAGGAGAGTGCATGAGTGAAGGAAGAACACATAGTGGAAGTTTGCACAAGGATAAGTTGGATAATCTACTGTAAAATATGCTTCATTCCTCAATAATAGTAGATTGTGTTTCCTTTATGACTCTTACTTATTTACCTAAAGAGTGTTGCTTACTCTGCTCGTGCTGTTGGATATTATATAAAAATATATATGTTGTTGCCTTCCCTATTTTGAAACAAGTGTTCAAAAGGGCGTGGGATAATAGTGCAATAAGTCGGAACATGCTGGGATGCTAGGCAAGCATGTGCACTTGTGAAAGCAAGCCCTTGGATAAACAACCACAACTAGGGAGTATCTATTCTACCAAATTCACTCCCCAACTGCTATAGCAAGTACGGGTGCACAACAAACACAAGGGCAAGCTAGAGTGTGTCCTGGGTGAGAATTGAACTTTGGTAATAGTAGATTGTGTTTTCTAAATCCCCAACCAGGACAAGATTTCGGACTTCGAAATGAAGTTAATGGAAATTGACAATGACCACCTGGGAATTATGGAGTCAGAGTACTATGCCATTGTGAGAATTCCATCTCAAGAATTTGCTCGTATCTACAAGGATCTCATCTCCATAGGGGATACGGTTGTCATCTCCGTGAGCAAGGAAAGAGTGAAGTTCTCAAGAAGGGGAGATATTGGTAGTGCTATTATTGTATGTAGGAAAAACCATTTTGTTGACAAGTTGGACGAGGCAATGATTATCAAAATAAAGGACCCTTGTGTAATGTGACAGAGGATTTGGATTACGTTTACGTTTTTCTTGTTAAATCCATCGATGAGTACTCTATTCTTCGCATGAAAGATGCAGAGTACTAGTTTAGAAGGGCCAGAGGAGTATGATGCCATTGTTATTGGGTTAGGCATAGGGGGCCTGATAGCTGCAACCCAATTGGCAGTGAAAGAGACCAAAGCTCTGGTGTTGGAAAAGGAAGATGACTGCCTTTGCAATGGAAAACTCCAGACTGTGGTTTCTTATTTAATTTCTAATACTGCTGCAACATATTCCTTGTGCACCTAACAATAGAAGTGTTTTCTGATGGCATAGAATTGAAAATGTGTTAGCTGTTATTTTATATGTATTGGATGTTTCCATAGACATGCAGTCAATAATGAAATTTTTACTTTGACTTCTTCCAAAAGTCGATGTTCCTGTTCTGAGTTTTCCTAGTCATGGTGGAAGAGTTGCTTGCCCAACCATATTACTTTATGTTTAGTCACGAAATTTGGTAATTGTTATGGGACAGCTAGATATCATGCTAAGTTATGTTTAAATGCTTTGGAATATTAATATGATCTAAGGGTTGAACACCTGTCCTATTTTATACAGCGCTTTGAAGACATGAGTAGAAATAGAAATCAAAGCACATCCTAGATTTTGACGAGACAGTTGAGGGGTATCCCGGACTTTAAGGAAGAAATCAGTGATTTCAGGATCAGTTAGAATAGATGGTAGCTAGATTCCAAATTTCCAGGATAAGGATTCACAACAGAAAGAGAATCAACTCCAGTAGTCCCAGCAACCTGAGACATCTGGCAACCCATTCCAGTTTTTGTGGCAGGAGTGTTTCTCATTTAGTATTTTTGTAAAAATATGTTAAAGCTTGGTAGGATGAATATTTTGTATATATGCTAAAGCTTTCAATGTAGTGGGGGTTCAACTGGATTGAGAAACGATTTCCTCTGTAGCTGGAAAATTCTGTATATATATTCATGAATTTTAAATGCTTTTGATAGAAGAGATTCATCACAATGTACTTTTTTAGTGTGTTTTCGTTTAGTCCACATTCATTTCACTTTTGTTCTTTTTTCTAAGCATAGTTAAGAGTATATGATTGGAATTCATCCTTGATAGATGCTCTCTTCATATAGTTAATGTAGGTGTCATGTTCTAATGATTGCAAGTCCAAAATTCACCCTTTGTCAGGTTCTCTATTCATTATAGTCAGTATTATGTTATTTCTTCTAAAGTTACAATTGAGAATTCATCCTTGTAAGATGCTCTCATTCGTAATGGGATTTTCTTATTTATGTCCTGCCATCACTTGAATACTATTTATTGTTGAAAGGTATGATTAATTTTCCTCTGTTCCCTCATGAGTATATAGCTATGTTAATCTTCATAGTATATCTCAGAATTTGACTCCATTTCCCAATGGAATTTTTCTCCTACTTTTCCAACCACATCATTTAAACTTTAAAACCCTTACCTTATAAATATGGTCATTGATATTATTTTCAAGATGCTACCGTAGTGACATTGCGTAGTACAATTGCAGAGAGAGCCCTCTCTGACTAAAAGAGGCCAAATTTCAGTCTAAAGATTGGTTTGAGGATACCTTGGGAATTTTCTCTAACAACCAGAGAAAAAGTTATGAGTGCTAACACTCACCATCCAATAAATAGATTAGTGGTTCAACATGTCTTTGGTACCCCCCGTTGCTCTTTCCTTCTACATATTTAATTTTTTTATTGTTTGATTCAAAATCTATGGAATTCACACAAGATTTTCTAGTTGAGCTGGTTGATAAATATATTGACCTATCCTTGCACATAATTTCAAGGTCTTCACGGCCATGCAAACTTCCCTCACTAAAGGTTCCATTAGAGGATAAAGAGGTGTTATCAATTATATCAGCATAACTATCTTGAGTCCTAACCATTAGCTCTAGCCTTGCCTTCTAACGCAATAGGTTTCCTAACCTCATTGATCTAATGGATGTGAATCTGACATAGATTACTTGGTTTTGGTAAAGGCCTATAACCTAGAGTTCTTTGTTGGACAATGTGAGAAAGTGAACTAGGTAAGAAAAACCTAACATTGCTTGATGAATGCAACAATGTAGCTAGCCTTTAGGTGAAAGAAGAACATTTTTTGCAATGCAGGGAGCAAGTTTACATGAAGCTCCTTCTGTGAAGGAGATTTTTCACAGACATCATGGTTTTTGAAGAACCGTGTTGAGATTTTTTGATTCAACACCAGTAGGCCCAGGTAAATCAACTAATACAACATGTTCTCCTCCTTCAGAAGTTTGTGGAGCATGATTTATTTTGTCTAAACAAACACTAGATCAATAATATGCTAAAAGATTCTTAAGCATATGTGCTCGGTCTCGAACATCATAGCTTAGACTAGTTCCCTTACTAATGAATGATAGTTTTTTTTTATGTAAAATAACTATTTTTTGTTATTTGATCAGAGAATTCCATTGAAGGATTTTCCAAATGATAGTTATTTCAGCCTATTTTCAAGTAGTTCCTTTCTTGGTCATTCCAAAAAGATATCCTACATCATCCCCTTCAAAATTACATTGAATAAGATTTGCTTGAGATCCAACTCCATCAAGAAATGTCATTCCTTTAGATGGAGCTCCCTTTTTTTATTCTTCTTCATTACTGCAACCAAATTCAATATGATCACCCACTTGAAGATGACCAGAATTTTTTCCATTGGATGTTCCTAGATCTGAAACTTCTCTATTATTTTGGCTAATAATCCTGTCACGTCCACCTTACCAATTCCTACGATTGAAACTATAGGATTAGCTCTCATGTTTTCCCTTTGCACATTAGATGTGCAATCATGTTCACTTTTTTGTTTGCTCTTCCTCTTTTGCTTCTTTTTCCTTTCTCTTGGTACAACATTTATCTCACTTGGAAATTCCTCACTCACTTTACCTCTAGATTCACCAAATAGCCATAGATTACTATTGGGCACTTCTGATGGAATGGTTTTCTTCAACACAGGAACCACAAACTTTTTAGTAGAATTTACCATTATATTATTCTCACTAGAGACAACTGGAATTCTTTTTGGGGAATTGGTATTTTGATGGCCGACCTCATGAGAAACCCTGAGAAAGACAGGACCAAATTTTTTTATTGCCTAACAAGCCAGGTAACCTTCCTGCATTATCGAAAATACTTTAGAAACAGCTCATAACATCAATGGACACTATCAAAAAAATTATGAGGGGTTAAGAGTTTAGCACAAGGAATCTTTTGTATTTTCCTAAGGGGAAATGTGTAAATTTATTATAAAAATTAGTTGAATCAAAATTAGCAAAGATAAATTTGATTTCAATATGAATTTGAACATAAAAAGAAAGACAATGTAAAATTATAAGCATATAATGATCTTACAATATCATCTCATGCAGCCGACTGAGATCTATGTTGGATTCCTTCGATGCTATCCTAGGGCCAACTTTCACTTGGTCCCAAACACTTGTGCCACCATACTTCTATGAAAAGTAATTTTCCATGTCATCCTTATAATCACTTTCACTTCCATTGTCTTTATCTACTAACATATTGTTAAGGTCAATGTTGGATTCTTTATGATGGCCCAGCTTACCAGTCCTCCTATCCAATTCCCCAAAAACAAGTCTTCCCTTTGGAGCATAATTAGCTTCATCTCTAGATCCAACCTCATTTTTACTTCTCAAGTAAGATTCATATTCTTCTAAAGCAGTTGATGCTTCATCATGAGATTTCTTAATTCTATTTTCCAAACCATGCACCTATTAAACTATCATTCAGCAATCAGAATAGTTTGAACCTATTAGACATGGTCAATGTAGTAGATATTACTAAAAATGTAAAACTTGAAAATATATGTATCATGTTCATGAGCATATACAATTACATTGAATAGGAAGCTATGAACTATTAACTCAAGTCTTCAGAATTTCCAAAAGTAAACAACACAGAGGAACATTATAGAAATGGGTCATTCCAAGAAGAACTAGCAATAGATCAAACATGAAAGAACTTGAGCAAACCTTTATCAATATTGCAATTTCTAGAGCCGGTCCTACATTGGAAACAACATTTATTTTATAATGATGACAACATTATGACACCTATGCAAAATACATCTACTGTATTGCATGCATTCTACAAATGAAATATAGAGGTTGCATACTGGGAAGAGCACAGGGAAATTACTACTCAATTTTTAAATGTAGCTTAATATCTATTATCCGTCACATGGAAACAAGTCATGACAAAGAATTGCAAAACCAAAAAACACCTTTTGTGTGAAATATAAAATCTAACCTAGAATAGATCCATCTTAATTTTATTAAGCACCAAGAGGGATTGAAAGTTCATGGTGCAAAACTGTTGGCTCATTTTTCTCAGAATAGGCTAGATTTGCTTATATCATGTTTTTCTAGGAGCAGCTTTTGCACTCCTGCTTTGTATTCTCACACTAATGTACTTAGCAGTCCCATTGTCCTATTTGTGGTAATTTGTTGGACATTAATACAATTATCTTATCTCCATTATAAGAAATAGGAGAGGGATGGTAAAAAATTGATTGGTAATTTTAGAGTCCTCTTAGTGCTTGGTTTTTGCTTCCATTCTTCACTTTCTAGTTGCCTTTCATGTCAAATATTTTCTCTGGTTCGTGATTGAGAGTTGGAGTTGTTTGCATGGTATTCATGTGACTTTGTCCTTAAGCATTGTGAGGGTAAAGTACTTGAGTAGTCACTTCAAGTCTCCTTAATTCCTTTGGTAGTTCAATACGATATTCTTAGACCTTGTATTCAGAGCACTGAAATGAAGAAAGAAATTCTTTTGGCAGCCAATGACTTGCTTTGAATATTTAATGGTTTGATATGAAATATTCTTAATTGGTGAGCTTAGAGTAACCCTTGCCTCATTAATTGTCTCCACATTTTTTTCCATGTCCATTGTACTGAAGTCATCAATGGAAAAAACACATAAAAAGAATAAATGTTTCATTGTTTTGAGTGTTTTACTTGCAGATCTACAATTCTTAGTCACAGACCTAAAGTATTTATAGCAGATTTACAAGGTTAAAAGCTGGTTAATATTCTTACATGTAAATTTGAAGTTTTCTTTCTCAATTCAAGTGTTTAAAGGCAGACACATTAGTAATTTATGAGATTTTGGTTGGTAATTTTTCAGGTTTGAAGCCTTTTTGCAGGGTATACTTGAAGATATTTGGTTTCAGATCATTAGGAATTCCTCCCCAAGGTTCACAAGCACTAGCCCAAAGCGAGCTTGACTATGTGAGGTGACATTGGCACTTTCCCTAAATGTCCATTCAGTGCTTTATAGTTTTGACTGATAATTGCACCGAGAGGTGCTCTATAGCCAAGATGTTGTGAGTCGAGTGTTTGTCGATATTGTCGGTTGTTAGTATGAGGGAGATCTTGTGAGTCGAGTGTTTGTCGATATTGTCGGCTATAAATAACATTTGTATGAGAGAGATCTTGTGAGTCGAGTGTTTGTCGATATTGTCGGCCATAAATAACATTTATATGAGAGAGATCTTGTGAGTCTAAAATTAAAAGACAAATCCTCCCCCACGCAGCCCCTCCCCTCTCCTCCCCCACGCAGCCCCTCCCCTCTCCTCCCCCACGCAGCCCTCCTGCGCTAGCTCCTCCCTCTACTGCAAACCTCCGCTCTCCTGCTCCGCATAGCCCTCCCCTCCCCTCCCCTCCCCTCCCCGCAGTTCCTCCCAACTCCTCCACGCAGCTCCCCCCAACTCCCCCAGCCTTCCCTCATGCTCCTTCTCCCCTCCACGTCGCCTCCCTCTCAGCCTCCCTCCCCTCCGCAAGCTGATCTCCCCAACATGCACAACCTCGAGCAATACTTGAAGGCATTCCATGCCATCCGAGACCGCAGCGCCTGCTGTAAAATAATATACGAGGTGGAGGTTATATTTCTGCCTCCCATGACAAAGGGCCTCCTCCAAATCGAAAAAGCCAGAATGACTGGCTTCGATTCTCCCTTACTTTGGCAGTGGAATCAACTCCAATATTCTTGGAAAGCAGCGTCCACTCCAAATTAGAGGACGTTCGTAGAGATTTGATAAAGATTTCTGTGAATCAATTTGGAAAATTTGTCATATCATGATAGAAGTTGGACCACGCAGCGTTGAAGTTCTACCTCGGCAATATTGGATGACTGTAACCGTGTGAACGCCTTGTAGGAGAAGGATTTATCTTGAGCATTTTTTCAAGTTCTGGACCGGTTAATTTTTTATTTTCTGGATGTTCGGCTGAATCGAAATACGTTCTTACTTTATTATGACTCTCATAAGACTCCCATTTACACAACTACTTTGTGCGTGGAGTGGAAGAAAGAAGAATTATTTTATTTCAAATGCAAAAGCCATTAGATTTTCCAGTGAAGACCAACTCTGACAATGTTATTTTGTCTTATTGCAAAAGTTGGGTAGACATTTTTGCTTTCTTATTGAATGGTTGATGAATGGTATATTAACTTTTAAATTTTAATAAACGTTTTCTCATTAATTTTTAAAAGTGATTTTCAAGAAAATATAATAAAAAAATTTCTTAATAAATGTTATTATAAGAAAATATTATGAAATGTTTCATTTTTTTATATGTTTTCAATAATAAAATTTTAAATCTATATATTGAAAAAATGATTTTATATTATAAATTTTATTTTATTTATATTTTTTATTTGATAGTATGAATGTTATATTATTGTGTTAATGTTTAAGTAGAAAATATTATTTTGAAAATATTATGAAATGTTTATTTTTTATATGTTTTTAATAATAAAATTTTAAATCTATATATTAAAAAAATGATTTTATATTATAAATTTTATTTTATTTATATTTTTTTATTTGATAGTATGAATGTTATATTATTGTGTTAATGTTTTAGTATAAAATATTATTTTGAAAATATTATGAAAGGTTTCATTTTTTATATGTTTTCAATAATAAAATTTTAAATTTATATATTAAAAAAATGATTTTATATTATAAATTTTATTTTATTTATATTTTTCATTTGATAGTATGAATGTTATATTATTGTGTTAATGTTTTGAAATTTAGTATATTAGAGTTTAAAAAGATCTCCAAAAAACAATGTTTAAGTTGTTCTATATTGAACTACATGAAATTATATTTAAAAAACAATGTTTAAATTGTTATATTTTGAATTACATGAAATTATATTTAAAATTAAATTAACATTTAATTTAAATTAAAATATATATTAATATTTGCACATAAGTAAAGAAGTTCTTTACTATGTATAATAAGAACTACATGTGGTATAGTGGTAAGAGTTTGGGATAATGGATGTGTGGTCCAAGTTCAATCCTCCCACATCATCTATTTTTTCTTTTAAAATATAGAATTTCATTAATATATTGAGTTTCATTATCATGTAAAGTGAGTTTTATATTTGCATAGATTTTAGAGTATGGAGTTTTTTTATTGCATATTTTTCAGTGTAGATGTTACTATGTGGACGCATTGATTTCAGTGTATGGACGGATAGATTTCAGTGTATGGGGTTTTTTATTGCATATTTTTCAGTGTAGATGTTATTCTGTGAATGCATTGATTTCAGTGTATGGAAGCATAGATTTCAGTGTATGGGGTTTTTTTATTACATAATTTTCATGGTAGTTGTTATACCATGGACGCATTGATTTCAGTGTAGATTTCTTGGATGCATAAATCTTAGTGTGGATTTCATCGATGCATAAATTTCAGTGTATATGTTAATTTTTTACTTTTTTGATATAGAGTCTAAACTAGAAATGGAAGATTTGCATGCAAAAGATGCTATGAGACAAACTGGCGAAGAACCAAAAATACAGAATGTCGAACATCGTAAAACATATCAAGGAATAAAAGAACGAGAAGAAGACTTGAAACGAAAAGCAGAAGAACAAAAATAATTTCTAAAAAAGGAAGTTGGACGAAATGACAGTAGAAGAACAACAAGAACGAAGAAAACAAAATGTAGATCGACAAAAACAATATCGAAAAAGAAAGTTAGACGAATTGAAAGCAGAAGAATGAGAGGAACAAAGAAAACGATATGTTGATCGACAAAAAGTGTATCAAGAGAGAAAGTTGAAGCAGTTGGAAGAACAAAGAAATCAAGTTGTAGAACAACAAATAAATCAAAATGTACAAAATGACGACAGAAGAAGGAGAAGAACGAACAAAACAAAATGCAGTTCAACAAAAAGAAATTCGAAAAAAAAAGTTAGGCGAATTGACAGCAGAAGATGGAGAAGAACAAAGAAAATGAAATGTTGATTGACAAAGAGCGTATCCAGAGAGAAAGTTGAAGCAATTGGAAGAACAAAAAAAATCAGTTTGCAGAACAACAAATAAATCAAAATGTACTAAATGATGAAATGGAAGAAAAAGAAGGAGAAGAACAAACAAAACAAAACGCAAATCAACAAAAAAAGAATCTAAAAAAAAGTTACGCGAATTTTCTCTATTCTCCAGTTTAACAATTTACTCAATCCTAAATACTTATTACTTACATTATGATAATCCTCGTAAATGTATTTGTGTTTTCAACTTAACCTGCTCCTTACAATGCTGATCAAACTCCAGTTTTGTATCACCGCCCACGACTGAAACCAGCCTAGATCCAAATCCTACGCTCTATCAAGCGCCAAGAGGGATAAAATCTCCAGAGGTGCAACCCTCTTCTCAAGTATTGCACTCAAGGAGTTTTTCGAGGAGAGGTTTGCACCTCAGGAGATTTGATCCCTCTCGGTGCTTAATAGAGCCTAGGATTTGGATCTAGGCTGGTAGGTAGCAAAAGGAAACCTAAGTTATGGTAAAGGAACATTCACCATTGTTTGGAATTTGTACAAAATGGTAAGTTCAATTTGATTAGGCACACTTATTCAAATTTCAAATTAGGTCAGTTGTGCTAGTGAAGAAAATCCACCATATGTTACTCATTCAACATTCATATTATGAGTAATTTCATGGGTTAGTAACACACTCCCAGTATTGAATGAAACCGTAGTGCAGCTTCTCCCTTGTGCTTGCCTTCTTTAGGTCCTCCTGGCCATGGATTTGGGTGGGGGAAACCCTTTTGGCTCCCTACCCTCTTTGCTGAGGCCTTGGTCTTTTAGCAGTTGGTAGCCTTGTTCCCCACCATATTGCATGGGTGTCCACTTGTAGTTTTCATCACAATTTTCAATAGGGATGACATATTGATGATAGATTCCATGATTTATGGATGGTTTATATGGTGATCTAATGTAATGGTACCCACGTCCCCGCGGCCCTATATGATTTGATTGATAGTAAACTCCACTCATGTATTAGCTATTCACGACACCTGGTTCACTTGTGGATTGCGCCTTTTGGCATTCATTGATAGTTTATCATATAAGCAGCAGATCTGTGGTCATGTTGAGGCCCTTTTGCACTAGACCAGCCACTATCTACCCGAACCTATAGGAAAAGGGATTGAAAATATTTATAAGAAGATCTCAAGCTTAGGAATGGATCCAAGCTTGTCGCTGTACAGTATTTTGGAGGGTCATTTCTAAATGCTTTTAGCCTAGCACAGAGAAGTAGAAATAGTCAATCTCAGCACACTATTTTAGATTTGATTCACCTTTTGGCTATAGTAAATATCCTATTGGTATTTTCCTTCAGGTTTGAGAAGCACACAAAGGGAAAGTATGTGGATTGTTGACCCTTGAACATAAATAAAAGGAGTTCTTCTAGATCTGGTTGCATTTCCAGCAATTCTGGAGTTGATATGAGGAAAAACAATGAAGTTAATGGCAGTTAAACATGCCTAGATATGTGGTGTCTGAGTTGATTTGCTGTTGCTGTAGCTGAAGGAGTGATCCCTGAGACAGTCTGGTCTGCCCAATTTCAGATCTGATTTCTTGCGTCTAGCAGAATTTGCAGCAACAAAATAACCTGTTGAAGGCTACAGGAAAGCACAGGAAATAGTGAGGACAAGGGAATATTGTCCAACATTGATCAACCTATTGAATAGTTTGAATTCAGTCAAACAACAAAGCAATAAGACATTCTGAGATCTCTCTATGGTAGCATTTAAGCTTATCCTGGGTGTCGTTCGTTGGGTATATGCAAAGTTGTTTATATGGAGTATGTTGACAAAATATAGGGGAATATTTGTAGTGGTTTTGTAACTCACAAATGATTACGAGAGGGTGCTACTGCTGTTATCACTTGACAGAACTCTACAGGAAGAATATTAAGTAGGGAAGAGTGACTGATTCGAGATCTATTGTCCATAATTCAAGCTAACTTGGATCTCCTTCTAAGTCTCTCCTTTGTCAATTTTGTAAGCTACCTGTAGAAGACATTAGATCATATCATTGAGGGGCAGTTTGATGAGTTTTTAGTAGCTTTTGGTTTCAGCATTAGAGTGTTGTGTTATATCAACTGTAGGGTGATCTTTGTTTGCATGAAGGATAACCCATTAATGGAAGATAAAAACCATTTCAAGCACTGCTTTCTAGAAGATAATGTGACAGGAGACTATGTACTTCCAAAAGCAGCAATCTCAGGCCTGTCATTGGCTGCAACTTGGTCAAAGGGCCTAAAGAAAAAGTAGACCTGTAGCATGCCTTGGAACATAGGCCTGTGATGTAAGATGCTGAGGGTTTTGAAGATAATATGGGCACTGTTCTAAAGCTACTTATTCACCACTGTATACTTATCTCATCCCATCAAATAAAGATCAGCCTAGGCACATTTATGACATAAGTATTATCAGTGGAACAATGAATTTTTATCTCTTGCAGCTAAAAAATTAACAGGAGCCGACCTGTTATGGGAAAAATGTAAAAGACCAAGGCCAACCTGTGCACATAAAACTCAGGGCTGACCTGTGTTTTGAAGACTAGGCTGAATCAGGGTACCCTTGATCAGAATTGGTATTTATATATAAATTTGGGGGCCAGGGCAGATCCATCTTCTGCATTTCAGGGTCAGGGCTAAGGGAATATCCACGCCTGTCTTCATTTCCATATTTAAAACTTATGGAAGGTCAACTGTTAAGGGGTATTTGTAGCCTGTGTATGGTATCCGAAGCACCTTTTGTTTGGTTGTATAGAGCTGCGCTCTCAAGAAGACAAAACCCTAACTGTTTTGCCCTATTTTGAGGATGTGTTCACTGTTTGCAGGTTGCTTGCCTCCACTGCCTTGTTTTAATTAATGGATTGTTTAGCCCTTTTTCCCTTATTCCTTGGAGGGTGTTTACTTTGGATATGCCTTGATGACATTTGACCCCATATTTGATGATAGTTCCATACCTATGGAGCTATTTTGCATGGTTTTGAGGAGATCTAGGGGATCAATCTTTCCTTGGGCTACTTTCTTGTTGGGGATGCTCACCTTTCTTGGAGACTTTATGGAGGACATTTCGCAATGGGAGTAGGTATAACGGGTCAAACCCTAGATCAAGGGTTTGTTGGTTACTTTGTGGACCAGTTTTTGGAGTGCTAGCCTTGGAAAATCTTTGGAGGTTGTTCATTGGACTATCACACAAAATACTGCACTCTCATTTTGCAAGGGGAATGTATTTAAATTGGTGGATATTGGATTTTTACCAAGGGATAGATGTACTTTAGTGGTACTAGTGTTGGCTCGTCTTCCTCATTTGCCTATCCATTGTTGGAATGATGAATCCCTAGAAATCATTGGCAACATCCTTTGAAAATACATAGTTAAGTCTAAAACCAAGTTTGGGATTTTTTGCTTATGCTAGAATATGTGTGGAGTTAGACATGGACAAAGGAATTACTGAATCTATCACTCTATCTCTAGATAAATGGACTCATCTCCAAAAGCTCAACTATGAACAACTTTCGTTAAATGCAACTCCTGACACAAATACAACCACTTTTCCAAGGACTATAAGAACTTGGTTTCTTCTCAACCCTCCTAGAATCCTAACCAATGGTGAATTGTAAAGAAATATTTTTGTAAAAAGGCCCCTGGCCCTTCATCAACTCCTCACAAAGGAAGAGATATAATGAATTCCAATAATTTTTTTGTTCTTTTCCCCCTTTAATTGGAAGAATTGTTGTTGATTTCTCCTTCCTTGACCCCCCCTCCTCCTATCATTTAGTCCTTTGTATCTAAGCCTGTTACCCCTCCTTTTCATTCTCCCCCCTCTAATTTGTTTGTCACGTCCTTTGCTACCTTGCCTAGTAGCTTGTCCCTCATTTAGGCTTCCTTGTTCCAAACTTAGTGCCTCCTCTTGGCTTCTTAGTGAAATTGATGTCTCTTGATGGCAACATTTTGACAAGGAAGAAAGCATTGCAACATCAAGAGGAAGAAGAGGATGATGGGGAATGTACTCAACAAAAATGGCCTCAAAACTAATAAAAAGAGGAGAAGAGAAGCAACAAATGAAGAAAAGAATTTGGAATCACAATTGACATTGGAGACAACCTTTGGTAGTGGCTCCAAAATTCCAAGGAATAAATATTGAAGGCATTTTTGTCGCTTAATACACACCTCAAGTCACATGGCATAACTCTTTAAGCCACTGGGTGTGTCCTTGGGGGCAAGCTAGAGTCAAGTGTTGTCACCTGAAACTCGACTCCTATGTCTAGGCTTACTCTTATCGATGTCAAGGGGTGTGATCCCTATAAAAATGAATCTAAGGCTTTATTCTAACAAAAGAAAAGCTAAGAAAATCTAGGAGTTAAAATATTAAGCACAAGAACAATATAACATTAAAATTTAAAGTATTCCATATTCATCATTACCATTAAAACATAAGCATTTCAACATAACAGAATATCAAATTGAAAAGACTAGTGCCGAAATACAATGCTGAAAGGGAAATGCTATGCAATTGTTCTTGGTCAAGTTTATTATTAAAATGATGGTTGTTAGTAGGTTTTTTCTTGGTTTGGCCCACTAATACTCACCTTCTCGAACTGGGCACATAAACAGCTTTACCAAGTGTCCAATGGGGATAAGAAGAACCTCATTAATGAGTATCCCCCTGACTCTCCTTTAGAATTTTCCCAGATAGCCAGGGCACCTCATGATATGCCTGATAAGTATTTTGAGAAAATCCCTAAATTCAGTGGCAACTGTGGAACCTCAATTGAGGATCACATAGACTTTGTGTGGGCACACATGGAGGCTTATGGATATTCAAATGAGAATGTGTACATGAGAAGCCTTTTTGTGTCATTGGAGGTGAGGTTGGTAGATGGTTTGATCGTCTTCCTGCCTCATCCATTGACGAATATGATGTTTTCGTTACTAAGTTGAAAGATGAATGGTTGGTTAAATTGGATGGACGATTTCTCCTAAACCAAATTTTTGAAATGAAAAGGAGAATGAAACTGTCCATGAGTTTAACCTAAGGTTCAATAAGATAGTTGCTAATATCCCTAAAACCACCAGGACGAAAGACCAAGCTGTGTTAATTCACTATCTCAATTCATTTGATGGATGGCTTGGTTATCATCTAAAAGATAAGAACGCTCCTGATTTGAATGTTACACAAGATAATGCTAGGAAGGCCAAGGCTAATGTTGCGTCCATGGGAAAGCAAAAAAAATTCGATTCCCTTAATCCGTCTTCCTCCATAACTAAATCCTAACCAAAAAGAGGAAAAGATCCTGTCAAAGAACCAACTGACTTGTTACAAAATATGCATGGAAAGGTAAAAATCTTAACCCTTCTAACAAGAGATATCGCCGAGAGTAGGGATTCAAAACGTTATGGGAAATCCTATGGGCCCAAACCTTATTGGAATCCACAAAAGAGGACAAAGACCGAGTAGAATAGAAGAAACCCCATGGTCTAGACATCACCTGACCCTAAAAGAATTAATTGGTCAGATGAACCTAGAAAATAAGAGCTTAACTATTTTTCTCATGATGAGGATGCCCAAGATACACCTAAGAAGATCAACTTAGTCGAAGACTTTGACTATGATGATGAATTTGGGCATATCTTGTTAATGGAAGAGGAAAACAATCAAGAACTCCCTAGTCACTATAGACCTAACTACGCTATAGAGCAAAACAAAGAGCGGGGCAAGGCTCAAGTCTAGATTTATCAAAGACACAGGGATGGCCTGAGGAAACCTCCTATTATTGAAATAAGAGATAACATAGAACATGGTGAAGCGAGTTCACTAAACCCAATTCCTTCTGATTATTACATGAATATCAACATAGAGAAGGAATTAGCCAAAGTAATGCGGAATGTTCCGTTGACAGAGTTAATCAAAGTCCCATCTGTTAAGGAGCAAGTAATTGAGTTTTTTTTAGAGTAGTCCTGGATTTAGCAAGGAAAGTGGTGAGATACAATCTCTTCCAAACCAAGCTCCAAATGCTCTGGTAATAGAGGAAGAGGATCCTCCTATTAACATTTAGACAACTCTTTATGAGAGGAAGAATGGGGGTCAACAACCCTTTTATCTCACACTTCACATAGGGGAGCTCTTGCTTCATGATGTAGAAATATGATAAACAATCACAAAAGACGTCTTATTGGAATTTTATTAAACACTTTGATTGCAAATCTGATTTATGACTTTTCTGAACTATGAATTCATGTATCACACTGTAATGAATTTTCTGATAGTTTAAGCATAAATACCATACAACCAATCTTGTGACCTGAAGATAAATGCAACATAGAAATTTAGGGCCAATCCCAAGGAAAATCCTCACCAGAGGAAAACCCAGAGAAAGAAATTATTTATGAGAGATAAACTTAGAAATTCAACAACTCATAATTTCTTCTATAACATCAAAACAAGTTTAGAAACCCCACTCATCTGCATTGGAAATTGTGCCAATTTGGCAGTTAATACATCTGAGGTTAAGATGGATCTATGCTAGTGTATGTGTATGTGCAATACAGTCACGGTTTTTTATACCAGTAGGAGCATTATACAAAGAAATACAACACACCACACACACACACTCAAGTAAAGACATATCCCTCCAGCAATGATGTAGAGAACCTCACTTTGTCAACAAAATAAAATTTACTGCTATCTTCTGGGTGTTAGAAAATTCAATTTTTAATTGTGTAGAAGCCTATGTAGCTCACTAATAGCCAGTATTAGGGGATCCAGTCATGGATCAGCCTTGCAAATGGATTCCCCCTGTCTTACCTAGAAAAATATAAAGAGTGGATTGTACCTCCTCATTTGTACATAAATGGAGAGAAATATATAACACAACTAATATTTATATCTTTGGTATGTTTTTGTGTGTTAGCTATCTCATTTGTTTTAAATTTTATCATGGTGACAAAGCAGGAACTATGTCCTGAGTTGTCGTGAATAATTTCTGATGCTAGAGGCCATTGACATTGTTATGTGACTGAAGGGCCAAGGCATATCTTTCCCAAAGAAGTAGCATGTGAACAAAACAACACTACTATTAGTGTGAAAATTAGAACCATGGTATATACTGTGAACACGATTTTAAATCCATTGATGGGTTGTGTAAACAAAAAAAATTACGATGAGTGAGATGCCTGAAGATTTAGGGAGTCAAGTTGCAGAACATTTTGCAATTGTAAGTTGTAAGTAAGTGTGATTGATATAGTCAAGTGTGATTGAGAGCCTACAAGGATGAGAGAGTTGTGGGTGACGCCACAAGCTTGCAGTCTAGAGTTAAAACAATTATGCAGATAATTTAAATAAAAAATAATTGATCTGTGAAATAGATTTGCAAGTAATGACATGTGAGAGTACAAGGAATGAACCATGGCGGGTCCTCTTGGTTTCCAGAGGTAGATGATGAGAACTGGAAGATTGAAGTGATGAGGAAAAGAATGGAACAACAAGATAAGATGTTTACGAGAATAATGGATTACAAATTGATGATATTGTCGATATATTTGCAACCATTGAGTTGTATGCATTCGATGGAGGTGAAACGTTGTGTGATGTTTGGACCAAAAAATGGACAAGGTTGATGTACAAATGAAACCGTTGCACCAATAAATGGAGCAAGAATACACAGGAAGAGATGAGGCTGGAAATGACCAAGGACAAATATGAATATGGGAGGTTGTATGGTGATAGGTATTTTGACCAATGGGGAGAGGAAGATACCCTAGAAAAAACACTTGCAATAGAGAAAAATATGGAAATTCACCAGAAGTGGAGACAGTGATTGGGTTGGACTTGGAAGAGAAGGTGCGGAATATAAAAGTTGGGATGTCAATAATCCATTGAGAAGAAAATTTGCAGAGGTTAAAGACAATTTGTAATAAGTTGTAGCAGAGTATGCCAAAAAAGGAGTGAAGATAATGACATTTGGGGAGAACTTTGAAAAAGAGTCATGGGAATAAGATGTTCCCCTAATCTGGTCTTGGATTTTATTGTTGATGTGTAACTTCGGAATGTATTTCATCTATGTATTTCATATATATTTATTGTACCCTTACAAGAGATGTGTTATTCCTCTATAAGGAAGTGTCGTCATGTGTATTGACAAGTGTCACAAGTGTGTGTACTTGGCAAAGGGTTATTAGACCACCATGTGTGGGGTCGACCCTGAAATATATATTATATGGTTGATATACCTAGCTAGACAAGTCGGCCCCATAAGGTCATTGGGCAAACAGACTAGTATAAATAGAGATCGGGAGATCTCTATTTGGATCACTCGGAAACTCATACTCCTCTCACTCAGCAAGTGGCGCACTAGTGAGGAGGAGGATCATCTCCTACTAGGAGACTATCTCAGTGTATTTTGGTTGTACTTTGGTTGAGCCATTGCTCTCTCTATCTCTGAGGAAGTTGTGGGGCTTTTCACCTTAGGGTTTTCCCCATGGAAACTCTGTGTCTCTTGTCTCTCTTGCTTTTGATTCTTGTGATGCTTGACATGCTTGATATGATTGTTATGCATTGATATACTATACATGTTATTCTCTCAGTAAAGATCCTAGAGTATTGTGAATTAATGCTCAAAATTTAACATGGTATCAGAGCTAACTTGAGAAGAAGACATTTTGCAATGACAGAAACTTGAGTTTCTTGTTTATTGGGTTTCTCTCCATAGATTTTGGAAAAGAAGTATAGTAGATTGACTCTACTCATCAAGGAGAATCTATCTGTCTAATCAGAATTCAATTCTGAGCATTTTCAAATTTGGCCCTAAAAATTAGGGTTTCCACAAAAAATAGGAATTTATGAAATCTGAAGACATAGCTGGAAGCTCCTTGCCAAAATCGAAGTTTAGAGCTTTGGATCGAGATTTTTGGCTAGGTAGATCTCCGGGAAATGCAAACCCTAATTCAGGGCTCTTTCGAGTGAACCCAGGAGGACAAAAAGGAAAATATGAAGGGTAAAGCTTTGCTAATCTCAAATTATGAATACACCAGGCTGATCAGCTCATCAAGGCGCATCTTTGTATCCTTTTAGAAAGTTGAAATTCACATTTTGAATTTTTTGGGTTTTTTTTACTAACCCTGATCTGGGACCAGATCCAGTTTTCAACATTTCAAGTGGTAAGACCTAAATCTTTTCTATTTCCATTTGAAGTACTCTTTAAGATGTCTCACCACACCAAGCTTGAGGATAAGCTTGAAGGGGCTAATAAATTCCGAGCTTGGAAGTATAGGATTGGGTTAATCCTGGAAGAGAATGAGTTGGACTCATACATAAAAGAAGACATCCCTATCCCAGAGGATGAAGAGGCTAAGGTATTGCATAAGAAGAACTTGGTCAAGGAAAAGAGAATCATTGTTGATTCCATCAAAGACCATCTCATACCCCATGTGTCTTCTCTAAAGACACCCAAGGCTATGTTTGACTCTTTGACCAAGCTATTTGAAGGGAAGAACATAAATCGGAAGATGACTCTACAGAATCAATTGAAAGGGGTAAAGATGTTGAATGGAGAAACCATTCAATCTTACTTCTCCAAGGTCTCTCAGATCAAGGAACAACTTGAAGCTGTGGATGAAGTAGTGGATAATGGTGAAGTTGTTATGACCACTCTGAATGGCCTTCCTAGGTCATGGGACTCCTTTATTCAAGGAATCTGTGAAAGAAAGAAATTGAACTCTTTCAGTAAACTGTGGGAGGAATTCTCTCAAGAAGAAGCTAGGCTTGTAGCTCATGAAGAAAAGATGGGAGGTGAAGATCAAGCTCTCACAGCCCACACCAAAAGAAGAAATCCCAAGAAGGAGCACTCTCACCACAAGAGATCCTATCACAACCAACAAAAGAATAAGAAGGATATGAGATGTTTCACATGCAATGAGAAGGGTCATTTTGCTTCAGAATGTCCCAAGAACAAAAGGAATTACATCAACTCCAGCAAGAAGAAGAAGGGCAACAAAAGAAAGTTCCATGCTCATGCTACCAAAGATGATGAACCTCCAAAGAAGAAGGCTAGGGCAGAAAGTGATGATGACTCATCAAGTGAAGAAGAGTATGTTCTAATCTCTGTTCTCACAGGTACTATCTCCCATGGTTGTAATGATTGGTTAATTGACAGTGGGGCTTCCAAACACATGACTGGGTTTAAGGAATCTTTTGTAAACCTATATGAACATGAATCACCCCATAAGGTGAAACTTGGGGATGATTATCAATACCCAATCAAGGGAAGTGGTGAAGCCTCCTACAACCTAGATTTTGGAAAATATTTGAAGATGAAAGAAGTCCTTTATGTACCTGGGCTCAAGAAGAACTTACTCTCCATCTCTGCATTGGATGCAAAAGGTATGAGGGTTGCATTTGTGGATGGCCAAGTCCTAATGTGGCCAAAGGGAAAGACCATAGATGATGCAGTAGTGATTGGAGAGCAAGAGGGAGGTTTGTATAAATTGAAAGGACAACCTGAACATGCCATGATGCATGAATCCATGGAGCCAAGTGGACTTTGGCATAGAAGACTTGCTCATATGCACTATAGGGCACTTCCAATTGCAAGCAAGGCTGTAGAGGGTCTTCCTGAAATCAAGACCAAACATGAAGGTGTTTGCAAAGGATGTGCAAAAGGTAAGAACATTAAGAAGGCTTTCCCAAGCAGTGAAAGCAAGGCAAAAGGTATCCTGGAAATCATCCACTCAGATGTATGTGGTCCTATGTCATCCAGTTCTCTGAGTGGGTATGTTTACTATGTCTCGTTTATTGATGACTTCTCTAGGAAGACTTGGGTATACTTCTTGAAGAAAAAAGATGAGGTGTTTGATAAGTTCAAGGAATTCAAAGCCTTGATGGAGAATCAAACTGACAAGAAGATCAAAACATTCAGATTCGACAATGGTCGAGAATTCACCTCAGGTGACTTCACGAAGCTTTGTAGTGATTCAGGGATTAAGAGGGAGTTGACTGCTCCTTATAATCCTCAACAGAATGGAGTTGCAGAAAGGAAGAACAGAACAATCACGGAAGCAGCAAGGGCAATGCTGCATGACCAGGATCTACGTATGCATCTATGGGTAGAAGCAGCTAGAACAGCTGTATATGTGCAGAACAGAACACCCCACAAGATATTGGACAACAAGACACCAGAAGAGGTCTTTTCTGGTAAGAAACCTGAAGTCATCCATCTCAGAATATTTGGTTGTCCAGTATACACTCATGTCCCAAAGGAAAAGAGGACCAAACTAGATCCTTCAGGAAAGAAGGGTATCTTTGTGGGTTACAGTGAAAGCTCTAAGGCTTACAGAATATACTTTCCAGGGTTCAAGAAGATTGATGTAAGCAAGGATGTAACATTTGATGAAAACTCAGCATTCATAAAATCAAGAAAGGCACCTATCAAAGGTTATGAAGAACCTAAGGAAACTAGATTTCAAGACACTACCATGACTGAAGCAATTCCAAAAGTTGTTCGTGAGTTTGAAGATCCGCAAGAACCTGTAGATCCACCCTGTGAGGATAACTCTCACAAGAGGAAACCTGCATGGGCTAGAGAGCTCATTCAAGATGCAGAAAGATTTGGCATTCCAGAAGAACACAGAGCAAAGAAGAGAACCAGATCACATACTAGCTATGTTGCTTTACTCTGTGACATTATGAACAAAGAACCTTCCAGTTATGAAGAAGCAGAGGAAAAGAAAGAATGGAAGGATGCCATGGTTGAGGAATACCAATCAATAATGAAGAATGATATTTGGGATGTTGTCCCAAGACCTAAAGAGAAGTTTGTTGTGACTTCCAAATGGATCTACAAAATCAACCATGCTGCAGATGGCAGTGTAGAGAAATACAAGGCAATATTCGTAGCTCGTGGCTTCTCTCAAAAGGAGGGAATAGATTATGAAGAAAATTTTGCACCTATAGCCAGGTATACTTCCATCAGAACAGTACTTGCCCTGGCTGCAGCAATGAAATGGAAAATACACCAGATGGATGTCAAGACTGCTTTCCCGAATGGTGTAGTTGAAGAGGAAGTATATGTGGAGCAGCCACTCAGTTTCAAAATACATGACAAGGATTCATATGTGTGTAGATTGAAGAAAGCATTATATGGCTTGAAGCAAGATCCCAAAACTTGGTATGGTAGGATGGACAGTTTCCTATCTAGTTTGGGCTTTACCAAGAGTAAAGTGGATTCCAACCTTTACTACAAGGTTGAGGAAGGGAATCCTGTGATTCTGTTACTGTATGTGGATGACTTATTTGTAACAGGAGATGACAGATTGATTGCAGATACTAAGAGGAAGCTTGATGTCAAGTTCAATATGAAAGATTTGGGAATGATGCATTATTTCCTAGGTATGGAGGTGTGGCATAGTGTAGGTGGGATCTTCCTTGGTCAAGGGAAGTACACAGTAGATATCCTGAAGAGATTCGGGATGATGGATTGCAAGGCCATGGCCACACCTATGGCATCGAATCTGAAGCTTCTATATGATGCTTCATCTGAGCCGATTGATGTCTCTATGTATCATCAGATGATTGAGTCCTTGATGTACCTGATGAACACGAGACCAAATATTTGCTTTGCGGTGAACACATTGAGCCAGTTCCTGACCGATCCGAGGAGTGTTCACCTGGTTGTTGTAAAGCATGTTCTGAGGTACCTGAAGGGTAAAGTGGATTATGGGCTCAAGTATGAAGTGAATCAAAAGTTTAACCTGTAGGGTTATGTTGATTCAGATTGGGCTGGCAGTGCTGTAGATAGGAAGAGCACATCTGGGTGCTGCTTCAGTATGTGATCAGGTGTGATCTCTTGGTTTAGCAGGAAGTAGTCCTGTGTAGCACTGAGTACAGCTGAGGCAGAGTATGTTGCATCCTGTTCAGCTAGTTGTGAGGCAGTATGGCTTCAGAAGCTACTGTATGAGTTATTTGATCTCCTGTTGGATGCTACTGGTATCTTTTGTGATAACCAGAGTTGTGTGAAGCTGTCCAAGAACCCAGTGTTTCATGACAGGTCGAAACACATAGAGATCAAATATCACTATATCAGGTATATGGTGCAGAGAGGAGTCGTGAAGCTCTAGTACATTGCGACGCACGAGTAGATTGCATATGTGCTGACGAAGCCACTAGCCAGGGTGAAGTTCGAGTACTTCAGGGAGAGGCTTGGTGTTCTTCAGATTGATGACACTTCAAGGAAGAAGTGATGGACACATTTGCAGAAGCCATTCCAAGCATGTTGGAAGGAGGATCCTTCACATGGCTGTGGATGTAAGCGCTGGATGATGAGCATCAAGACGATGCTCCAGTTACTTCTCTGTATATGTATCAGGAGGATGCTGGATATGATCAGTTGGATCATTTATATGTATATGTATGTACACATCATGTTGGATGCTATATATGATCAGTTGGATCATTTATATGTATGTACGCATCATGTTGGATGCTGGATATGATCAGTAGGATCATTTGTATATGTTTTGTATCTGCATCATGTTGGATGCTTGGACCATGTATCTGTATATGTATCAGGTGGATATATTGTATGATCAAGTAGATCATGTATGTTGATATGTATCATGTATGATCAGGTGGATCATGTATTTGTATTTGTATCAGGTGGATACATTGTATGATCAGGTGGATCATGTATGATAATATGTATTAGGTAGATACTTGGTATGCATTAGGTAGATGCATTATATGATCAAGATGATCATGGATGACGAGCTTCAGGATGTTTCTCCAAATGACATGCAGCAGGATGTTGCAGTGATGATGATTAGGATGATCATGTGTACATCAGGATGATGTATGGTGAGTATCAGGTTGATACTCTATGGCTGTGGATCAGGTTGTGCAGATGAGCATATAATTTGGCCCTGGGAGATTTGCAGATAACCTTTCGAGGTTTTTCCTATGGCATGTAATATGGCCCTGGGATATCTGGCAAATGCTCTTTCGAGGTTTTGCTCTAGGAGGACATACAATTTGGCCCTGGGAGATCTGCATATAGTCTTGCAAGGTTTTTCCTATGGAATATAATTTCACCCTGGTATATTTGGCAGATGCTCTTTCGAGGTTTTGTCCTATGGCATATAATATCGCCCTGGGAGATCCGATAGGTTGAGCTGTGTGCTCATAATAAGTCCTGGGATTCTCTTGCAAGGTTTTTCCATGACCACATGTAATATCGCCCTGGGAGATCTGATAGGTTAGGATGTGTTCCCATAATAAGTTCTGGGATGCTCTTGCAAGCTTTTGTGGTGACCACATATAATAGCGCCTTGGGAGATCCGATAGGTTGAGCTGTGTGATCATAGGCAGTCTTGGGATTCTCTTTGAGGTTTTATGGTAGGGTCACATGTAATAACTCCTTGGGAGATCCAATAGGTTGGGCTGAGTGCCCGTAATAAGTCCTAGGATGCTGTTTCAAGGTTTTGTGACGCACGTAATAAGTCCTGAGGATTCCACAGTATGGCTAGTGATGACGAAGACCTGCAAGTGGTGGGCCTACATCCAGTATGAAAAAGGACTGGCTCTGTAGAACTTCCTATGATGAGTAGAGTCAGAGATTGGTTGAGATAGCAATAGCAGGGACGATGATGATGACGATGATCCCAAGAAGAAGACTTGTCTAGCAGAACTGTGTCGAGAAATACCTTCCTAGTTAAGAGGGAGTGTTGATGTATATGTAACTTCGGAATGTATTTCATCTATGTATTTCATATATATTTATTGTACCCTTATAAGAGATGTGTTATTCCTCTATAAGGAAGTGTCATCATGTGTATTGACAAGTGTCGTAAGTGTGTGTACTTGGCGAAGGGTTATTAGACTACCATGTGTGGGGTTGGCCCTGAAATATATATTATATGGTTTATATACCTATCTAGACAAGTCGGCCCCACAAGGTCACTGGGCAAACAGACTAGTATAAATAGAGATCGGGAGATCTCTATTTGGATCACTTAGAAACTCATACTTCTCTCACTCAGAAAGTGGCGCACTAGTGAGGAGGAGGATCATATGCTACTAGGAGACTATCTCAATGTATTTTGGTTGTACTTTGGTTGAGCCATTTCTCTCTCTATCTCTGAGGGATTTGTGGGGTTTTTCACCTTAGGGTTTTCCCCATGGAAACTCTGTGTCTCTTGTCTTGCTTGCTTTTGATTCTTGTGATGCTTGACATGCTTGATATGATTGTTATGCATTGATATACTGTACATGTTATTCTCTCAGTAATGATCCTAGAGTATTGTGAATTAATGCTCAAAATTTAACATTTATGTAGCAAGTAGAAATAGGATAAGCAAGAAGAAGGATCCAGGATGGATAAGGAAAAACAAATACATTGCTCAAGATTTTGGAGGAAGAAAATAATATTAATAATTGGCAAAGTGCTATCCCTAAATGTTTTTTGTATGGAAAAGGGAAAACCTATATCCAATGCAACGATAGAGCCTAAATCGTAAACATAAACCTTCACAGATTTTCCATATTTTAAAGCCTTAATGTTTTGAAGAAATCATAGTCTTCTGACATGGTGTCCAGCATAAGACATTGTGAAAAAGCTTGACAACACTAACAATGAAACTACATTTTATTTCCATTGACAAATCAAAGACATAGTAGGGTTGATGAGAGCATTTAAGATATATATATAGAGAGAGAGAGAGACCATTGTCCAAAGAACAAAAAGAAACACAGAACCACCTTAGGCACAACTAAAAATGTAGGATCAATCGTACTCTAATGAGATAGTAGATTAATTACCCAAATATATAATAGCTTATTCATTAAGAAAAGATAGCCTAGGACACGAGCAATGAAGGAAGGGGACCTCACGCCGAGCCCAAAGGCCAAAAGCCAAACACTATGGGGTTATCCTTCATAGTGTAAAGAACAAACACTAGAGAGGTGCAAGAACCTAGCTATAAACTTGAGCATGGTAGATCTTCCTTTGACCCGATATTTACCCTAATAGGGTATGAAAAGATGCATTCCTGAGGAAATATTAAACTAAAATATAAGCCAAATGCACATTTAACTGCAAAAGTTTGCATTGAAATAAATACTGTGAAAATCATGAAAACCTCAGGGTTCAGTGAGGGCCATGGAAATGACATTTGTAAGGCAACATTTATGGGGAAAATATCGAAGCAATGCCAATTTTTTCCCCACGAACTTCAAAAGAAATCACTTGAAGGGGCCAGAACATAACTTACCTAAGCTTTGGATGTATATATTTGGAAAGTGATAACAAACTAATGTAGAATTTGAAGGATCTGATATTCATCCAAAGAATGCTGCTTCAGGTTAAGCCTTACCTAAATATCCTCCAAGTATGCAGAGACCAGGCTTTTGATTTATTTCCTTATTGTATAGGTGTGGGATTTTCAAAAACTCCTTGGGAGCAAACAATGGTTCCTTTCCTACAAATTTAGTTTCCAATGTTAGACTCGTGCTCTTCAACATATTTATCAATCAAAAAACTTAGGAGAGGCAAAGAAATCAGAGATGAAGAATTTACAAATGCTAGAATGTCCTATTTATCTGAATTAAAAAGAGGAAAATCAAGGGTTTTGATGTCATTACTGCTCTCGGCAGTCTTGGTTTCAAGTCCAGGAAGATTCGCTGCTTCAAATTCAAATACCCTTGCCAACAACACTCTCATCAACCCCACCTACTCATAGTCTCATCAACTGCACTTAATACAACATCTATACATCGCGACCTTCTCTAACCAGATGACATAAATTGATGCCAATGTCGATCAGTTCCAGAGAATTGTTTTTATTTCTTTTTTATTTCCGAGAAATATGAGCACTAAAAATCATTCAAATATATAATTTAAAAATTTATCCCAATGTTTTTTATAGGGAAATTTAGCCAATTTCTTTTATGCGGGGTGGATATGATTTCCTCCTCTCTTTTTCAAGGGTAGAGAGAGATCCAATACTAAATTAGGTAAATTTAAGATTTAATGTCGATGGATTAGTTTATACATTCAAATTGATTGTGGAAATTCATTTAGATTGTTGTCATCTAGTTTTCTTTAGAAGTGGTGCAGAAGCAGTATATTACATTAGTCTAAATTTAGCTTTGATTGTATGTTGGTAGGTTGCATTGTTTGTGAATTCCAAGTTTTATAGCAATTTTGATACCTATTCCGTATTGCATGTTGTTTTTACATTCCCATTTAAATTCCATGTGTGAATTTGTATAAAAAAACATAAACCCATCTTTTTATTGTCTTCATTTGAAATAGTTCTTTGTTAATAACTTATAAGGAAAGAAAGATCAAAAGAAAACATTCTGGGATCTATAAAGACAATAATCAATACATCATATTTATATTAACATAATAATATCTAGGAAAATAACAGAATGCTTAGAGTCAGCAGGTAACATTTTAACTTTGTGTTTGTGTGTAAGTGACAGAATAAAGGGACCTCCATCAATTAAAGCCTCCTTATTTGCAAGGAATATGTTCTTCCTTGCTTTTATTGTTTCAACAGTCGGCTATATACAAACAAGAAAAATGGAATTTCAGTTTGGCTAAATAACACACTTTTTTGCTAAGTTATGAAACTGCAACCCTACTTTCATGCTAAGTTTTGAAACTGGATCTGTACTTTCAAACGATTTTGTAGCTTTCTGCCGAGTGACACATGGGATCTCTCATGAGTCTATCTACAGTGTTATAATTTACTAAATTTTAGCACTACAAATGGATTTACTAAATTTTAACACTACAAATGGATTTAGAGACCCCATGGAATTTAATGTTGCAAATGGATTCAAAGACCAGTGTTAAAATTTAGTAAATCATAATAATTCATTATCAAAATTGTAATTTTCCATTGTTGAGTGACATAATTAATGTCACTTGGGTCTCTAAATCCATCTACAATGTTACAATTTACTAAATTTTAACACTATAGATGGATTCAGAGACCCCCTTTAGTACATTGTACAAATTCATCTGCAATCCATCTGCATCCATCTGCAATGTAAAAATTTAGTACATTGTACAAATTCATTGTCGAAATTGTAATTTTCCATTGTTGATGTGACAAAACTAAAAATAACTAACATAAATAACTAATTATTATTCTTAGTCGTTGTTAGCTAGTCATATTTGTATTCTTGTCACTAAATTAGTCATTTATGTTAGTCATTTCTATTTTAGTCACTTGTTATCTAGTCATATATTTTATCATGTGACTAAATTAGTCGTTTATCTTAGTCGCTTTTAGTTGGCTCACTTAAAATTGCTCAATTTTGGTCTCTTATCCCCTGAAAAAACTGTGGTGACTAACTTTTTTAGTTGCCTAGTCACTTATCTGTCATTTTTTACTAGTGGATACACTTTCCATTTGTTCTGGGTTTCTATTGCTAGGACTACTCTAACTGTGTCCAATCTTGTTACTGGTGCAAAATTTTCGCCAAAATCAATTCTTGGTTGCTGCGAGAAACCTTTTGCTACTAATCTTTCCTTAAACCTATCAATCTCACCTTTTTCATTGAGTTTGGTATTATACAAATAGGTTTCTTATCCTTTCGCAGGTCAACTAGATCCCATGTTCCATTTCTCTCAATGGAATCTATCTCTTCATCCATAACTTTTACCCAATGCTCTTCTTTAAATGCCTCTTCATAAAACACAGGTTGACTAGCAATAAAAGAAAAATTGGTATTTGCATCCAACTAATCATAAATATCTTCTAGTCTTCTAGTCTTTCTATTACTATGATCCGATTCATTACGTGATTGCTAACTACGAGTATATCGATCTATTGATCTTGATGCTTCACCTCGAACTGAGTTTCTAGGCGTCTTTGCTAGAGTATTTGTTGTTGGTGAAGATACTACTATACCCTGTTGTCCAATCAACTCTTCTTCTTCTTCATATTTTGTTTGGGGTATTGCAGCTCCCACCACCTTGTCTATGGTTCCATCCCATCACTATTCCTCCTTGAACAACACATCTATGTTGATCATAATATTTTTGGTAATAGGTTTATACTATTTGTAGGCTTTAGATTCTTCACCGTATCCAAGAAAGATACATTTATCACTCCTATCATGTAGATTTTTTCTTAGTTGTTTAGGAACATGAACATAATCAATGCAACCAAATATTTTGAAATGAGAAACATTACAACTCATACATGTCTATGCTTCCTCTGGTACTTTGTTCTTCACAATTGTGGTGGGACATTTGTTCATCACATGAACAACACAAGCCACTGTGTCTCCCCAAAATTCATGGGACACGTTTATTTCTTTGAACATGCTCCTTTCCATATTCATGATGGTTCTATTTTTGTGTTCTACAACACCGTTCTGTTGAGGTGTATATTTTGTAGTGAATTTCCTCTTAATTCCATGATATTTGCAGTAATCATGAAATTCCTATGATTCATACTCCCCCTTTCCATCTAATCTCAATACTTTGAGTTGATGACCACTCTCTTTTTCAACCAGAGCCTTAAATTCCTTGAACTTGCCAAAAGTTTCAGACTTCTGACGAAGGAATTATACCCATGTTTTTCTATTGAAATCATCAATGAATGTAAGAAAATAACAACTTCTACCAATTGACCGAGTCTGCATTGGACCACACAGATCAGTATGAAAAATTTCTAGAGGTGCATGTGCCCTTCGAGACATGCCTTTGGGAAAGTTATCCCCGTGTTGCTTTTCAATGATGCAACACTCACAACTGTTTCCTGGCTCCTTCAGAGGGGGTAATCCTTTTACCATCTCTTTCTGCTGCAAAAACTTTAGAACACCAAAGTGAAGATGTCCATATCTAAAATGCCATAACCAATAATCATCCATGCATGTGGCTTTTTGAGCAAAAGATGCTACCTTGCAGTTGCAATTAATGACTAATGGATACATCTTGTTTCTAGTCACTTGCATTTTGATGATCAACTATCTATTTGGGGGTTTGTCATAGATTTCACAGTCTGATCCATCAAAGACAAGTCAATGTTTCTTTTCATTAAGTTTCCCAATGCTACGTAGATCATGCTTCAATCCCTGAGCATAATATACATCTATGATTTTCTTCTGTTGGCCTTGTTTGGTCAGAATGTTGACCACTCCTTTTCCAAGAACTGGAACTACCTCATCCATGCCTACTTTGACCTCTATCTTCACTGATTCATCTAGGTCTGCAATTAGACCTCTATAACCCTCATCCATGCCTACTTTGACCTCTATCTTCACTGATTCATCTAGGTCTGCAATTAGACCTCTATAACCTATCATATGGTTACTGTAGCCACTATCTAAAAGAAAAAGTCCCTTTGGGATTTCGTGAGCAGCATGAAATGTAAGAAATAATATATCTTCTTTATTCTGAGAGGTATTAGTCACATTAGCATTCTATTTTCCCTAATCATCCTTTTTCTTTTTGCATTCATTAGCATAACGACCAAATTTATTGCAATAATAACACTTAACATTAGATTTATATGACCTCTTTTTGTCATAGTTCCCCCCTTCATGGTTATGATTGTGATCTTGATTTTCCTTTCCATTGCTTCAACCACCTCTGCCTCTTCCTCTTCCTTTGAATTTTGAGAATGAGACTTGTGCTTTGAAAGCATTCTCCAAAGATGACTCTTCATTCATGTTGATTATGGATTCATATAATAGGCGGTGATCCAGTCAAGTTGTCTATAGAGAGAGTGCTCAGATCCTTTGCGTATTCAAGTGCACTTCAATTGCTGCAACTTTCAAATCAAATTTGTTGGATAGGAATCTCACAACCCTTTCAACCACCCTTTGGTCTTCAATCTTTTCACCATAAGTATTCACCTAATACCAAATGCACTGAGATTTACATATTTAACATGTAATATATGATATAAGTTCCATTTCACCTCCCATAAATCCAAGAAACCATTTCTAGTTTTGCCCATGATATTCATATTCTCCTTAAAATACTTGAGGAAGGAAAAACCATTCTTTATTTCCAACACGTGTTTTTATCGAAACAATTTCATATTCCATACACATGTTTTTGTAAAAACAATTTCATATTCCATAAATTTATCTTCATTTTGGAACATCATTCTTGATTTATAGCTCATGGTTTTCAATAATAAAAATGATGAACAAATAAATTATCCACAATTTATTTATGAGAATTCCTTTATGACGTTTATCCCTTCAACCTATAAGCAAAATTTCTCCATAACCATTTATTTCATATAGTGTCGCAATATATTTTTTTAAAATTTTGTAACAACATAGTGAAAATTTAGTTATAACAGTAACCATAATAAGCATTAATGGAATCTGACACAGACTCCTTGAGTTGACTCTATGTTTTTATCCGCAGAAAGGAAAAGGGCTAGATATTGACTTTTTTCTAGAGCTATGCTCTATTAAACTTATCATTAGAACAATGAACGATTGGATCTTGGCTCTTAGTCAGAGCACAACTCTTCACGGTTTTATCAAACAAATTGTACAGTTAGAAAAATAATAAGCTACGAGCAAGAATAGTACGTGACACCCATTCAAGTGGAACAGTAGTGGAACTAGAAGAAAGAGTAAAAGCTCAACAAAAAATAATATATATAAAACAAAGGTTATATGTTCGTGGACAATGAACATAAGGGTAAGCGTTTAACCCGAGTATGCAGTAACTATCATATTCCCAATTGTGAAGTTAATTGGAAACCTGGTCAAATAATTTTGAAAGAAGCCTGTATGAATAGTAACATTAACGCTGCTTTATAAAAGATCCAGTGATCAGATCTTTCAACTTACTTGTACAAGTTAGAGATACTACTCGACCGTTGAAGCATCCCTTTTCTTCATAAATGAAGAATTGGCTCCTCATAGCTACATGTTGTATTATTAAATGTGAATCTCCAATTTTTAATAGGTATAGTCTAAATATTCTAAGTTTATTTTTTTTCGAGCATATTTTCTGTTTAATTTTGTTTGTATTTTTGTTGGAAATCTTTTAAAAATGTTAGAATCACATATATTAGTATGGAAATTGGATAATTTGGGTTCTATGGAGTATTTGAGAGTGCTGAATCTATTTATGAATTCAAATATATAATTTAAATAGTTAAAAATTGGATTTTACAAAACCATGTATGATTCCAACCAAAACCTACAATAAAATCTAAAACTTAGAATAAATAGACTACTCATTTTTTTTTTTATAATCAATTTTATTTATAAGCAATAATAAATTAATTAGAAACTTTAACTACTTAAGTCTCTTATAATTTAATAATATTCAATCTTATTTTAATATGTAGATTTCAAATAGATTTTTAGATTTAACTACATGTATATTTATCTATGTGTATTATGTCAATTAATCACATAATAACCTTTATATTTTGTATATATATTTATTATATAATTAGTACAATACATATCACTTTTATGATATATCTATAATTTATATAATAATAACATGCAATGTTTTTATCCTTTACTAATAAATTTGCATTTACAATATATATATATGCATAATGGCCCATAAAAATAAATCTCTTTTTGAAAATGGAAATTTGCTTCCGAGCAAAACCTTAGGAATTTGGTAACTTTTATTTAATAAATAGTCATTAATTAATATCACATAAAAAATTTAACTAATTAATAAATAGTGAATCTTATTTAATAAAAAGTTTGATACACACCTTAAGGAGTGAGTATGTGAACTCCCTTCACCTAGTCAAATATCAAGTGAATCGCTAGGCAAGTGAGAAGCTCAAATATTGGGATAAGACCCTCATGGAAGTGGAACTGATGTTGGAACATATGTATAGAGATAACTTTGATAGACATTATAGTGAAGAGGTACCAAAGGAAATAAAAGCAATGGAATCTAAGAAAAACAATTAATGCTCGATGTGGAGAAGGATTGGAGGATCAAAAGTAGAGCGACTTGGCTAAGTCTAGGTGACTAAAAAAAACACTATTTTCACAAGGTTTCAAATTCTCAAAAAAATCATAAAGCAATATGGGAGTTCATAGATACAGAAGGAAACAAACAAGTTTTGTGGTTTCCATGGACTCGCATAACTAGTGTAAAACATCTTTCTTTTACTTTCAAGGAGTCTTAGAGAATAAACATCGAGGCAATTTTAAAGGTAGCTTCATAGTTCCCTAGAATGATTGAAAAGGAGGAAAATGAGGTCCTATTTGAGGTAGTAAGTAGGGAAGAAATTATGAAGGTCCTTAAAAATTTCCAAAAGGACAAGAGTCTAGGACCCAATGGATGGCCTATGGATTTATACCTACACTTTTTCAATTTGGTTGGAGATTATCTTTTGAGGATTGTGGAGGAGGTCAAGTTAGCAGGGAAGGTTCCTAGAAATCTCAATTCAACCTTCATTGCTTTAATTCTAAAGCAAGATTTCCCTGAGTCATTTGATGGATTTTGGTTGATTTCCTTATGTAATTGTGTATATAAGATCATGTCTAAGTTGTTTGTACTGCGACTAAATAACTTGCTATATAGGTATATCTCTTGAGAGAAATTTGGTTTTATAGAAGGGAGATTAATCCATGAGGCTATAGGATCATCCCAAGAAGGTATTCACTCCATTAAACAATTAAATATTCTTTCTATAGTCATTACATTAGATATGTCTAAATCATATGATAGAGTCTCTTGGATTTACTTTAGACTTCTCTTGATTCATCTGGGCTTTCCACTTCCCATTTAAAATGGATAATGGGATGTGTGACTTCAACCACTTTATCTATTCTCATCAACGACTCAACCTCTTACTTATTTTATCCCTCTAGGGACTCTGATAAGGTTTACCTTTATCTCCATACTTGGTTTTACTAGTTGTTGATGGCCTCAATAGGGCTATCCATGAGGAAATATGGCATAGTTAGCTTCAAGGAATTCATATAAGTAGAGGGGTCACCCTTAAACATTTACCTTTTGTCGCTGACATTCTTCTTTTTGTCTCAATACAACTAGAGAGAGCTAATATCCTAAGGAAATTTTGGAGTTATATGCCACTACTATAGAAATGGAGGTAAATTTAGGTAAGTATACACTTTATGCATTTGGTTTGGAAGCTCCCCTGTCTATAAATATTGATAATATTTTATCCTTTCAGTATTTGGACTTAGAGTCTAATCTCAAATATCTTGAGTTTTCTTTAAAAACTAATTCGTACATGAAGGAGGATTGGAGTTGGCTACTCTCAAGGGTGGAAAAAATGATTAGTTTTTAGTGTAACATGTGTACTTTCAGAGGCGAGAAACTAGTATTAATAAAAAATGTCATTGAAGCTATTCTTGTATTTTGGAATAATTTAGCATTCATTCCTAAAGGAAATATGGAACGAATTGGGAAATGTTGTGCAAATTAACTGTGGAAGGGTTGTTGTGATTACAAAGGGTCACATATTTCTAATTGGAGGATGATTGCTACTCATAAAAGCTCAAGGGATGGAGGTTAAAATAAATCCATTTGTTTTTATGTTCTCTAGCTACAAAGTCCCTTTGGAAATTTATTTCTGTAATGTCCCCAATTTGAAATTTTTCCCAATTTAGTCAATTTTCGAAACTTGGATTAGTAAAGCCCCAAACTGTCCCAAATGATCCCAAATATTTTCGAATGGCATATGGAGTGGATTGAGATGTATTTGGACACATTAAATCAGATATTATATGCTTGGAAAATTTCCAAATACTTTGCAACTTGCATTTACAATTAGAGAATGAAAGGCAGAATTACTAGGAAAATAGATGTTGAAACCCCCAAGGGTAGAAGTATCCAAAAGACTCCTAAGCATTTCGAATTGGGACTAAGAGTGTTTGAATAGTATCGGGACATAAAAATGAATCTCATGTATCCTTGGAAACTCTCAAAAGAATTCTGCAACATTCATTTAACTTCAGGAGAAAATAGGGAAATTTACTAGTAAATTCGAGGTTCAAACCCCCAAGGGCAGAGGTCACTAATGGATTCCCAAATGCAATACGCACCTTCCAAATTTTAGAACAGAGACATGTATTAGTTTAATGACTTCAATGGGGACCCAAATACATCATTAATCAGTTTCTAAAGGCTATTGCAACTCGCATAAATAAGATATTTGTGGACATGTCTTCACATAGGGGAAATGATAGGAAACTTCACCACTTGCTATGAAATTAGTGATTTATGTTCCAAAGTGTTGAGCTCATCCCAAGTAAGGCATTTTTGTGCAACACAGTTTTGGAGCTGCGAAGTTACAGCACAGCTCAGGACAAGGCAATTTTTGGTAAGACAGTATTGGGGAGCTGCAAAGTTATAGTACAGCGCAGTATCAATAGGGTAAGAAACACGCAACTAAGTGCCAGCTCCACGAAATGGTAGCACTGCGCAGTTCTAGTAGAGTAGCTATTTTGGGTAAAGAATATAAGGAAAAGTTGAGCTATGAAAGTGACCTTTTTGGGTAAGAGACTCCTTGATTCCCAAGAATGGGTATGGAGCAGCGTGAAGGTAGATGAAAGCGACCTATCAGCTGGAGTGGCGGAAAACAATTAGAAGATAAGCCATGAAGTCAACAACGACAGGCAGGCCATAGGGAAAGAAAGCGACACGCCACCGTGTAGTATAACCGTTTTGTGAAGACTGCAGATGTTAGAAGGGCGTGTGAGCTACGATTGGTCCAGCAGAATGACCAGAATCATGTGGAGCAGCTGTCGATTGCGACAGGCCGAGTCAACATGTTTACCGCACCATTTTGCGTAGCCTTAGGGTTTTGGACTATGCATTGTAATAGATGTGACCTAAGGGCACGATCTATATAAAGGGAATTTTTGTAAGGAAAATGGTTAATCTTCGTTAAGTTGTTGATTGTAGATGAATATTGATCTCTGTTGAGAGAGTTATTGTAAAAAGGATATGCAAGCTGCATGCGCAGAGATCTATTGAAGAGAGAAGAGAGTCTGCAGTTGAGTGCGCAGATTGGAACTGTTGTACCCTTCCCATTGATAGTATAACAACAATTCATGTGGATGTAGCTCCCATCCTGGGGGTGAACCATGTTAAATCATTGTGTTATGTGATTGATTATATGTGTTTGCTTTGATGAATGGTTAAGTTCTTGTTTATGAGTTCATGTGTTCTTGCTTTTATATGTATTTGCCATAAGGATAAGGATGAGAATAATATGTTAAGTATTGACATATGTAAATGAATGTTAAATTCACAAGTATTTCTAAGTTAGATGAATTCATAGGTTGATTGGGTAAAGAATTAAACCAGCGAAGTCTATATAGTGTGATTCCCTAAGCGCAGCACCGGATTGCACAGTTGCATCATCGTTTGTCAGATTATATAAGCTTGGAAGGTTTTATGGTTTGAGATGCTTGTTGAATGCATAACTTACACTAATTAAAGTCTATCAAAGTTGCATAAGTGTTGTAGAGGAAGCGTAGTCCTCTGTGGCAATGTCCCATCATCGAGTAGCCATTTCGAATGCGCAGTCCTTGGATGCTCTATTGTATAAGTATTAACCGCAAAGAAGATGAACTTTGTGTAGTCCCCAGTTCACAGCACGAGTCTTGTAGCGCGCTGCTCACCAGTCTATTAAGTGCGCATCACCTGGTTGTGGAAACCTCATTCCACAACCTCCACATAACTTTGCCTTAGGTGAGACCTCATTTTTTTCATAGGCTGTTTCGGAAAGGGTCGATGAAAAGGGGTTTTGTTGGTTCCTCGAACCACGCAGAACCTGGGTCTTTCTAGAAAACTTCAAGAACAGTAATTGTCTTTGGTTTACTCAAGAATCCTTACGAGAAATTTGAATGATGTTAGCTAAGTGCAGATAGCATCAAATTTCTTTGAATTTGAAGAAGTGTATCTTTTGTGTGCCCTATGGAATTTTGTTGGGACACATTGTCTGTAAACAAGGTTTAATGGTTAATCCTGCAAAGATCGTAGTTATTGTGAACTTTCCAACACCGAATTCAGTGAAACAACTCCGCACCACGTTGGGACATACAAGATTCTATAGAAAATTCATCAAGGGTTATGTATAGATAACCGCGCCTATGGAGAAGTTGTTGAAGAAAGAAGCACAGTTCATATGGAATGTAGAATGCGAGAAAGGCCTAGACACACTAAAGGAGAAAATGGTAACTGCGCCTATCCTTGTATTTCCATATTGCAACAAGCAATTTCATGTACATGTTGATGCTTCGTCCATTGCACTTGGTGTGGTGCTAGCACATCCAAGTGAGGGAGGTATTGACCATCCCATTGCATTTTCGAGCACGAAACTGTCGTCAGCTGAAAAGAATTATATAACCATAGAAAGACAGGGTCTAGCTATGGTGTATGCATTGCATAAGTTCAGGCACTATTTGTTGGGTGCGCACTTCTCGATGTTTACTGATCCTTCTGTTTTAAAGTATTTGGTCAATAAACCAGTTTTAGGGGGGAGAATTTGCAGATGGTTACTACGCTTCCAAGAGTATGATTTTGAAATTGTGGTTAAACCAAGTAGATTGAACCTAGGACCTAACCACCTCTCAAGGACTGAGTTAGGTGAAGAACCCACCAATCTTGAAGACAATCTGCCTGATGTGTAGTTATTTTCCATACAAATCACAGATGAGTATTACAAAGATATTGTATATTTTTTTACTACAGGATTGGCACCCACAGAGTTCACTATGGAACAAAAGAAGCAGCTGGTAGTCAGAGCAATAGACTTCACTGTCACCGTGGGATAGTTATACAAGTTGGGACCAAATGAAGTGCTGTGCAGATGTGTGTTGGAGCATGAGAAGCCATTTATATTGGCTAATGCACATTTAGGTGCATCGGGAGGTCGCTACGCAAGAAGAGCTACTGTGCAGAAGATATTAAGATCAAGGTTATGGTGGCCTACAATTCATAAAGATTCAAAGGAACATTGCCAAAGTTGCGATGTATGTCAGAGAACAGGAAAGCCACCGCGAAGAGAACATGCAATCCCACTCTCCGCTAATGATGGCTACTCTCAGCCTTTCAAGATTGATGTTAGGCCTTCTCATTCGATATCTATCTGTACCTATCCCACCCCGAAGCTCTTTAAAAACTAGTCCAACCAATCAAGATTTTCCAAAACCCACCTCCTGGTGTGTCCAATGTGCTGCCCCTTTCCCCTCCTCCCCCACCAGCTAAGAAAGATGGGGGAAAGACCTCAAATCCAAACATGATAACATTGAAAAACAAATTTGTGACACCTAATTATCCAAATTTTTCCATCCTACATACTCACATTGAGACATTAGATATTGATGGCAAAATCATTCCCATGATCCAAGTAACTGACCCACCCCAAGTACAAAACAAGTATTTACACACAAACCAGTATTCTGTGATATGTGGAACCTATGGTCACTACTCCCACCACTGTCCTAATCTGGCTGAATACCAATCTTCCCTCGGTGACTATCGTCGGTTCTCTCTAGAATCACAAGTCATTATCATAGAATAAGTTCACCCTCCATCATCTTCTTCAAGTGGGATAAAGTCCATTTATTTCATCTTGTCTTTTGATGAGCCTTCCTCATTATCCCATACCACTACGATTGTGTCAATAGATATGATTCCCTCCAACCTTCCTAGTTGATCCTATCGAACTAATGAGGAAATCCCATGTTAAGGTGCCTACTCATCAATTTCATCCTCATTGGCGATACTGGGGGAATCCACCTTGCATGGGGCATCCCCCATAGTCATATCACCAATTCGTTGTACTACCATGGCCAATAATCTCATGGAAAACCCCTCTTCTAGCAGTTGATTGATGCCCTATTGGTAACTCTCTAGGAGAGTATCCACAGTACATCAACACCTCTATGCTGGGGGACTTAATAGATTACATTGACCCTTACATAGGTGGCATGCTCAATCATTTTGACCCTTCCCCATTTCACCTCTCTTGGTATTTCAATGAAACCATAGCTCAACCCAACTCATATGTGATCCACAATCACAAACCCCATGCTCGTCACATGGTGTAAGCACCTTAACCCTGCTCACTTTTTCACCTGTGTGATATCGACCATTTTTGAGGTCAAATTTCACCTATATATTTGGTTTGATATCCATACACACATTTCATGCTTGGGTATTGTTTGCATGTGTACAGTTCCAAGTTGTGTTGAACTCTACTTGTTTCAGTCAACAACTGATCCATGCAAGTACAACCTCGTAACTTGCATATAGGTCATCGTCTCCCCCAGATTATTTGATGCATTGATCTAGTTTTCCATTTATACTTGTAGGATCCCCCTTGTTTGATTAAGTGGCCCATCCCAGCCACCATTGCATTATCCTTTGCTCAGCAGTAGAGCCTACTTTACATCACGGGGGGTTCACTCATTGAACTTGTTACATAGCACGATCGTTCATAGGATATTAAGGAATATCCCTAATTTCACAAAATATTGGAAAATGTCTCCTAATATTGTATTGTTGAACCCCCTCCCAATATACCTTTCCAATTAAGAAAACCCCTAGTTTCACTAGATATTGTAGATATCCATTTTTATCAACCCATTTTTAATAATCTATTTATATAAGAGTATCAAGTTGTAACGAACAGAATCCCTAACGCATCTTAGTATAAGCAAACATGATGCTAAATAAAATAATAGTATAATGCTAATAATGATCCCACCAGGATTACGGGGGCGACTGATCAATTTGTAGCGTTGGATAGTGGAATACCCAATAAATATTAATGGAGAAGAAAAAATGTGTAAAAGGAAACTCAGTCAAGAGATCAACGTAACAAAGAACGTAACAGATTGATAGTCCAATAGTCAGTGAAATGCTTAGAAAATATGAGAATTCCATATGTTTCACACCACAACTTGCCAATCTGCCAATTTTATATCATGTAAATACAAGTATAGATATATAGAGCTCATGTTTTCTACAAGCTTAATAAATTAGAGGTATGAATTGAGCCCATGATTTGGAGGTATGAATCCATTCCATGATTTGGAGGTTATTCCTTATCCCACCCAAATAAAATAACCCCCAATATTTATATTACTATGTCAAGTTAAAACCCCCCTTAACCCCTTAATACAAGGAAATATATTTTTGAGCATTTTAGGAGTATTCAAACCCCCAATATGAATTGACGTGATATGAGATTTCCTCGCTAGTGAAGTCCTTGTGGGTTACATGGCTAACCATTTTAGTACCCCTTTCATTTGGCACCCATGCCATTCCAATCCCCATGGGATGAGGATTCCTTATAGTTTGACATCCATAAATTAATCTGCATTCATTCAATTCAAATTGTCACTCATAGGCTAGTCTTTGTAACTAGACTCCCAGTAGGGAGTTTCTTTTAAGCTATTTTCTGACTCCTTAAAGAATGAAAAGATTGCCAAGAAAAATTGCTTCCTTTCATGCTCGTTAAAGTATTTGAAAGGGCGTCCATTCACTATGGCCATTACTCCTTTTTCAGACCACATGGACTAATTACAAAAAAAAATACTCTTGTCCCTTTAGATAGAAAAGTTTTCACTTGCTTACGTTTATTCTTTTGCAAGCTTGGGAGACTAACTTTATGAAAAAGAACCTCAATGGAGTTTTCTTCATGTTTTCATATTCGCTAAAATTGAAAACACCAACGAGCACTCACTAACCCAGGCTCAATCAAAATCCAAGAGTAATTACATAATTGAGCACCATTGTATTACTTTAAGCTCATTAAGGAACGAAGAAGGCCCAAACAGTGCTTTTTGGAACCCCTGCATATTGCATATAGTCTCATATCATGGTAGCATTCCCCAGTATGGTCTCCTTTGTTCTGAGTATTATGTGATGAGTCCTCCTTGTATTCCCTTTGATGTCATGTATCAGTCCCGCCTCTCCGAGAATCAACCATTGCATTCATCCCCACCAGGTCACCCCAGCTATGTTCCCCTCCCTCGAGATCGGTTTCATATGTAGTCGGGTCAGCCCTGCCATAATACTTTGAAAAAATGAAGTTTGATTCCTCCTCCTCTGCATCCTTTGTATCCCCATTCAGTGTTCCAATCTTATTTTTAGTTCCATTTCCTCTATGGTTGTATCCCTCGTGCTTCTATCAAGGAAACCTCATTGCCTTGGTAGTTTAGATCTCCCCTTGTCGACATCAACAAATCTATTCCAAAGGATCTACCCAAAGGTTTCTATACCTTGGTTTTATACAACTCATTGATGAGATCATTGTACCATATGAGGGGAGCCCTCTATGCCCCTTAGCTAAGTTGTGTCTCATGTTCTGGACTTCATCTACATCATTGCATCGTTGAGATCCATACAAGGTATTGGTTCCTTCATTATTTGGTTGAAGGCCCTGGATATTCTCTAACTCCAGCATATTGGTGAGTCTCTCTGGACGCTTGACAGTCTTAAGTTTCGTGTGATATCCGGTCTACGTTGGCAACAATGTTTAGGAAACCCCTCAGATCCATGCTTCCTAGTGTATCGAGTTTTAGATGCAGTTCATTATACCTCTGAGATTCTAACTCTCAATTGTTGAGTCCATATAGTTGTTGGACCCCTTCAAATCCAGTAGAGCATCAATTATTGTGATATTTCATTCTTGGTAAATGCCATTGTTTCCATGTATCAGTTCTTCATATTAGCCATGGTTGGACAATGGTTACAGTCCATTGTATTCAGTCTCTTATTAGACACCTATGATGTACACATGCGTTATCTATGTATTGATCAGCCCCCTATTGGGCCTTGATCCACATTGTATATTTTTGATACATTGATACAAGCATGGCTATGTTCTCCTCATCCATATATTTGATATTATATGTACCTCATACATTTTGAGTTATTATATATGAAGATATAGGCCCCTTTTTTTATGATCAAGAGTATGTTCTACCCTCCAAAACAGTTTTTGGTCTCTATGCTACCATCATAATTCTCGCCTGAAAAGAAGAAAGATCCTATGATGTCTATCGACCATATGATGAGCTCATGAAGTCACATATCATGGGAAAATCTGTTAACACCAAAAGTTTGTCCACTTTGTTTATCCACTAGCCACACCATATCATACATCATGTCGACTTTCCATTTCCACCACTTTGATCTTCACATGTCAAAAATATCATAAATGGTCCATCATTATTATTTCCTCTTTCCACAAAATAGAGAATTTGGTACATTCCTAAAAAATAGAAAAAGGGGAAAATCCCCCCAAAATAGGAAATTCCCAAAAGCAAAAAAAATCCCATAAAAAGGGGGAAAATAAGTTGGATCTAACCCACTCATAATATTAATACAAATACCATTTTCCAATCCCATGGGACACCTAATACCATGGGCCACAAACGATGTGTCATAATATGTATATATACAGGTGAAGACCCCTCATTTCCATATGAAAACATTTTCTACCTTTTGAATGTCGTTACTCTGCCAAAATTCCATTGAGTTCTTATTACTCATATGTTGAGCTTTGGCACCTCTTTTGACGTGTAGGTGGATAATGTGGATCTTCTAGGAGACCAAGAACACAGTGTTTCAGAAGGCTACAAGGGCCCCCATTTCCAAGTATTTTAATGGTCCTAGATTGTGCTCTCATAATATAAAATCATTTTATGTTATATGTTCCATTGTTAAATTAATATTAGCTCAATACATATAGATTTTTTTATTTTTATTTTGTTTGCATATCCATCTTTAAAATTGTTACTAAAGATCCTCTAATCTGTAGTAGGTTCCTTTTGGAACATGCTAGTGAGAAAAATATAGCAACAAAAATGCCATCTTTACATCATAAAAAAGTTTTCACACATGCAGTTTTTAGATTTTTTTGTCAATAATTTAGGTCAAAATACTTAGTCAACTAGGTCAACTATACTTCACATATCGACTACAATCTCTTTTCGACCACTTAATCAATCAACGGATGTGCAAATAGTAGGAAATTCTTCTGCATGACAAGTACATACCACTAATCAAATTCTGGGCATAGCCACAATGTGAAACATGCTAAACTCCTAGAACTCTCTAAAAATTTCCTCTATCGATTCACTTTATGCAATGTTTCAGATGACTAACCTTCAGTCGTTCTAGAGAATCATGTAGTCGACTATCTTTCGATTTGCATACAATTCGCTACTGAGAGAAGTCGACCATCCAATATGCATGGATTCTATAGGTCGATAGCTCTAGATCAAAGCGTTGGGGCACACCAAGCCGTAGAGCCAAACATATATGTTGACGAAATGTTTAGGGCATGCCACCCGTAGTATAACTAGACCCGGAAGATCAAATAGTGATCTATCATGCCCAAAATAGTCAAATTAAACCAAACAGATGTATGCTCCATGTAACCAGCCACCTTTAGCGTTAAGGGAAAACCTATCACCTCTATTGGATGTTGGTAATGTAGGTGATAGTGGCTCATCAAGCTTTGTTTGTTCCTCCTCTTGAAATGATCATTTTCAGATACAATTGGAGGTTGCAAGAGATGGTGAATTCAAGTAATAAGAAGATGACTTAGGGGATGTAGATCATCATTTTCTATGTCCTTCTCATGGGATAGAGGAACGAACATACCATCCAATTGTGAGGAAATGGGTATCATCCTTGGTTAATTTCAACTACATAGTTAACGTAAGGAAATGAGCCATTTATATTCATTTGGTGGTGGGTTTTCTCTCTGGTTGGAAACTTTGGTTTGGCAACATGGCTCCCTCCACACGTTCGAGGAGGAAATATAGAGGGATGAGGAAAACCCATATGTTTCAGGTCCTCCAGGAAACAAGGGAAATGAAGGTATTCTTCTAGGATGTCATTTCACCTCTCATCTAGAGAAATGTAGAACGATTGAAAATCTAGGTTGTGCAAAAGAAGCAACTTCCTAACCCTGCAAATATTCTGGCAGATTTATAGGATATCATCCTTGATGTTGGTTCCACCCGCACCAATGAGATGAAGTATATGAAGACAATTACACTATATTGGCACTTAAAAGCCTCGTTTGGGAAAGCACTAATGGACAACAATGAATAATAACAAGAAATTATGCTACATTTAGATGAATTGCAAGAGCGCATTTGAAAAATTGAAGATAGGCAACAATTGATTATCAAGGCAATTTCTAGACTTGGAGCTAAACTCAATTGTTTAACCAAAGCTACAATAGTTACGATTTTCAAAGAGTGGGCTATAAGAAAACCCATTTCAGCTCCTCCTAGACTAGAATGACCCATAGGTCAACCCAACACAACACCCCTCCAGCTTTTGAGTTTCCAATTGTTTCCATTTGGAATGATTAGCTCTTTTGATAGATCTATGACTCATTTTATCTTTGTGAAAATAGAATATGAAGACTAGAACCAAAGCCAATTTAAGTACCTTTAAGAGTTTATTAGCTATTTTGAATAGTATTTAAATTTTTAGATAGAGGTCCTAGCAAATTAGCTGGCTTTTTTTATTCATGTATGTTATGGAAAATGATGTCAAACTTTTATTTTATGGTTGGCCTCGTTTCCCAAGTAACAGTCCATCCACACAAACCTGTATATTTTTGTTTATACAGTAATATAATGTTTTGCTTTATGGTTGGCCTTGTTTCCCAAGTAGTAGTCCATCCACACAAATATATATATATTTTTGTTTCTACAGTAATATTATGTTTTACCGAATTGGAAAATAACTTAATAAAAAAAAATTTAATATGAACGTAAACTAATTTAGAATCAGTAACATGTCTAGTATAAAAACAATAAAAACGAATTGAAAACTTAGCAGTGCAATGAAGTTTGACAATTTCCATATTGGAAAAATGCATATGTCACAAAAATTATATACACAAATCTACACCATTATATTTAAAAAGTGAAAAACGACACCAATTTATATCAACCACCTTGAAAATGTAAACTTAGCACTGCAATGAAGTTTGGCAATTTCCATATTGAAAATATGCATATTCACAAAAATTATATATACAAATCTACACCATTATATTTAAAAAAGGTGAAAAACGACACCAATTTATATCAACCACCTTGAAAATGTGATTACATTAATATTCTAACATATTATAGTTTTAAAGAAAATTAATTTGTATAAACTAAAACTTTACAATATAAATTACACTCGTAATGAAGAATCACATTTCAAATATTGAGAAATTTACATGTCAAATATTGAGAAATTTACATGTCGACCCATGTTTACGTGGACTTCTCTAATTCTAAGGTATTGAATTGAGAAATGTACATGTCTACCCACCCATGTTTACGTGGATTTTTCTAATTCTAAGTTATTGAAATGTTTGGGAATTTTAACTAGGTGAGATATTTGTGAATTCTTTTTTTCAGGCTTTCATTCAGGCCAAAGAAATAATAAAGGAGCTGGCAGAAGAGTTTAACTCAATCCCGCAATAAAATTTTAGTATAGCTTTTTAAAAGCTCAAATTGCTAATTTATTAAAGAAAGTCCAGCAGCGCAGGATTTATGCTTTAAGTGCATAAAATAATGCTATGACCACAAAAATACATGCTAGAACTGGACAAAAATAATACCCACATTTATATAAAAGGAGAAAAAAAAAATGCTTATTCAAAAGAAAAGTTAGGACTGATCAAAGAAAATAATAACTAGGCAGTTAGAGAGAAAGGCTCAAAAAAAAAAAAGAGCTGCATGATAAGAAGATATAAGGATTCAAGCAGCAGGAATATAAAAAGCAAACCCAGCCACAAAGGGCCATAATATATAGTTTTCAAGTATAAACACAAAAGCTATTGTAATTTACCTAAAATAAGAAACTTTATGAGCCTAAAACTCAGAAGATGTAAGGAATAAAGCAGCAGGAATACAAAAAGCAAACCCAGCCACAAAGGGCCATAATATATAGTTTTCAAGTATAAACAAAAAAACCATTGTAATTTACCTAAAATAAGAAACTTTATGAGCCTAAAACTCAACAACGGTAAAAATCGTACTTTTGTTATTATTAAAATAAAAAATTAATTCTCCCATAATCATACGAATAGATAAAAATTCGATTCAATCATCCTCATCATATAATAAAAAAAATTGTAGTTCACCTAAAATAAGAAACTTTATGAGCCTAAAACGGAACAATGGTAAAAAGTGTACTTTTGTTATTATTAAAGTAAAAAACTACTTCTCGTGATATAATCATATGAAAAGATAAAAATTCGGTTCAATCATCCTCATCATATAATAAAATGCAAAGCAATATCCAAAATTAAAATTAGATAAATAACTCTTTATTATGTTAAGGTCTTAGATTTGATTTGAGCAATTATAGTTTATAATTGCTTAGAAGAGGTTTATTGAAGAGGTTTATTCTACCATAGTACGGAATGTGTAACTTCTTTTTCATGAAGGTGACACATATTTTTTTTTAAAAATAACAAAATATTATAAAAAATAATATGTCTACAGAAATTAGATTTAAAACATTTAAAATTATACAAATTAGATACACTTCCTCAACATTTGTACTCTAAAAAAGAGTTTACACCTAGAGAGGTTACTTGTAGATCGATTCCCAATTTCTTTAACTAAATTTAAAGAATAAACAACGTTTTATTATCATAATTACTCTAATTAAATTTTATTAGGTGAGCATGACATTTGATGGGTCTTCAAATTTATTATCAAGTAACCATTACTTTTGTTAGCAAATCATTTTGAAATATTTGTTACTCCAAATATACTAATTGCTTTACCCTAAAGTACAGGATGAAATATTTGTTAATCCGCAAAATAGCTAATTTAGAAGCCGCCTCTTTAATGATTCGCTGCCAAAGCAAATTCCTGAACACAAGAATGAGAACCAAAGAGACAACACCTAGCAGTTGAAGTACTCTCAGAAAAAGTCACTACAAACTTAGTTGCTTTGTCATTTCCAAGTTCCTAGTTCACTTGCAAGTTGCAACCCTCACGCTGCATTAGCACGATACAAATTAGACAGAAACCCTTGCAAATTCCCGAAGAGGCTATTTGGTGCCATTCTATATACTAAGCTGAACACACCTAATTGTAGCTAAAAATACAAGTGGTATCATTAAATCCCAACCGTTCATGTTCATGTTGTAAGAAATGAGAAGAAATCTCAAGATGTTAAAATATGAATGAATAAAAGAATTCTGCATTATTCTCATTCAAAAAATTGATAACATGTTCATTATGAGATAGAAAGGGAATCGACTGCAACTTCTGGATCTCGTAGATGTCCAGTCAAGAGTACTAGTACTTTGTAATACCAAACCTCTAAATTGTTTGATTAGAAACAAAAATATCAGCTCTTCTGATGAAATTATAACTAAAATTTGTGAAACCAAATTACCATTGCTTAAAAATGCTTTCAAAATCGACTTGTGTGGAACCTACCATAGCAGATGTGGAAAATATTTTATGAAAATGCCACAAGTCATCGAATACATGTCTTCACAATCCAGTCCATGTCACGAGACAACCTCCACAAACAAGATAAAGAAATTGGGCAAATGGAGGCACCCAGGCCGATAAATTCAGTGTCATAACCTCTCTGATAAGTCCCGTATTATCAAATCTAATAATGAAGAGGCATTCCAGAAGAACCACAATGGAATACAAAGACCATGTTTTTTAACTTGGATTATAGTTATCTACTAGTATAGCCATTTAACTGGTGGTCAGTGAACATTGATAAGCCACAAGTTAAGTGCTATGAACAAGTTATTTATTACTTAGTTTGTATGGGTAGTTGTAATTACTAGTTGTCTATACCTCACTACCTGCTATCACCATTATTCAAGTTAAACTGGTTGTGTGTCACTACCCATTATCCATGCATCTACTACCCTTTATTTTTATATTCTATTTTTATTATAGTTCTTTATTTTGAATTTGGAACCACATCCATAAAATCAATTTGGACACTACACTTGTCTCATCCTCCTACAATTAAAGAAAAACATACTTACTACTCCAACCAAAATTTTAAGATATAAACACCTATATAGATTGATTGATGCAGGAGCATCGATGCCTACACAGATCAATCGAAGTTGATCGACATGACGAGATCGACTAGAGGGAGTGCCGACGACCACTAGCGCGAATGAGAAAGTTAGCTGTTAAAGTCAACTACTCGAGCAGAAGTTGTCGAGGTGCGTCGACAGGAGGAAAGAGGTTGAGATTCGACATGCCAATTGGTCAACAGACGACAGTCGATAGTCGACATGGGAATGTTGATAGGCAACAAGTTGTCGCGGAGTCACAATAAGGTCGACATGTTGTTGGACCGCGACATCCACAGGTTGGGCATGAGCCAAGCGAGGAGGATGGGGCGGAATGGCGAAGCCTAAGCGCAGAGTGAAGCCGACAGATGAGTTGAAGCTGACAGATGATAGTATGGTCGACACGGTGGATTACTGTAACTTGTTAGAAAGACGCGTAGAAGTCAAGGAGAGTAATTGGCAACATTTAGGGGTTGCTAAGAAAGTTAATAGAAGTTATGGAAGGTGGTTGAAGACATGACAGATGTCGCCACAGGTGGAGGCTATGTAGCATGGTAGGTGCACTGACAGTTGCAGGTCTGCAGTATCATGGAAAGATTGGCTGACAGAGAATGCATGTCTTAGGGATCAAAATCATCTCAGGAACAATAGTAGCAGATTAGAAGGTGGGGGGGCTTGGATCAGTGGAGGCAGAGTCACACACATAGAGAGTGGAGTTCAATTAGAAGACTAGAGGGAGCATAGATCAGATCCATAGCTCAGCAAGAACTTGCATTCCGTAGAGGCCATGAGAGGGTGAAGGTCGACACAGAGACAGAACACATTTTACTTATGTATTGTAAAGGCTGAGGCTGACTTAGATTAGGTGTTCACAAGTATTTTAATTCTGCATTGTAACACTGTATTGATTAGAAGTAATACAAGCCAACTTCATGGAATCCTGTTTTACACCAATTTTTGTGTAAGCGTCATGTATATGTGTCGAATCATTAAGCAAGAACCTTTGTCGATAAGGTGCCTTGCATCAGTTGGTATCAGAGTGGTTGAAGCAGTTGAATCCGTTGAGCGAAAGAGTCCGCGAGAGTGTTTACAGCTCCAACTGTGGTTTGGTAGAGTTGTGCACGACTGTGAAAGTCCGGTTGTGATGGGACGATTGGGAGTTTCAGTCAAGGTTGAAAATTGCTCACATAGGCGTTAATGTCCGAGGACAAAGAGCGCGTGGTGCAGCAGTCACGATTGATCATGATATGTTCGATGAGTGCATCCAAACAATGTGAACTTTGAAAAATGAAGTCGCATCGATCAAAGAAATCCAAAGGCATGGTTGTATTCCTGATGCACAAGACCACAACGACGAGGAATTCAAAGAAGTGGAAGCTCGGGACGTCGCAGGAGAAGAACCAGAAGAAAAACTGATCAAACTTCTGACAGAGATGAGAGGTCGGACCAAGATAGATGTTTGTACCTACTCGGGAAATCTGGATCCAGAAGATTTGATCGACTGGTTAAGAGAAATGGAGAAATACTTCGACATAGAGCAGATCGAGGATCCTAAGCAAGTTAACACTGCATGTCTGAGGTTGAAGGGTCATGCCTCATTGTGGTGGGATAATGTACAGGATAACAAAGTCAAGAAGGGAAAGGAGAAAATTAAGTCTTGGGATAGGATGGTCGCCAAGCTGAAAGGAAAGTTCTTGTCAAATGACTATGTGATTTCCTTCTTCCGGAAGTTGCAAAACTTTCGACAAAAAGAGATGACCGTAAAGGAGTATACGAAAGAGTTATATAGATTTTTGATAAGGTCGAGCCAGACCAACGAAGGAAAAGAAGTTGTCGCTAGGTATGTGAACGACTTGAAATATGCCATTCATGATGAATTAAGCATGTCAAGATTCAGAGCAGTGGGTGAAGCCTACCGATTAGCTCTGAAGGTAGAAGAGAAACTGTCGAGGAAATCCGGAGCGACCAAAGGTAGGATGATCGGTTGGGGTGTGAAGACTGTTTCCGAGAAAGGCCAAAGTAGTGGTTATAGGAAGTAAACTATCGAAGATAGTCGACATGCAAAAGGGACATGGACAAGTGAGAAAGCACAAGAAAATCAACGTGATGGTCGAGGAACACACAGTCGAGGTGCGTATGGTCGAAGTGGTCCATCCAATAGAAAAGGGGCTGACAGACCAACCATAATCTATTATAAGTGTCATGGAGCAGAACACAAGGCATATGAGTGCCCAGAGAACCTACACACTGCAGAGGATTTAAAGCCCAGACGTCGAAGAGATGAGCAAGTTGACAAGAGGGAAGAATCGGCATCTGACAACAATGAGGATGAAAGGAGGAAGAGTTGAAACCTGATGGTCAGATGAACATTAGTTCAAGAAGACTAACGTGGCGAGAAAGAGCCAGTACAACGAAAGACGATCTTTCGAACCAAGGTGAGAATCGACGAATGGCGTTGCAAGACTATAGTTGATGGTGGAAGCACTAGGAATCTTTTGTTGACAAAGGTCATCGATAGGATCAGGTTGAAGTGTAGAGAACATCCACACCCTTACAAGATCTCATGGTTGCAGAAAGGACACCATACAGTGCATGATTAACTTCAAGGTCAGGAAGTTAAAGGATAGTGTACTGTGCGACGTAATCCCAATGGATGCATGCCATCTGTTATTAGGAAGACCATGGAAATATGATCGAAAAATGATCTATGATGGTCAATCCAACACAGTCATAGTGTGGAAGAATGGCGTGAAAATGACTCTTAAGCCAAAGCCAGAGAAGCAGGCCAGCTGTGAACATGGTGAGAGAAATTTTTGGGAGAAATGAGTGCTGATGTGTTCAGTGAAAGAATTCCTCATGAAAGAGGAAAACCAGTGAGTGTGTTATGCTATCATTCTGAAGGGAGCATGTGTCAAGAGGGTGACAATGGAGAAAATCCTGGTCGAAGTCGGAAAGATGCTTGAAGAGTTTCAGAGCATAATTGTCAATGAGACACCAACGGGATTGCCACCGATGAGAAGCATATCCCATCAGATCGACTTGATTCTAGGGTCAAGTTTGCCAAACTAAGCACTGCATAGAATGAGTTCGACAGAAGGTCAGGAACTCAACCGACAGGTCCAGGAGTTGTTGGATAGAAGGTTGATCAGAGAGAGTCTGATTCCGTGCGTGGTACGAGCGGTATTAGTGCCGAAGAAAGGTGGAGAATGGAGGATGTGTACAAACTCCAGAGCTATGAACAAGATCACAATCAAGTATCAGTTTCCATTACCGAGGATGGACGACTTGATGGATTGTTTGAGTGGAGCGAAGTACTTCACGAAGATAGACCTAAAGAGTGGTTATCACCAGATTCGGGTTAGAGATGGAGATGAATGGAAGCCAACATTCAAGATGAAGGAAGAGTTGTATGAGTGGTTAGTCATGCCATTTGGGTTGACTAATGCACCTAGTACATTCATGCAATTGATGAATGAGGTACTGAAGCCATTTTTGGGAAAGTTTGTCGTAGTCTATCAATACGACATTCTGATTTTCAGTCGAACCAAGACAGAACACTTGGGGCATATTCTACAGGTGTTGCAAAAGTTGCAGGAAGAGAAGTTGATGGTGAACCTACAAAAGTGTTTCTTCATGAAGGAATAACTGATATACTTCGGATTTGTAATCTCAGGTAAAGGTCTGGTGATGGACCCAAAAAAGGTGAAGGCGATACTGGATTAGCCTGAACTGACAAGCATGACTGGAATAAGGAGTTTCCATGGACTTCCACTTTCTATAAGACGTTCATTAGGGGATTCAATCGGATTTGCACACCATTGACAAAGTGCATGCAAAAAGGGGAGTTCAAGTGGATGGAAGTTGCCTAGTGAACTTTCGACAAGTTGAAGGAAAAGGTCACTAAGAGCACAGTGTTAGCTCTCCCAGATTTCGACAAAGTTTTCCAGGTCGATTGTGACATGAGTCGAATAGAAATTGGAGCATTGTTAAGCCAGGACAGCCGACCAATCGCATTCTTCAGTGAAAAATTGGATGATATGAAGCGGAAATATTCATTCTATGACCAGGAATTTAATGCTATTGTCCAAGCGTTAAAGAAGTGGAGGCATTACTTGTTGCCCAAAGAATTTGTGTTGTACACAGATGACCAAGCACTAAGGTATCTAAATACTTAGTCGAAGTTAAATCAGCGGCACATGAAATGGGTCGAGTTCCTACAAGGATATACGTTCATGTTGCGACATAGGTCAGGAAAGTCGAACAAAGTTTCCGATGCACTGAGTAGAAGAGTTGCATTGCTGAACACGGTGATAGTTCAGGCAACAAGAATAGAGTCGGTGAAGATAGAGTACACTACTGGCAAGGATTTTGTGAAAGCATGGGAAGCTTGTCGTGAACCATGGAGTGTCGAAAGGACTCCATACTTGGATTATTTCATCCAAGAGGGATACCTATTCAAGGGAGGACAATTGTGCAGTCCCAGAGGATCCGTGCAAGAAAACATAATTAGAGAGTTGCATAGCAACGGATTAGCAGGTCACTTTGGCATCGACAAGACTAAGGCATTAGTCAAAGAAAAGTATTATTGGTCAGGGATGGTGACAGATGTCGAAAAGTGGGTTCGACATTGTAGAGTTTTCCAGTTGGCAAAAGGTAGAAGTCAGAACACGGGGTTGTATACACCGTTGTCGGTACCGAGTACCCCATGGCAGCACCTGAGCATGGATTTTTTGTTAGGATCGCTGAAGAGGGAGCAAGGAAGAGACTCAATATTTGTTGTAGTCGACAGATTTTCGAAAATGGAACACTTTATTCCGTGTCGGAATACAAGTGATGCCATAGACATTGTTGTACTATTCTTCAAGGACGTAGTCAGATTGCATGGGTTTTCGAAGAGTATCACATCGGACAGAGATACCAAGTTTATGGGGCATTTCTAGAGAACCCTATGGAAGAAACTGGACACAAGGTTGCAGTTTATCTCGGCATATCATCCATAGACATAAGGACAAACTAAGGTGGTAAACAAAAGTTTGGGAAACCTTCTGAGATGTTTGACAGCTGACAGACCCAAGCAGTGGGAGAACTTGTTGGCACAAGCAGAGTTTGCAGACAACAATTATGTGAATCGGTCGACAGGTTTGAGCCCATTCCTGATTGTTCAAGGAAGAAGCCCACATGGAGTGGTGGATTTGGTCGAGTTGCTGACAGAAGTCAGGAAAAGCACGGATGCAGAATCATTCGCAGAGCATATGAAAGAAGTTCATGAAGATGTGCGAAAGTGAATAGAAAGGAGCAACATGACATACAAGTTGAGAGCCGACAGGATGAAAAGGATCGACAAGAAGAAAAGGATACATTCGTTCAGCAAAGGAGACTTGGTCTATGCATAATTGCGGAAGGAGAGAATTTCGACAGGGACATATACCAAGATGAAGCTGAAAAAGATTGGACCATGTAAGATTCTGAACAAAATTTTGGACAACGCTTATGTGTTGGAGCTGCTGAATGACTTGAGCATTTCACCAATGTTCAATGTATCAGATCTATACAAGTTCGAAGAAGGTTCAAGAAGCGGAAGCACAAAAGTGTCGAACATCGACTGGATAGCGCAGATTCCATATCGACACAAGGAGGAGATCGCAGAGGTAATAGAGGAACACGAAGTCGAGCGTACGTGTAGTTCACAAAGGAAGGAATACTTGGTGCGATCAAAGGATGATGAGTGACAGGAGGCGTAATGTATTTTTGAAGGAGAGTTGAGAAGACTGGTGGGGCAGTCGATTTATTTTTCTCCTGGTGAGTGTAATGCAGGAGCATTGGGGCCTAGGCAGATCAGTTGAAGTTGATCGACATGAGGAGACTGACTAGAGGCAGTCTCGACAACCACTGGCTCGGATGCGAAGGTTGGCTGTCAAAGTCAACTAGTCGAGCATAAGTTGTCAAGGTGCGTTGACAGGATGAAAGAGGCCAAGAGTTGACATGCCAATTTGGCGACAGACGATAGTCGATAGCCGACATGCGAATGTCAAGAGGCAACAAGTTGCTATGGAGTCACAGTAAGGTCGACATGTTGTCGGACCACGACATCAACAGGTTGAGAATGAGCCAAGCAAGGAGGATGGGGTGGAATGGTGAAGCCTAAGCCGAGAGTGAAGTCGACAGGTGATTCGCAGCTGATAGAGGACACTATGGATGACACGATGGATTACTGTAGCTTGTCAGAAAGACACGTAGAAGTCAAGGAGAGTACTTGGAAATAGTTTGGGGTTGCTAAGGAAGTTAATGGCAATTATGGAAGGTGGTTGAATACATGACAGATGTCGCCACAAGTGGAGGCTGTGCAACACAGAAGGGGTGATGACAACTGGAGGTCTGCAAGATCATGGAAATATCGACTGACAGAGAATGAATGTATGGGGGATCGAAATGATCTCGGGAACAATGGCAGCAGAGTAGAAGGTGGGGGGGCTTGGATCAGTGGAGGTAGAGTCACTCACACAAAGAGTGGAGTTCATTTGGAAGATTGGAGGGAGCAAAGATTGGATCCATAGCTTAGTGAGCACTTGCATTCTGCAGAGGCCGTGAGAGGGTGAAGGTCGACACAAAGGAACAACACATTTTACTTATGTATTGTAAAGGATGAGGCCGACTTAGATTAGTTGTTCACAAGTATTTTAATTCTGCATTGTAACACTGTATTGACTAGAAGTAATACAAGCCAACTTCATGGCATCCTATTTTACACCAAGTTCTTTGTAAACGTTGTGTGTATGTGTCGAATTGTTAAGCAAGAACCTTTGTCGATAAGGCGCCTGGCATCATTAATACAAACAAAACTAACAAAAAATACAAACTGTATATATATATTGCTATCATGTAATATTGCTTAGCTCCAAAAGCTTGGCGCACAGATTTTTCAAGGCACTGCCCATACCTAACTACCATGTAAAAATACAAGAATCACAACAAAATAACGTTAAAATACAAGAATAACTACACCTACAGCAACAATAGTGTAAATGAGCCCTCCTTCGACTGATGGGATCACCTCATAGGGATTTCCAATGAATTATAGCTAACATAATATGCAACCTACATAACTTCACAAAAATGCTAACGGATCGCTTGGAATAGTTGTATTCAAGGAAAATAACTTCACAAAAAAGTTAATGGATTGCTTGGAATAGCTATGTTCAATGCAAATAACTTCACTAAAAAGCTAATGGATTGCTTGGAATAGATGTGTTCAAGGAAAATGGATTGTTTGGAATTTTATAAATAATATATTAAAAATGTGTAATCGATAAAATAAATCTAATTTGATGTGAATAAACTTCCCAAACAACTTTAATGTCACTGTTGGTTACTGTTTTCTCACCCCATAGGGATTCTAATATGGATTCCTTCGAGAAAACCATCAAACTTTCAGCTGGCTCTGCCCTCAACCCCAAATTATTATTATTAATAGAATGTAATAATAATTCTATTTTATACATATAGTTAGTCAAACCACAGTAATTATTTTCTTATGGGTTTGACCTCTACCCAAATATATAATTATTATTATTAACAGATTATGATAGTGATTATGTTTTATATGTCTAGTTAGTCAGACCACAGTAAGACCATATTTGATTAGTTGCTTAGATAATTTCCTTTGATAAGACAACATCTGTGTTACAAGTGAGTGCACTTTAACTGGTCGATCGGGTACTGAAACATTTTTTAACGATTTAATAAATTGTTTCAATGTGATGAATACAAAATCAATCAAAAACTTCTTAGAAAGTCTTACTTTTATTATTTATTACATTGAAGTCTTATAATTTGGGGTGGATTACCATCTATTCTTTTCCTACATTGAAGGAGTATGTGACAAATATAATGTCAAATTGATTTTATGGTTGGAGGATGTGACAAATATAATGTCAAATTGATTTTGTGGTTGTTAGTTCAAAATTCTAAATAAACAATTATATATATATAATAACTCGTAGTTGATGCATGGATAACTCATAACTCATGCATGGATAAAGATAGTAACAAACAACCCATTTAAGTAGAGAAGGTAATAGGTAGTTGAGGCATAGACACCACCTGATTACAACTAAACATGGAGAAAGCATAGATAACAAATAACAAATAACTTGTTCATGACATTTAACTTGTGAACTTGTTCATGACACTTAACTTAATATTCTAACATATTATAGTTTTAAAGAAACTTAATTTGTATAAACTAAAAATTTACAATATAAATTACACTCGTAATGAAGAATCACATTTCAAATCTTGAGAAATGTACATGTCGACCCATGTTTACGTGGACTTCTCTAATTCTAAGGTATTGAATTCAGAAATGTACATGTCGACCAACCCATGTTTACGTGGATTTTTCTAATTCTAAGTTATCGAAATGTTTGGGAATTTTAACTAGGTGGGATATTTGTAAATTCTTTTTTTCAACAGTTAAAAAGCTGTATTTTTTAAATTATTAAAATAAAAAAATACTCCTTTTTACATAATCATATGAACACATAAAAACCCGGTTCATCATCCTCACCATATAATAAAATACAAAGCAACGTCCAAAATTAAAATTAGATAAATAACTCTTTATTATTATTTATTAGGTCAAGGTCTTAGATTTGATTTGAGCAATTATAGTTTATAATTGCTTCGAAGAAGTTTATTCTACAATCCAGAGGGATGTGTAACTTATTCTTCATGAAGTTCACACATATCTTTTTTTTAAATATTATAAAAAATAACATGTCAACACAAATTAGATTTAAAACTACATAAATTAGACACACTTCCTCAATATTTGCACTCTAAAAAAGGGTTTGCACCTCGAGAGGTTACTTGGTAAATCCATTCCCAATTCCTCTAACTAAATTTAAAGAATTCAACATTTTATTATCATAATTACTCTAATTAAATTGTATTAGGTGAGCATTTGACGAGTCTTCAAATTTATTATTAAGTAACCATTACTTTTGTTACCAAATCTTTTTGAAATATTTGTTACTCCAAATATACTGACTACTTTACCCTAAAGTACAGCCTGAACACTATTGATGGGGGTAGTAAATGTCCACAAAATAGCTAATTTAGAAACCACCTCTTTAATGATTGCACTGCCAAAGCAAATTCCCGAACACAAGAATGAGAACCAAAGAGACAACACCTAGCAGTCGAAGTACTCTCGGAAACAGTCACTGCAAATTTAATCGATTTGTCATTTCCAAGTTCGTAGCTCACTTGCAAGTTGCAACCCTCACGCTGCATTAACATGATACAAATTAGAGAGCAACCCTTGCAAATTCTCGAAGAGGCTATTTGGTTCCATTCTATATACTACTTTGAACATACCTAATTGTAGCTAAAAATCCAAGTGCTATCATTAAATCCCAACCGTTCATGTTCATGCTATAAGAAATGAGAAGAAATCTCGAGATGTTAAAATATGAATGAATAAAAGAATTATGCACTATTCTCATATAAAAAAAAGGATAACATGTTCATTACCAGATAGAAAGGGAATCAACTGCAACTTCTAGATCTCGTAGATGTCTAGTCAAGAGGACTAGTACTTTGTAATACCAAACCTCTAAATTGTTTGATTAGAAACAAAAATATCAGCTCCTTCTGATGAAATTATAACTAAACTTTGTGAAACCAAAATTATGATTGCTTTAAAATGCTTTCAAAATCGACTTGTGTGGAACCTACCATAGCATATGCGGAAAATATTTTAATAAAAGGCCAGATGTTATCGAGTGCATGTCTTCACGGTCCAATCCATGTCACGGGACTGTTAAGAGTTGTAATCTCATGTGTCGTTGTTGGTTAAGTTAGTTGAGTTAGTTGTTGACTAGGTCATTAGTCATCCCATGGTATTCACTGGCCCATAGTATTAGCCGGTGGTTTTGGTCCTATATGAAACTATATATATATGATTTTAATAATGAGAAGGCAATCAATATGCCCTTTGTGTTTCCGCTCTTATTTTGTATCCTTGCAAACTTTATCATGGTATCAAACCTGATGGGCTAATCCTTAAACCTTTTTTTTGGGGTAAGCCTTTTCAGAAGCTGGAGAGCACACACACACGACTGAAGTTGCAGCACAGGATGAAGACAGAACACTCGGGCTGCAACATTGTTTTTATTACCCACAATCCCGCGAAGTCGCGCCCCAATCCGGCGAAGTCGCGCCCTGATCTGCTGTTGTCGCATCTTCAAAAATCCAACTGAAAAGACCCTAGCGCATCCTGCCTGAAGACAAACTGAGCCGGGTACACCCTACGTGAAAGGAAACTGTGTCGTTACCGCACCTTTTCTAAAAGCAAATTGAGCCGGGCACACCCTACCTGAAAGGAAACTGTGTCATTACTGCACCTTTGCTAAAAGCAAACTGAGCCGGTGGCACACCTTGTATGAAGACAAACTGCGTCGTTGGCTCACCATGCTAGAAGGAAAATTGCGTCAGTCTTCCTTTACTCTATAAAAATTTTTCTAGTGCACTATGTCAGTTAGAAGCTTGCGTCAGACAGTTTAACAATTGTCATACTCCATGGCAAGTCTGAACATGAATCTGATCTCAGGTCCAATGCTGAACAACAAGAATTATGAGTTATGGTCTATCAAGATGCATACCTTTCTACAACTCAACAAGTGTTGGGATATGGTTGAACAAGAGTTCACGGAACTGGTGATAGCTATTGTCACTGCTATGTCGAATGTAAATAAGAAGGCCCTCAATGAAAGTAGAGATTGAAATCTCACTGTGAAGTGGTTGATCCAAAGTTGCATTGAGGAGTCCATTTTCCCGCGGATCGCTGGAGCTACGACCACACATCAGGCATGGAATCTCCTCCAATCTGCATACAAAGGTACCAACAGAGTTAAAATGGTAAGATTCCAAGCCCTTAGACACCAATTTGAAAGTCTTAAGATGAAGGACACTGAGACTGTCGATCAGTTTATGACTAGGGTTTCTGGGATTGTCATGCAATTCCAAACCTATGGTGAAGCCCTAGAGCAGAAAGATATTATTGAAAAGGTAATTAAATGCCTCACTAAAAAATTCTCTATCGTAGTTATTGCCATAGAAGAATCTAAGGATCTGTCGACGTGTAACCTAGAAGAGTTAACAGGGTCTCTTTTGTCTCATGAAGCTAGACTCAGTCAGGAAGACGAGTCTCTATCTCATGCATTTAGAACTTAGACTTCTTTCAATAGAGGTCGAGGTTGAGAAGGCAGAGGATGAGGAAAAATTGGAAGGAGTTCTAATTCCACAGAGGATAGAACTTCCCATGAAAACACATCTCACTGTGAGCAGAGTCATAACCCTCAGAACCAGAGAGGAAGAGGAGGCAAGAGATGGACTAATAGGTCCAATGTCCAGTGTAACTACTACAAGAAATATAGCCACTATGAGCGTGACTGCATAAAGAAGCAAGCAGATCAAAACAGTGGCAGATCCAATGTCTCCAATGTTGAAGAACATTCGTCAGAAGTTATGTTTCTATCATACCAGGCGACTGAGGAAGAACATCAATCAAATGTGTGGTTGCTAGACAGTGGATGCAACAATCATATGATAGGTAACAAATCATTATTCTCTGATCTAGATCCATCTATTAATTCAAAGATCAAACAGGGTGATCACTATCTCGTTCCAGCTCAAGGCAAAGGTATTGTTCTTATACTTACCAAAAAAAATGAGAAGAAGTACATAAATGATGTATTCTATATTCCAAATCTCAAAGTCAATCTGATCAGTGTGGGTCAACTGATTCAAAATAAGTATGGTGTTAGCTTCATTGATTCCGACTGTGTTGTCTATGATAAATCTCCTAGTAGAAGACTCCTAGCCAAAGTAGAAATGACCAAGAATAGAATTTTCCCACTCAGCCCAAGGAATGCTATCCTGTCACAGTCATATGCTCATATTGTCTCCAGTCAAGACGAAACATGGTTGTGGCATTGTAGATATGGTCATCTACCCTTTCAGAGTCTCTCTCATCTGCAAAAACACTTCATGGTCAAAGGATTACCAGTCATGAATGAACAGTGAAGTACTTGTGAAGACTATATTTTAGGGAAACACCAAAGGGACAGCTTCCCCACTTCCACATCTAGATCCAAAGAACACATTGAACTAGTTCACACAGACCTATGTGGACCCATGCAAACTCAGCCTATAGGAGGTAGTCTATATTTCCTAACTATTATGGATGATTATAGCAGGAAATTATGGATTTGCATTCTCAGAAATAAGTCAAAATATTTCTCCAGATTCAAAGAGTTCAAAGCATTGATTAAAAAGTAGTCATGTAAACCACTCAGAATACTCAGATCAGGCAGTGAAGGTGAGTATGTCTCTCATGATGTTAGGAACCCGTGTCAACCCTTCTCTTTACTATGTTAGTATATTGTTGTTGGACGCATATGCTTTGTAATTTGTCCCGTAGTATTTGTTGATCCATAGTTTATATTAGCCCATAGTATTGACCCATAGTATTTGACGGATATGCTTTGTAAGTCATCCCGTAGTATTATATGTCCCATGGTTTTGACTCATAGTATTGGGCATAGACTTAGTATATAAGTGTGTGTTGAGGTCATTGAAGGCATCGTGAAGTTAATTGTATTGAGCTTGCTCAAAGGAGGTTGCCCCCTCGAAGTGGCCCGTGATCAATATAAAAGTGATTCTGAGTTCTGTTATTTCTGATATCTTGTGTATTTGCATTAATTAATTATTGTAGGTTCTTCACATCTGGTATCAGAGCACTTTCTTGGGCTCGTTGGGTGGAATTTCTGCCAAATTTTTTTTCACATCTGTTGCAAGTTCGGATCTGGGGATAACCCCTATCCGCTTAACTATGGGAAGTACTTGGGCATTAGCCCTAAAACTCATTGTGAGGAGTACCACAGGAACCCCAAAGCAGCTGGCCCATTGAGAGGACCTGCCAGCGAAAAGCGCAACGACCCCTACCTGATTGACTAGTTCCCACCTGTGAAGTAAACCAAGAGCTGTTGTTTGCGGCAAAGTGGTTATCAGTTTTACCTGAGCAGTGGAGTGAGGGGTAATGCCCCAATACGCAAGCTGTCAGACAACATTGGTGGCCGAGTGAATCCCCTGAACCAATAGGAAGCCACACATACTTGGGGTCCATACCTATTTTCAGCTAAACTGTTGTCGCTCACTTCTGCTCTAGATCCAACCGTTTCAAATCTATTCTGAAAGTCGTTCCAGATCCAATCGTCGTTTCAGATCTAGCCGTTTTCGATCATTTTCACGCTATTGCAGATCCATTTGTTGCAGATCCCTTCCACGCCGCTGTTGCCGATCCATTTCTGGTATAAAAAAAAAAGAGTTTTTTCTCCATATCTCCCTTGTTTTCACTCCATTTCCCTTTCGGGGAACCCCTGTAATCCCATTCTGTATATTTCATTCCTGAGGACCCTATCCCCAATTCCACTTCCCAAAGCTTGAAATCCCACATTTGTCTATTTTTAGGGTTTGTCATAACTGCTTCAATTTTCACCCAAACGCCGTCAAATTTTGCCATCGTGTTCCTTTCCTAATTCTGCTTCTTTGTCCCTCTCTACCAAATTTTCTCATTCTTTCACCCCGCTTCTGAAATCCCCATTTTTTGCTTCCCTGTCCATCAGAAAGTGTCTAAAACCTAATCAAACCCCAATTACCCATCCAAGTTTTTCCCAAATCCAAATCTTCCTTTACTAAATAAGCTTTTGTTTGTGTTTTTCTATCAATTTCCAAGGAAAAAAAAAAAAACCATGGAGGAAGCACTTGCAGCCATCCAAACAAAACTCCAAGATCTGGATGAAAAATTTCTCAGCCTCCATCTCCAGCATTCAGCCATGAACAATAACCAACAGCCAAAATCTTTTGCAGCCACCGGGTTCTCTTCTTCCAGCAATTTTCGTGGGCCGAAGCTTGATTTTCCTCGCTTCAATGGTACTGATCCGACTAGATGGATATACCGAGAAGAACAATATTTTAGTCTGCATAATACTTTTGATGTCCAGAAAGTTCCACTTGCATCCTTTCATTTGGAACAGGACGCCCTTCAATGGTACCGTTGGTACATCAAAGCTCATCCTGAGCCAAACTGGACAGATTTTTGCCAACTCCTTTTGCCATGATTTGGTCCTAGTGCTTTTGATGACTTCATAGGAGCACTCACTAAACTTCACCAAATTGGCACAGTGAGACAGTATCAGATAGAATTTGAGAAACTGGCCAATCACATAGAAGGATTGTCTGATGAATTCTACAGGAGTTGTTTTATTAGTGGTCTCAGGGATGAAATCTGCTCAGAGGTCAAAATGTTCTATCCCAACACAATGATGGAAGTCCTAGGGTTGGCTAAGTTGGCAGAGGACAAGATCGCAGCTCAACAACACTCCAAACCCACCTTTGTTCCCTTCAGAAATATGGGTTCCTGACGACTTCCCATCACACCTGCCCTGCAACCAACTCCTATCAAGTATTTGTCTGAAACAGAGATGCAGGCATGCCGAGGAAAAGGGCTTTGTTATAATTGTGATGAGAAATTCACTTGGGGACATAGATGTGTTCAACAAAATTTCTATCTCTTGGATGTGGATTCTCCGCCTGCCTCAGAACTTGATGAAGAAGCTCCAGATATAGTAGATGATTAGGTCGACATTCAACACCCTCCTGTTGACACCCCATCTCAGGACAACCCACCAGAGCTCTCTCTCCATGCTGTAACCAGCATCACCACCCCATAAACAATGGGAGTTAGGGGATACTTCAAGAAGCTCCCTCTTACCATACTCATTGATTCAGGTAGCACTCATAACTTCATTGACCCTCGGATTGCCAAACAAGCTGATTGTTTTGTCTCTCCTTGCTCCAACTTTGAAGTCATGGTTGCCAATGGGGGCACCTTACCTTGCAAGGGGAAGTGTCACAATGTGCGTATCTCTATATAAGATTATAACCCGCGCTCTGACATGTTTGCCTTGTCCTTAGGTGGATGTGATGTGGTTTTGGACGTTCAATGGTTACGCACACTTGGCCCCATCTTATGGGATTTTTCGGAACTTTGGATGCAGTTTTCAGTAAATGGGGCACAACACAAATTAATGGGCTTACGACCAGGGTCTCTCTGCATCATCAGTTCACATTGCCTAGAAGAAATCCTTAAGAAGAATTCACATGGTATCATCGCTCAATGCCATTCCCTTTAGATGCACCCATCGACGGTCTCCACTGCTTCCTTGGATAGATATGCAAGTGTCTTTGCTGAACCAATGAGCTTGCAACCTTCAAGAGACCTTTCCGGTAAGAATTTAGTCACATCTACCTCTCAGCAGGAATTGATGGCTATTTTGCATGTAGTACAAAAGTGACAGCCATACCTATTAGGGAATTATTTCTGCATGAAGACTGATCTCGAGAGTCTAGAAAATTTTCTGGAACAATGGGTCTCCTACCCAACACACCTAAAATGGGTTATCCAACTCATGGGTTATCCCTATGCGATCACTTACAAGAAGGGTAAGGACAATATAGTGGCAGATTCTCCTTCTCGCACAATTGATAACCCAGTTTCTCTTACAGCTCTTTCTCTGCTTGTTCCAAATTGGTTGCAATATGTTCAACAGGGCTATCTCTTCTATGAACTCCATGCTTCTTCATCAGCAGGGCACTCTGGGTTCTTCAAAATGTATGACCGAGAACAATGTAACTTCTTTTGGGAGGGACTGAAAATGACAATTCAACAGATGGTGGCTGACAGTGATACTTTCCAGGTCAAAAAGGGTGAAACGACACTCCTTTCGGGATTGCTCAAACCCTTACCCATCCCTACACAACTTTGGCCAACTATTTCTATGGATCTCCTAACAGCGCTATGGTGGTACAATACCACATCTCAAAGGACACCATATGAAGTAGGCTATGGACAGACACCGCCAGTTCTTCTTCCATACACCCTTAGCAGCTCCCTAGTTCAGGAAATTGACTCAGTTCTTTGAAACCGCAATTAGATTCTTCTCATTCTGCAGGACAATCTTCACATGGCCAGAATTCGCCTGAAACAACAAGCCAATCAACACCGTTTTGAGCGCATTTTCCACGCAGCTGATGGGGTTCTTCTTCATCTACAGCCTTCCAAGCAATCCTCCCTGACACTCCAAAGGCATCAGTGGCCCGAAATGCAACCCGAGGATGCTACCGGGGAACCACTTCTTCATATTCTGCAGCAATTTCTCCAACCAAATCTTTGAGGACAAAGCTTTTTCTAAGGGAGAGGGGATGTTAGGAACCCATGTCAACCCTTCTCTTTACTATGTTAGTATATTGTTGTTGGACGCATATGCTTTGTAATTTGTCCCATAGTATTTGTTGATCCATAGTTTATATTAGCCCATAGTATTCACCCGTAGTATTGGATGCATATGCTTTGTAAGTCGTCCCGTAGTATTATATGTCCCATGGTTTTGACTCATAGTATTGGACATAGACTTAGTATATAAGTGTGTGTTGAGGTCATTGAAGGCACCGTGAAGTTAATTGTATTGAGCTTGCTCAAAGGAGGTTGCCCCCTCGAAGTGGCTCGTGATCAATATAAAAGTGATTCTAAGTTCTGTTATTTCTGATATCTCGTGTATTTGCATTAATTAATTATTGCAGGTTCTTCACACATGATTTTGCAGAGTTCTGTAAGCAACATGGAATCCAACATCAGTACACCACCAGATACACTCCACAGCAGAATGGAATTGCGGAACAGAAGAATCAGACCATCATGAGCATGGCCCGAAGTATGCTATCATACAAGTTATCAGATGAATATTGGGGAGAAGCTGTTGCATGTTCAGTATATCTTCTGAACAGGTCTCCCACAGTAAGTGTCAAATACAAGATACCTGAAGAAACATGGAATGGCAATCAGATTAGTGTCTCACATCTCAGGATATTTGGATGTGTTGCATTCGCACACATACCAGATGAGTTAAGGAAGAAGTTAGATAAGAAGAGTGAAAGGTGTATTTTCACAGGCTATAGTGAACAACAAAAATCCTATAAACTATATAATCCTATCACCAAGAAAGTAGTGGTGTGAATAGATGTCAAATTTATTAAAGATAAATGCTGGACTTATACAACAAACATTCAGTAGACAGATAGTCCAGTACCACCAGAACCACTCAGAATGCCCAGACTTGAAGTATAGCAACAGCAACAACAAGAAGGGACACTAGTAGACAGTCCACTACAAAACCAGAGAACCAGAAGCTTAAGGGAGTTATATGAACAGACTCCTGTCATTGATGAGCAGTTGCAGTATGCACTATTTTCATGCCAGCCAACATGTTTTGAAGAAGCAACAAAAGATCCACAGTGGGTCCAAGCAATGAATGAAGAGATTGATTCTATTGAGAGGAATCAGACATTGGCTCTAGTTGATCTCCCATTAGATAAAAGTTTCATTGGTGCAAAATGGGTCTATAATACCAAGCTGAATGAAAAATCAAAGATAGAAAAGTACAAGGCAAGCCTTGTTGCAAGGGGTTTTGCTCGGCAATATGGTGTAGACTATGAGGAAACCTTTGCTCCAGTAGCAAGGATGGACACCATCATAGCTATACTTGCAATTACAGCTCAAAAACAATGGCTTGTTTACCAAATGGATATGAAATCTACTATTCTGAATGGCATACTTGAAGAAGAAGTCTATGTACATCAACCACTTGGTTATGCTATCAAAGGTCAAGAACACAAGGTATGTAAGCTGAAAAAGGCCTTGTATGGTCTCAAACAAGCTCTACGAGCTTGGTACAGTAGAATTGATTCTTACCTCAACAAAACTAGATTCAATAGGAGCAGCAATGAACATACTCTATATGTCAAAACTGATCAAGAAGGTAACATTCTACTTGTTTGTCTTTATGTTGATGATATGATCTATAGTGGAAATTTGATGCTAGAAGAGTTTAAGACAGTCATGAAAAAGGAGTTTGAGATGACTTACCTTGGTCTTATGAAGTTTTTCCTTGGTCTGGAAGTTGATCAAAGTGAAAATGGCGTCTTCATCTGTCAGCATAAGTATGCTACACACATTCTGTAGAGATTCAGAATGAAAAAATGTAAACCAGTAGAAACCCCCATTGCTACATGAACCAAGCTAAGCAAAAATGATGATGAACCGGCACTAAATTCTACAATTTAGAAAAGATTAGTAGGAATTTTAATGTATTTGACTGCAACTAGACCTGATTTGATGTATGTTGTCAGCCTTATTTCTAGATTCATGGAGTCTCCCAAAGAATCTCACTGGAAAGTTGGAAAAATAATTCTGAGATATGTTGTAGGTACAATTGATTATGGACTTTAGTACACTCATTCACAGGACTGTACTCTCACAGGGTAAATAGACAGTGATTTTGCAAGTAGTATTGATGATAGGAAAAGCACATCTGGTTATGCTTTCTATTTTGGTACCAGTCTTATTTCTTGGGCTTCTCGGAAACAACCCATTATGAGCATGTATTCAGCAGAAGCAGAATATATTGCAGCAACTACAGCAACATGCCATGCAATTTGGCTCAAAAGACTCTTAAATGACATGGGACATACAGAAAAAGAATCAACAACCATCTATTGCGACAATAGTTCTGCCATACAGTTGTCTAAACTAATGTATTTCATAGGAATTTGTAAACACATTGACACTCGTTATCACTTTATAGCTGAGTTAGTCAATAATGGAGAGATTAGTTTGATGTTTTGTGGCTCTAAGGAGTAGTTAGCTGATATGTTTACCAAACCTTTAGGTACATCTGCATTTGAGTTTCACAGGCCACACTTAGGCATTGATAGTGTTGACCACACCATCCCACTTGAGATTAACGGGGTGTGTTAAGAGTTGTAATCTTATGTGTCGTTGTTGGTTAAGTTAGTTGAGTTAACTGTTGATTGGGTCATTAGTCGTCCCATGGTATTCAATGGCCCACAGTATTAGCCGGTGGTTTTGCTCCTATATGAAACTATATATATCTGAGTTTAATAATGAGAAGGCAATCAATACGCCCTTTGTGTTTCGGCTCTTATTTTGTATCCTTGCAAACTTTATCATGGTATCAAACCTGATGGGCTGATCTGTAAACCTTGTTTTTGGGGTAAGCCTTTTCAGAAGCTGGAGAGCACACACACGCGACTGAAGTTGCAGCATAGGATGGAGATAGAACACTCGGGACGCAACATTGTTTTTATTACCCACAATCCGGCGAAGTCGTGCCCCAATCCGACGAAGTCACGCCCTGAACAGACTCTATGTCCTTGCAAACTTTATCAGGGACAACCTCCACAAACAAGATAAAGAAATGGGGCACCCAGGACGATAAATTCAGTGTCATAACCGCTCTGATAAGTCCCCTATTATCAAATCTAATAATGAAGAGGCATCTGAGAAGAACCACAATGGATGAAGCCATTCATACAGAGACCATGTTTTTCAACTCGGATTATAGTTATTTATTAGCATAGTCACTTAACTAGTGGCCAGTGAATATTGATAGGCCACAAGTTAAGTACTATGAACAAGTTATTTGTTACTTAGTCTATATGGGTAGTTGTAATTACCAGTTGTGTATACTTCACTACCTGCTATCACCATTTTTCAAGTTAAACTCGTTGTCTGCCACTACCCATTATCCATGCATCAACTACCCTTTATTTTTTATATTCTATTTTTATTATAATTGTTTATTTCGAATAAATGGAACCACACCCATAAAATCCATTTAGACACTACACTTGTCTCATCCCCTACAGTTAAAGAAAAACATACATGCTACTCCACCCAAAATTTTAAGATATAAACACCTCTATAAATTGGTACAAACAACACTGCAATACTAAATAATACAAACTGCATATATATATACTGCCATCATGTAGTATTGCTTAGCTCGAAAAGCTTGGCGCGCAGATTTTTCAAGGCAATGCCCATACCCAGCTACCATGTCAACATACAAGAATCACAACAAAATAACGTTAAAATAGAAGAATAACTACACCTACAACAACAATAGTGTAAATGAGCCCTCCTTTGGCCGATGGGATCACCTCATAGGGATTTCCAATGAATTATAGCTAACATAATATGCAACCTACATATGCTGTTGCACCCCAAAAAAAGCCTTTACAACCTCGATGGTGTCCGTACCCTCTGTTGGCAACCTGTTCAAGATTTAAGGTGGCCCCGGCCCGTGGGGTTTGATATCCAGGTGGTTTAGTGACAACGCTCACTGAGCGGTTTGGAGAGGTTCCCCTCGGTTACAAAAAAAAAAAAAAAAAATATGCAACCTATATAACTTCACAAAAAGGCTAACGGATCGCTTGGAATAGCTGTATTCAAGGCAAATAACTTCACAAAAAAGTTAATGAATCGCTTGGAATAGCTATGTTCAATGCAAATAACTTCACTAAAAAACTAATGGATCGCTTGGAATAGCTGTGCTCAAGGAAAATGGATTGTTGGAAAATTTGTAAATAAATATTAAAAATGTGTAATCAATAAAATAAATATAATTTGATGTGACTAAACTTCCCAGCCAGCTTTAATGTCACTGTTGGTTACTGTTTTCTCACCGCATAGGGATTCTAATCTGGATTTCCTTCGAGAAAACCATCAAACTTTCAGCTGGCTCTGCCCTCACCCCCAAATTGTTATTATTAATAGAATGTAATAATAATTCTATTTTATACATATAGTTAATCAAACCACAGTAATTATTTGCTTAGTCAAACCACAGAAATTATTTACTTATGGGTTTGACCACTACCCAAATAGATAATTATTATTATTAACGGATTGTAATAATAATTCTATTTTATACATATAGTTAATCAAACCACAGTAATTATTTGCTTAGTCAAACCACAGAAATTATTTACTTATGGGTTATTATTAATAGAATGTAATAATAATTCTATTTTATACATATAGTTAATCAAACCACAGTAATTATTTGCTTAGTCAAACCACATAAATTATTTACTTATGGGTTTGACCACTACCCAAATAGATAATTATTATTATTAACAGATTGTGATAGTGATTCTGTTTTCTACGTCTAGTTAGTCAGACCACAGTAAACCACATCTGATCAGTTGCTTAGATAATTTGCTTCGATAAGACAACGTCTGTGTTACAAGTGAGTGCACTTAACCGATCGGGTACTGAAACAATTTTCAACGATTTAATAAATTGTTTCATTGTGATGAATACAAAATCAATGCGAAACTTTTTATAAAATCTTATTCTTATTATTTATTATATTGATGTTTTAGAATTTGAATCTATGTTTTCTGACATTGAAGAAGGATGTGACAAATATAATGTCAAATTGATTTTATGGTTGTTAGTTCAAAAACTCAAAATAAACAATTATAAATATGTATATATATAATTGATGCATGGATAACTCATAGCTCATGTATGGATAAAGGTAGTGACAAACAACCTATTTAAGTAAAGAAAGTAACCTGTAGCTGAGTCATAGACACCACCTCGTTACAACTAAACATGGAGAAAACATAGATAACAAATAACAAATAACTTGTTCATGACACAGTTAACTTGTAACCTATAATAACCTATAATGTTCACCAACCACAAATTAAATAACTATACCAATTCTCCTTATGATGAAATATAAAATTATTTTCTTTACCATGAAGATGAAAATGGCTATACTCTGCCAATAATCTCCTCCACAAATTCCTGAATATTTTTATGGGAAGAACCACCCTCCACCATTGCCTCCCTCGATAATGTCTTCCACCGTAAAGCGTTCTTCCTCAGCTCAACACCCAATTGGCTTTGCATAACCATATTTATACACTTCTCCACTTCCTCCTTCCCTACAAGTCCGTTTACTGACCGTTTATTCAATCTCATCCCCGTCTTCCATTTCTCTGCTATGTAGAAGGAATTAGTTGGCTGATCGCTCCACTGAGGAAGAGCCAACATAGGGACACCGAGGCTGAGGCATTCCAGTGTCGAATTCCATCCACAGTGCGTCATAAAAGCCCCGACAGATGGATGAGAAAGCACTTGAAGCTGATGACACCATGGAACGACTAGCCCTTGCTTGGATGTTTCGTTCAGGAATCCCGCCGGCAAGATTTCTTCACTATTAGCGCCCCCTTCGGAAGAAGGTGGACGAATAACCCATAGGAAAGAATATCCACTGGCCTTGAGGCCAAGAGCTATCTCATGAATTTGTTCTTTTGAAAGAACCGCGAGGCTTCCGAAAGAAACGTACACGACGCTTGCGGCTTCCTTCGTCTTCAGCCAATCCGTGCAGTTTGTGGCTTTCCACAAGTGTATCCCAGAGTCTGAGTCTCCGGGATTCCTTCCATCCAAAAAAGCCGAGGGTATGAGAGGACCGATAGTTCGAATCGGAGCTATCGATTTAATTGGGTTCATTCCTTCCGATTCCAATTCGGAAAACGAGTTTACGAGAACCCATGTTGCCTCTGAAAGAAGCTTAAACTGATCCATTACTAATCGCAGCAGGTATTCCTCGGCATTTGAAGGCTGCAGAAAGGATGGCAAGTCTGAAACCATCAGCAACGGCAATCCTGGTATTTCTATCGCGTTTGCAGTTTTCTCTATTTCAGCGGGCAAGTTGGCTGAACACACAAAAAAAATTGACTAAATACGGGATTACCATAGAGAAAGTAGATCGTATAGACACATGAATGCAGCTTTAGTAAACGAGAACATACCCAATCCTTTGCAAAAAATATTGTAATAGATAGAGTAAACTGCACACGATTGCGTCCAGAAAAAAGCTACAGGAATATTAAACTTCTTTGCAACTTCCGGAACCCAAGAAAGGATGGAATCATAAACGATGCAAGTTATAGTGTTGCCTTGAGCGTTTAGCCTCTCTATGAGATTTGCTAATGTGAGCCCTCCGATCCTGCATAACATGTCGAGGGACATTTCCACGTCCTTCGATCGGTCGAAATCCAGTGGAAGTCCGTCGGAAATTGTTTCAATCTGAACTTCCATAGAGGAGTTTGACGCCCCGGGCACTGCATCTTGCGCCTGTAACATGCTCTCCCGGATGGCTTCGGTCGTGACAAACGTTACCATGATTTGTATAGAGGCGAGCCGCTTGGCAAATTGCAGCATTGGATTTATATGGCCCTGCGCTGGACAAGGCATCACGAGAACATGAGGCTTGCTGTACTCAAGCTTCCCTAAGGACGTCATCTTTCTTGAATCCGGAATGAATACCTAGTTAGTTGTACGCAACCTTTCCATTCGATTATTTCGTTCCCGCAATCTCTCGGCCTTTACACACAATTTGCCCTTTCTTCTTGCTGTCGGATTGAATGATGGCAAGAAGCTGAAATTAATATTGGTAGATGGGACCCCGCATCGCATCTGGTTGCTGCAGCTAATTCATGAAACACGTCTCTCTAACGGTAGGTTCCAAAAGGATTGTGATCGACAGTGATGTGATGTGGTATGCATGAGAAATGCTAATAACGTCACAAACACACCGATAGTATTCAGTATATGATATATGAGATCGCCTTGAAAAAAATCGACTACATTAATAATATTAATCTTGAAAATATATTTTTTATTATAAATTATTATTTAAATAATAATTCGTTATTAGTTTTTAATTTATTAAATATTTAATTATGATATAGTTTTTAATTATATTAAAATTTTCAATAGTATAATTATGTTATTATTAAAAACATAGTCTATAAATAATTTATAAATGATTAATATATAATTTTATGATGATGATGATGATAATGATGATAGTTATGATGAAGTTGATGATGTTGTTGATGATGATGATAATGATGATAGTTATGATGAAGTTGATGATGATGATGATGATGATGATGTATGCATGCATGGTGATGATGCTTGATGATGATGATGATGATCATATTATATTGAGACCAATTTTGGTCTATCCACCTTAAAAAGGAAATGAGCCACTTGATTTTCTTTAGAATTTTATTTCTATGTTCAAAATGTCTTAAGAGAAGCATTCCTAAATCACCATAGTTATGAAGAGTTAGAAGGTTAGGAAGATCATTTTTGTAGCAAATGTTTTCAAATTGAGCGTTAGTGTGGGTGTAAGGACATTCTATGAGAAAGTGATTTCCGTCTTCAACCCTCTTTGTGTCACGGAGATGACAAATTCTTTCATCCTAGTACATTTTAGGAATTGTCCAACGCATAGTTTCATTATGGATCCAACACCTAGTTTCACTATGGAGCTCATGAGAGTTTGTTCTTATTTTAGAATAGGGTTATCACCTCCTTATAACATCTTGATTTTCAAGCATTCTTAAATCACCATAGTTTTGAAGAGTTAGAAGGTTAGGAAGATCATTATTGTAGCAAATGTTTTCAAATTGAGCTTTAATGTGGGTGTAAGGACATTCTATGAGAAAATGATTTCCATTTTCAACCATTTTTGTGTCACGAATATGAGAAATTCTTTCATCCCACTACATTTTAGGAATCGTCCACCACCTAGTTTCACTATGGAGCTCATGAGAGTTTGTTCTTATTTTAGAAATGACGATTTTCTTCTTTAGTGTAGTTAAAATAAATATATACCTTTTATATTCTAGATTAGGGTTGATCACCTCTTTATAATATCTTAATTTTCTCTTACCCTCTAATTTTTTGTCACAATACATTTTTTTCTTAAATTGTATGTAATAATATTTTTAATACTATCGCTACTCTACAAAATGGCCTCTTCATCGGCTCTCCAATGGTTTGGCCAATACTTAGCATCTTTATGTCAACCTCACTTAAGTCGCAGGTGGTTTTGACTAAAGTATGAAGCAATCTTAATAAGCCTCTTGTCTCCCATGTTGTTTGTCTTCTTCTTGTACATTAGGCACCTAGTCATAGCCTTGCTCTCAATCAAGGAGAGACTCACTTATATAATATAGATAACAACAATATAATGTTGTGGACAATATTCAAACCCTTCCTATAAAGGAAATTTGTTTCTCTTTAAAAGACATGGAGTTTAGGGTTAAGCAACTGGCAAAAGAGAAAGTTAGGGATATCAAAGGAGACCAAGCAAAAATATAAAAATTTGTAGGGTTAATCCAAGGCCTACCTCATCCCTCACATTCACAAGCTCTTCAATTTAGCCTTGAAGTAGTGCAACAAGTCTCATTGTTCCTATTTTTACAAGCGGGGATAAAAATAATCCATCTAATTATAGGATCATTATAAATAGCCGTCTTTTAGCGTTATATGGAATTACGTTGGAAATGAAGAGCTAAATTCTAAGCAATATTTAGGAGCTATCATTCAACTATGCACCACCTTATTACACTTATGACCATTATGAGGAATGTCATAATAATAAAACCAATCTTATGTGTTACTTTGTTGATTTTAGAAAAACATTTGACACAATGCTCATAACTAACCTTTGTAATAGGTTATAAGAGATAAAAGTCTCTTTCGACTTGAGAGCTACTACTATAAGTTTGTATGAGAAGGTTATAGCCAACTTTATGAACTCTTAAGGATAGTCAAAAGCAATTAATTGTAATGTAGGATTCAAGCAAGGTTGTCTTGTGTCCCCTACCATTCTTATTGTAGATATTGACAAGCTAGAGGGTTGTTTGGAAGATGCAAGTTGTGTTGGCATGACTTTGGTTGGTATAGTGATCATCGTTCTTCTCTATGTTGATGATATTTCTCTTATGGTGAGGAGTCCCTTTGATCTGAAGAAGAAACTAAAAAATATCAAGTTTGCTCCAGTATGGGCGTGATTGCTAACACTGACAAACAAAGCTTATGATAATCAGATCTCAAAATGTCACTGTGCTAATTTCATGTATGAAAAAAACAACTTGAAGGAAGTGATTTTATACAAAGGTCTCGAAGTCAATCTTCATTACAAGATTAATTGGAACTCTAGTATTGAGAAAATAATTAATGGAGGATGGAAATCTTATTATGGACTTCAAAATAGTTGTAAATTAGGAGACCTTTGACTTTGTGATAAGAAGAAACTTCTCTTAGAAACTATGGTTACTCGTATTATCTTTTATGGATGTGAAGTTTGGGGTTGCAACATCTATAGAAAATTGTAGAGAATGATAGAGGAAATAAAAAAAATGCTTTATAAATATAATATCAAAATGAAAGGAAATACAACCCAACATATCATCCTCATAGAAGAAAGTCTCTCCATCATTGAAATCATGGCCATGAATAGGTACCTAATGTGCAAGAAAAAGATAAACAATATGGGAGACAAGATGCTTCCTAATTAATATTGCTTCATAATCTAGACAAAACCACCTACGACTTAAGCAATGCTAGGATAAAGAGACCATACCATGGCTAAATCATTGGGGAGCCGAGGAAGAGGTCACTCTACAAAATAGTGATAATATTAAAATTATTTTACATCTAAATTTAAGGAGAATTTGTGGTGCCATGAAGAATTAGAGGATAAAAGAAAATTAAGATATTAGATGGAGGCGATCAGATATTTTGTCATATTTATGATACTAAGAGGATTGGAGATGAAAATTACTTTCATGAAATGTGTTGCATATACCCACATTAGAGTGGGTTTTCAAAATATTTTCTCAGTACTGACGTTATTAACCTTTTAACTCCTCACAATTATAGTGATCTAAGAATGCTTCTCTTAAAAAAAATTGAGCACAAGATATTTTTTTAAAATAATACCAAGTGAGTTCTTACTTTTTTAAAGATTTGATAAACCAAAATTGGTTTTAATGGACATTAATAATTACTGTCATCATCATCATCTAATTAATAATATTTTTTTTATTAATTTATTAATATATAATGTATTAATGATATGTTATTTAATAATTGATTTACAATATATGATATTATAATAATTTTATTGTGGTTAACAGTATTATAGTTGACTATAACCCCTAGTAGGGTGCATAACCAAAGAGCCACACAATCATGCACCAACAAATAAGATGTGGCAAGCATGCTATAGGTGGAAGGAAGGGAGGAGCAGGGTGATTAGATGGGGAAAAAAATGGTGGTATCATAATATGATGGAGGTCAGAAGGGAAGGGATGCAATAGGGGAATGAGATGTGGTCAACATGGAAGAGGACCCACTAAACCACCACTATTTGCACACTTTGCATTTATGATGCAACTGGACAATGGTTTAAGCCTTCTTAGTGGCCATATGAAATTACATCGTGGATGTGGTAACCAGGCATGTGAAATCATTATGGAATCAAACAGAAGCCAAGCGAGAGGCATATTAGTTGCAAATATGAAGGAAGGCCTACATCCCCCTCTCAGCCTAAGGATTGCCTAGAGTGGATCTTCTTCTTTCACTGGGATATCTTGAGTCGCTATGTTCCAATGGAGGCAAGTGGAACCATGGATAATGCGCTTGTGGAGAGAAGGGGGATAAGGACGAGGCAAGTGTGAAGAGCCTCATAAAATAACATGGGGAAAGATAAATCACAAAACATCAAGAGAGCCAAACACATGGCCCAATACTTTCGCAATTTGATTACGGAGGAAAGAAGGAAATTGAGTCATAAGAAGAGGAGATGCGAAAAGAAAAGGAATTCACATTAGAATAAAAAAGATTTAGGAGTTGAAGGGTGGATTCTTGTCCCTAAGAATAACACTGGTATGCTAACTTCTATAACAAAACTATGGATCTCTATTGGTCAATTAAGACACTCTCGGGGAAGATTTTAACGAAAAAAGGGAAATCATATAGACACCTACTGGGCCAGCTGGATGAAATCCATTTAGAAATAGTTCCTCTGAGAGACATAACATATCAATTGAAGGTTATTGAAGCCAAGCCAAATCTCCTCGCCAATTATATGGGCACAATTTTAAAATTAGTAGGTATGTCGAGGAGCCTCTAGCATAGTCCCCATCCAATGCCACTTCATCAACTTCGAATAGGATGAATACTTGGACGCTGCTCATGATGATCGAACCCAAAAACCTCCTCCTTGAGTCCTCTCGCAAATTAACTTCCCGTCTCTTGGTATTTTTATTGTCCAGATTTCCTGGTATTTTCTAAATTTCAGTTGTGATGTGAATGATGGAATATTCATGCTTAGATAGTTTTTTAGCTTTTCTTAGGTTCAAACTTTAAAACAAACATTTTTCTATATGGTATAATATCTGCTAAACTCCTTGTAGCTCTCAGTTCACTTTGTTTTCGTTCAAGAGGAGTTTCATGAGCCCAGTTTTTCTTCATGTTATATATATTAAAAGAATAGTAGGCTCAATCTTACTTAAAAAAATATTATAGTTGATTATATTATGTACTAACCTATATTCTAGGTGAATCATGTATTAATATTTAATATACAACTATTTTATGTATTAATATATACTTTGGTTTACTAATGTATTAATATTTTAATTTAGCAATGATGTATTATTTAACATATATAATTATTTAAAAGTACAAAACATATTTTTCAATCAATTTAAATAACGAATTAAATCTCTCATTAAAAAAAGGATAATGTTGAATATTTTTATCATAATTTTAATATAACTCTTTCTATTTTTATTAAAAACTTCTTTATCTAGGTGTCATTTAAAAAGTAAAATGGAATAGGCAACCGTTGGTATGATAACGACTATAAGTATGGTAGAAAATCCATTAAGGAATTCAACAAGATTTATAGGTAAAAATCCTTATTTAAAAAAAAATACTATATAAATATAAAGCAAGAATTTTTTTTCACTTTTGTTACTTAGATCCTAGGAAATTTTCGAACAAATCTAAGTCGTGAAACCATGAAAAACAATATAATTCCTTTAAGGGAATGGAATTCCTATCTTAAAAGACTTTATTAAAACCCTATGTCATGGAAAACATTCAAACCCTTTATACAGAAGAAGTTTTTTGCATAAGACATAGAATTTGGGGTTAAGTAGCTCAAAAAAAGGGGAAAGATAAGAACATTGAAGGATAGAAAGAATAAATCATAAAAATTGGTGGTCATATCCTCATCTCTCACATCCACTTTCTCTTAAATTTTGTAGTCAAACATGTTTTCACTAAACCTCTAACTCAAAGCCCCATCTTTCCAAATTTTAAAAGTAGAGATAAAACCAATCCCTCTAATTATAGGACCGTTATGATTATCCATCTTTTATCCAATTTATATGAAATTATTTTGGGAAGGAAGATTAGGGTATGGCTAAAAAGTCACAAAAAATAGATAAAGGAAAAGCCATATCGAGGAGTTATCATTCTTAACTGTGGATCACCTTTTTACACAAAGCACCATAGTGTTAACACCCAAAAAGTGTTCACTACCTCATCTACCCCATTACATGGCTCATTTGTCCATTTTCCTACCATATTTCCCTTGAAAACCCTAAAAATCCCGCTAAAAAGCCTCTAAAAGGCCAAAAATGCCTCCAAAAGGCCACAAAACCATCAAAATAGCCTCAAAAAGGCTAAAAAAACCCATTTTTCCTCCAAAAATATCCAAAATTCCTCTAAAAATAGCAAAAAGCCCCTAAAAATGGAATAAAAAATATAAAATAATGAGGAAAAGGAGGAAAAAACCCTATACAGCTGCCCTAAACCATATGGTTCCCAAAACCATGGGTCAGCACTCCACCACCAAAAAACTATAAATAGGTAATGGAGATCCCTTATTCTATATCCACAATCAAGTATATCCTTACTCTGCCAAAATCTCTCTCGAAACCCTAGTTCACCATTGAACTACTTTCACCTTGAGAGCCCCTTTTGGCCCATTTCCACCATTAGAGAAAGAGAAGGAGCACATTGGAGCTTGGAGCAACCCTCTTGGACATTGCAAGAGCTTCATCAACCTTCACATTGGAGGTAATATTAATACAAGAAGCCATTATTTACATCTTGTTGTTTATGTTTTATGCACATGTTTTAGAGTAGTTTTCTATTTCTGTTTTAGCTTAGTTATTTCTGTTTATTGAACTGCTACTAAGGAGTCCCTTTTCCTTAGTAGGTGCTCATTTGCACAAGCTAGGGGTAAAACCCTAGCTACAGTTTTGGCGACTCCCCTAGATTTTGAATTTCTGGTTTCAGTTTCAAATTTTTTTTCCTTTCGGCTGTCCCTTTTGGCCGCTGTACATCGCGTCTTTTCCCTCTGCAGTCGCGTCCCGACTGCGTCTTTCAGGCCTTTACCTGCGACCCGACCGCGGCTCTCAGACTATTTCCAACGCCCTACCGGTGGATTCAAGTCTGTTACCTGCGATCTGACTGCGGCTAATCATCCTGTTTGCTGCGATTTGACTGCGCCTGTCGGCCATTTTTCCACGTCCCAACTGCGGCTTTCAGTCTCTTTCCTACATCCCGACTGCGTCTGTCAGCCTTTTTCCCGCAACCCGACCACGCCTTTTTCCCCGTTTCCTGCGTCTCGATTACAACTATCGGCCCAATAGCCGTGACCTGTCCGCGTCTGTTTCCCTTAAACCCGCGGTCCGCCTATTCTGATTCGCCACAGACCCGCGGTCTGATTTCTGCATTTTTTCCCTAATTTGAGCCCAGCCCCTTTTGCTGCAATATTTTATGCATCTGAACAGCCCTCTGTCCTACCTGCAGCTCCACTTCCCTACAGCCTTTCTGCAACATAATTTTTGTTCCCTTTACAGAATCTTTTTAAAAATTTTAGTATTTTTAATTCAGAAAATTTTGAAAGTTAAAGTTTCAATTTCAGTATTATTGATAGTTGGAAGTTGCCCCCCTTGTGGCACTTCTATTTTGGGTTCATCACCTCACGAGCACACACTCTGTCACATAATTCAAGTGAGCCTTAAAAAGTACCTAACTCAACCAATATTCTAACCCCACTTGGGGAACACAAAAGAATCTTTGTAGTTAGGTAGGATCGAGGGGATAGGCTTCCAATAACACCCCTCGGTTACTTACACTTGAGACATAGTTGTTGTCCAAATAGGGAACCAAAATCCCCTAGTACTTTTTGGCATGGTCACGACCAGTTTATCAGAGGGCCTCTCCCTTAGGAGGGTTGAAGTCCGGAGACTGGTTCCGGAGGCCTGAGTGGAATACCGCACTCCATTCAGTAACCGAAGGGATACCTTTCGTAGTTCGCAGGATATCCCTGTATAGGGGTATTGCGGTAAATGGACCAAACGACAGATTCACCTTTCTGGACGTGTGATGAACGGGGTATCTTAGTTGCCATTCTTCTAGGATTGACTAACGGGTGTCCCTCCCGGTAGGGGGATACCTTAGCCACTTGGCTTTTCTATTCATATTGTCTGACTTGGATTTCATCACCTTGCAGAGGATATGTCTAGTTGAGTCAGAATACTTTTAGTTAGGTGCTTGCCTGCTCCCTTACCTCTCTTTGGTCTAGTGAGTCCACCATTTTTTATTTTTAGGAAACCTGCTGCTTGTTGGTATTCTGACCATCTTTGTTGATACTCCACCTATTGTAGCACAACTGTTACAGTGGGTGTTTTGAGTTGGTTGTTGGCCTGAGTGCCTTGCTTTTTGAGCTCTCCTTCTGCACACTCGGTTGCATTAGGGTTTTTGAGCTGTTTTTCACTCACCTTGACCCAAAGAGATTAGACACCATCTGTCACTATTGAGTCCCCGAGACATTCTCGGCGCCTCAGGGGCGAGCCCCCACAGCACGGTTCACTTGACACCACCCGTCACCGTCACAGATTATCATCACTTGATACCACTTATAAGAGATCTCAGGCCTTGTCCCTTGACTCCACTCGTCAGCGCCGTAGGTCTCTGTCACCAGATATTGATGCCCCTTACTTTACCTCCAATTCTGAGACAGAGTCTGAGAACCCCATTTACACTGCCCCTACTAGCCCCATGGCTGGCGTGACTTCCACTCCTTTTTTGGTAGGGACCATTGGTGGCACATCCACCACTACACCAGTTACTACACCTACTTTGGGTATGCCCTCCATGGGGCCCCCATCTACCGCTCCCCTCACAGCACCTATTCCCGCAGCGGGAATACCTATCCCCACTCCATCAGTGGCTCACACTACCCATGGTGGTGCAGGCCCATCCTACACCACCTCTGTTCCCCCACTTGGGGGCACCATCCCAAATCCTATCCCTCCACTTGGGGGCATTGGTCCCAACTTGGTCCAACCCACTACTGTGTCACATCCTTCTTCCAGTTTGCCTTTCATGGCTAGCCTCAGCCTACCTAACCTGGCCAGATTGACCAACAACCCTATCCGACACGACCCTACGTGGCCTCATATGCCTACCAAGCTCCCCTTTGAAATCCCTAAGTTCGAGGGCAAGGCTGGTGAGGACCCACAAAACCATATCATGTCTTTCAACCTATGGTGTTCCTCCAACTCCATAGTGGATGACTCTGTTCGCCTCCGTCTCTTACAGCGCACCTTCACTGGCTCTGCAACCAAGTGGTATATCGAGCAACCCCATGGGACCCATGCCACCTTTGTTTCCCTTGCCTCGACCTTCTTGCAGTTCTTCCAGTTGCCTGTCCGCTATGACGCGGGCATTGAGATCCTCCTATCCTGCAGACAAAACATGGCTACCCACATCACGGACAACATCCATGAGTGGCGTCGACGCCGTAGCTTATGCAAGATCAAATTAGACGACCGTATCTTCGTAGATTGGTTCCTCAAGTCCCTTCTCCCTGTCATTGCTAAGGATGTGGCATTAGAAAGACCCCAGTCTGAAGAAGAAGCCATCCTTAAGGGGAGGAGACCCAAATCATCCAGGTCCAAATCGATTGACGAGGGGGTAGGGGTTGAAGAGATCATATAAATGGTATTAACCTCTCCTGAAGGGGAGGAGACTGGAGGGTGGATCTCCTCAATGGTGGGTGGTGCCGTCTCAAGATCCAGATTGTTCATCTCATAGAGTGCCGCTCTGTAATCCGAGAGATCGAGACAATGATGTGAGTAATGCCCATAAACACCACATAGACACATGGCCTGATGTACCCCCCGTTCGTCAGAAACAGCGCCCCATTCATCCCTCAAAGCTTCCAGCTGTTAAAGCCGAGATTGAGAAACTGCGCAAGGCAGGGTTCATTTATCCTATTGCCTATACCACTTGGGTTTCAAACCCCGTGTGAGGCACCTGCAACAATTAATTAACAAGAATACGCAAAATAGCAGAAATGACAGAACTCAGAATCACTTTTATATTGATCACAGGCCACTTCGAGGGGGCAACCTCCTTTGAGCAAGCTCAATACAAATAACTTCACGGTGCCTTCATAGGTCTCAACACACACTTATATACTAATTCTAGGCGCCAATACTATGGGTCGAAACCATGGGCCATTACAAACTATGGATCAACAATACTACGGGCGACTTACAAAGAATATGCGCCAACAACAATAACACAAACTATTGATCAACAAATACTACGGGACGACTTACAAAGCATATGCGTCCGACAACAACATACTAACAAAGTAAAGATATGGGTTCCTAACATCCCCTCACCCTTAAAAAAAACTTTGTCCTCAAAGCTTTAGATGTGGAAATTGTTGTTGAATCTGAAGGAGTGGTTCCCATGTAGCATCCTCTGGTTGCATGCCGTCCCATTGAATTAAGACCTCTGTGATAGAGCGAGAGCGAAGCTGACGCGTGCGCCGATTGAGGATGGCCTCTGGCTCCAAAAGGATGGATCCTTCATTATCCAGTTCGGGTAAAATCGTTTTGGCCGCTGATGTTGGTGCCAAGAACTTTCTTCAAACAAGAGACATGAAAGACTGGATGAATGCAGGAAGAAGGAGGAAGTTTCAATTTATAAGCAACGGACCCAATCTTCTGAAGAATCCGATATGGCCCATAGAACTTTGGAGCAAGCTTACGACGCCCTTTGAGTTTCAAGGAGGATTGTTTGTACGGCTGGAGACGAAGAAAAACCATATCGCCGACTTGAAAAGTGCGCTCTGAACGGTGCTGATCTGCTTGTTGCTTCATGCAATTTCTTGCCATGTGAAGATTGTCCTGCAAAATGCGAAGAATCTGATGTGATGTACCTGCAATAATTAATTAATGCAAATACACGAGATATCAGAAATAATAGAACAAAATCGCTTTTATATTGATCATGGGCCACTTCGAGGGGGCAACCTCCTTTGAGCAAGCTCAATACAATTAACTTCACGGTGCCTTAAATGACCTCAACACACACTTATATACTAAGTCTATGCCCAATACTATGAGTCAAAACCATGGGACATATAATACTATGGGACGACTTACAAAGCATATGCGTCCAATACTATGGGTCAATACTATGGGCTAATATAAACTACGGATCAACAAATACTACGGGACGACTTACAAAGCATATGCGTCCAACAACAATATACTAACATGGTAAAGAGAAGGGTTGACATAGGTTCCTAACATCCCCTCTCCCTTAGAAAAAGCTTTGTCCTCAAAGCTTTGGTTGGAGAAATTGCTGCAGAATCTGAAGGAGTGGTTCCTCGGTAGCATCGTCGGTTTGCATTTCGGGCCACTGACGCCTTTGGAGTGTCAAGGAGGATTGCTTGGAAGGCTGTAGATGAAGAAGAACCCTGTCAGCTGCGTGGAAAATGCGCTCAGAACGGTGCTGATCGGCTTGTTGTTTCAGGCGAATTCTGGCCATGTGAAGATTGTCCTGCAGAATGAGAAGAATCTGATCGCGGTGTCGAAGAACCGAGTCAATTTCCTGAACTGGAGAGCTGCTAAGGGTGTATGGAAGAAGAACAGGCGGTGTTTTTCCATAGCCTGCTTCATATGGTGTCCTTTGAGATGTGGTATTGTACCACCAGAGCGCTGCTAGGAAATCCATAGAAATAGTTGGCCAAAGCTGTGTAGGGATGGCCACGGGTTTGAGCAATCCCGAAAGGAGTGTCGTTTCCCCCTTGTTGACTTGGAAAGTATCATCGTCAGCCACCATCTGTTGAATTGTCATTTTTAGTCCCGACCCAAAGAAGTTACATTGTTCCCGGTCATACATTTTGCAGAACCCAGAGTGCCCTATTGATGAAGAAGCATGGAGTTCATAGAAGAGATAGCCCTGTTGAACATATTGCAACCAATTTGGAACAAGCAGAGAAAGAGCTGTAAGAGAAACTGGGTCATCAATTGTGCGAGAAGGAGCATTTTCCACCATATTGTCCTTACCCTTCGTGTAAGTGATCACATAGGGACAACCTATGAGTTGGATAACCCATTGCAGGTGTGTTGGGGAGGAGACCCATTGTTCCAAAAAAATTTCCAGACTCGGGAGATCAGTCTTGATGCAGAAATAATTCCCTAATAGGTATGGCTGCCACTTCTGTACTGCATGCAAAATAGCCATCATTTCCTGCTGAGAGGTAGAAGTGGCTACATTCTTACCGGAAAGGTCTCGTCAAGGCAGCAAGTGCATTGGTTCAGCAAAGATACCTGCATATCTATCCAAGAAAGTAGTGGAGACTGTTGATGGTTGCATCTGAATGGAATTGAGCTGAGCGATGACACCATGTGAATTCTTCTTAAGGATTTTTTCCATGCGATGTGAACTAATGATGCAGAGAGACCCTGGTTGTAAGCCCATAAATTTGTGTTGTGCCCCATTGACTTTGAGCTGCATCCAAAGTTCCGCAAAATCCCATAAGATGGGGCCAAGTGTGCGTAACCATTGAACGCCCAAAACCACATCACATCCGCCTAAGGACAAGGCAAACATGTCAGAGCGTAGGTTATAATCTTCCATAGAGATACGCACATTGTGACACTTCCCCTTGCAAGGTAAGGTACCCCCATTGGAAACCATGACTTCAAAGTTGGAGCAAGGATGGACAAAACAATCAGCCTGTTTGGCAATCCGAGGGTCAATGAAGTTATGAGTGCTACCAGAATCAATGAGGATGGTAAGGGGGAGCTTCGTGAAGTATCCCCTGACTCGCATTGTTTGTGGGGTGGTGACTCCGGTTACAGCATGGAGAGAGATCTCGGGTGGGTCGTCCTGAGATGGGGTGTCAACAGGCAGGTGTTGAATGTCGACCTGATCATCTACTATATCTGTAGCTTCTTCACCAAGTTCTAAGGCAGGCAAAGAATCCACATCCAAGAGATAGAGCTTTTGTTGAACACATCTATGTCCCCGAGTGAATTTCTCATCACAATTATAGCAAAGCCCTTTTTCTCGGCGTGCCTGCATTTCTATTTCAGACAAATGCTTGATAGGAGTTGGTTGAGGAGCAGGCGTGATGGAAGGTCGTTGGGAACCCATATTTCTGAAGGGAACAAAGGTGGGTTTGGAGCGTTGCTGAGCTGCGATCTTGTCCTCGGCCAGCTTAGCCAACCCTAGGACTTCCATCATTGTGTTGGGACAAAACATTTTGACCTCTGAGCGGATTTCATCCTTGAGACCACTGATAAAACAACTCCTGTGGAATTCATCAGACAATCCTTCTGTGTGATTGGCTAGTTTCTCAAATTCCATCTGATACTCTCTCACTGTGCCAGTTTGGTGAAGTTTAGTGAGTGCTCCTGTGAAGTCGTCAAAAGCACTAGGACCAAATCGCGGCAAAATGAGGTGGCAAAAATCTGTCCAGTTTGGCTCGGGATGAGCTTTGATGTACCAACGGTACCATTGAAGGGCTTCCTGTTCCAAATGAAAGGATGCAAGTGGAACTTTCTGAACATCAAAAGTACTATGCAGACTGAAATATTGTTCTGCCCGGTATATCCATCCAGTCGGATCAGTACCATTGAAGCAAGGAAAATCAAGCTTCGGCCCATGAAAATTGCTAGAAGAAGAGAACCCAGTGGCTGCAAAAGCTTCTGGCTGTCTGGTATTGTTCATGGCTGAATGCTGAAGATGGAGGCTGAGAAATTTTTCATCCAGATCCTGGAGTTTGGCTTGGATGGCTACAAGTGCTTCCTCCATAGTTGTTGCTCCTGCACGGGTGACAACCATAACCAGGATTTTTTTTTTTTTTTTTTTTTTTTTTTTATAGACTGGAGCGGCTATGGCTCGATTTTTTTTTTTTTTTAACAGACTGGAGCGGCTACGGCTCGGAAGGAATCTGGAACAACGCCGAACAACTGGATCTGGAACGGCTTGCAAAATGGATCTGAAACGGCACAGCAGTGATCAACAATAGTTCAGCTGGAAGTAGATATGGACCCCAGGTATGTGCGGCTTCCTAACAGTTCAGGGGTTTCACTCGGCCACCAATGCTGTCTGACGGCTTGTGTATTGGGGCAGTACCCCTCACTCCACGGCTCAGGTAAAACTGATAACCGCTTTGCCACAAACGACAGCTCTTGGTTTACCTCACGGGTGGGAACTAGTCAATCAGGTAGGGGTCGTTGCCCTTTTCGCTGGCAGGTCCTCTCAATGGGCCAGCTACTTCGGGGTTCCTGTGGTACTCCTCACAATGAGTTTTAGGGCTTATGCCCAAGTACTTCCCACAGTTAAGCGGATAGGGATGATTCCCAAATCCGAACCTGCAACAGAAAAAATTTGGGCAGAAATTCCACCCAATGTTCAAAAACCGGATCTATATTGCTCAGAATCGCTATTATAGCATGTTTCCGGAACTGGAACAACCACTCTGCTTCTACCCATGAAAACGGAATAGAAATCTGGGCACTCGATCAAAAGATTTTCTCGCCGCAATTTCCGCGGCCGTCACCGAAATTCTGAAAAATTGCTGATTTTAAATCCGCGATATCTCCACTTTTAGAACTCCAAATGAGATGATTTTTTTTTTGAAACTGCGTATTTTTGAAAGAGGAATTCAGATATGCAATTGGTTTCTTCTGATTTTGTGCAGAAAGTTTCAGAAATTGATCTGAAAGTCGCCGCCCAAAAAAAGAAAAAAAATTTCCCACTTGTGCCAAGGAAAGTGCTCTGATACCAGATGTGATGTACCTGCAATAATTAATTAATGCAAATACACGAGATATCAGAAATAATAGAACAGAATCGCTTTTATATTGATCACGGGCCACTTCGAGGGGGCAACCTCCTTTGAGCAAGCTCAATACAATTAACTTCACGGTGCCTTCAATGACCTCAACACACACTTATATACTAAGTCTATGCCCAATACTATGAGTCAAAACCATGGGACATATAATACTATGGGACGACTTACAAAGCATATGCGTCCAATACTATGGGTCAATACTATGGGCTAATATAAACTACGGATCAACAAATACTACGGGACGACTTACAAAGCATATGCGTCCAACAACAATATACTAACATGGTAAAGAGAAGGGTTGACATAGGTTCCTAACATCTGATCACGGTTGCGAAGGACCGTGTCAACTTCCTGAACTGGTGAACTGGTGGGGGTGTATGGAAGAAGAGCTGGAGGTGCTTGACCATAGACTGCTTCATATGGGGTCATTTTAGAGGCAGTGTGGTAAGAGGTATTGTACCACCATTCAGCAAGAGGGAGCCACTTTGTCCACTGATGTTGTTGTTCTGAGGTGAAGCAACGAAGATAAGTTTCCAAGCATTTATTGACAATTTCAGTCTGACCATCTGTTTGTGGGTGATACCCTGAACTCATCTTCAGTTTGGTGCCAGTGTGGTGAAATAGTTCTGTCCAAAAATGACTGGTGAAAGTCGCATCACGATCCGAGACAATGGAAGAAGGGATGCCATGAAGACGAAAGATCTGGTCCATAAAAATTTGAGCAACTGAGGAGGCTGTATAGGGATGACTGAGAGCACAAAAATGACTATATTTGGAGAGGCGATCAACCACAACGAGAATCACTGTCTTCCCGCCAGATTTAGGGAGCCCTTCAATGAAATCCATAGAAATATCTGTCTAAATCCGTGTAGGTATGGGCAAGGGTTCCAGCAATCCTGGAACGAGTGTTGTTTCACCCTTATTGCGCTGGCAGGTATCACATTCGGCCACCATCTGTTGAATTGTCCTTTTCATGCCCTGCCAAAAGAAGTTACGTCGTGCTCGTTCATATGTTTTGAGGAACCCAGAGTGCCCGGCCGATGGAGAAGCATGGAGTTCATAGAAGACAGCCTGTTGAAGATCTGTGCTCTGGGGAAGCACTAGACGACCCTTGTATCGCAGAGAAGCACCATCCCAAGAGTAATGTGGTACAGCAGAAGGGTTGTTGGTCAAGCGTTGGATGATTTGAGATAAGGAAGAGTCATTGACATAACCCTGTTGAACAGATTGCAACCAATTTGGAACAGGCATAGAAATAGCTGAAAGAGAACCTTGGGCACCAAATGTACGAGAAAGAGCATCTGCCACAATATTGTCTTAACCCTTCTTGTAAGTGATCTCATAGTCATAACCCATGAGTTTGCTAACCCATTTCTGTTGTGCCGGGGAGGAGACACACTGGTCCAAGAAATATTTCAGACTCTGGTGATCAGTCTTGATGCAGAAATGATTCTCTAATAGGTATGGACGCCACTTCTGTACTGCATGCAAAATAGCCATCATTTCCTTCTCATAGGTAGAGGCAGCTAAATTCTTACTTGAAAGGGCTTTGCTGGTGAATGCAATGGGGTGTTCATCTTGAAGGAGAATAGCACCAAGTCCATTGCCGCAAGCATCACTCTCAATAGTGAAGGGCTTGGAAAAATCGGGCATAGCTAGCACAGGTGTAGTACACATAGCTTGTTTTAGTTTGTCAAATGCACACTGAGCAGCCGGTGTCCATGTAAAAGCATCCTTTTTCAATAGAGCAGTTAATGGAGCTGCAATCTTCCCATAATCCTTGAAAAACTTGCGGTAGTAGCTAGTCAACCCCAAAAAACCACGAAGGCTCTTGAGTGTCTGAGGACGTGGCCAATTGTTCATGGCGTCGATTTTGGTAGGATCCACGCGAACCCCTTGTGCTGAGATAATGTGCCCGAGATACTCAACTTCCTTTTGTCCAAAAACACATTTAGACTGCTTGGCATGGAGATGATGGTCAGAGAAAAGTTGCATGACAAGATCCAGATGCTGGAGATGTTCATCCCATGTTTTACTATAGATGAGGATATCATCAAAGAATACCAGAATGAATTTCCGCAAGTAGGGTCAAAATATTTTATTCATTAAGGCCTGGAATGTGGAAGGAGCATTAGTGAGGCCAAAGGGCATGACCAAAAACTCATAATGGCCATCATGTGTGCAGAAAGCTGTTTTAGGAATATCATCCTCATGAACTCGAATTTGATGATACCCAGAACGAAGATCCAACTTGGAGAAAAAGTGAGCCCCATGAAGCTCGTCAAGAAGTTCATCAACAATAGGAATTGGAAACTTATCCTTGATGGTGAGGTGATTAAGTGCTCGGAATTCAATGCAGAGGCGCCATGACCCATCTTTTTTGCGGATGAGAATAACTGGAGAAGAAAAGGAACTAGTGCTTGGGCGAATAATACCTTGCTTCAATAAGTCCCGAACGAGCATTTCAATCTCCGTTTTTTGGTGGAATGGGTAGCGATAGGGCCTGATGTTGGGAGGAGCGCTACCAGGAAGGAGTTGAATACGATGGTCTTCTGGCCTGGAAGGTGGTAATCCCACTGGTTCAGCAAAGACACCTGTATATCGATCCAGAATTTGTTGTAGATCCAAAGGAGTAGTGGAGACCGCTGATGGTTGCATCTGGATGGAATGGATCTGAGCGATGACACCATGTGAATTCTTCTTGAGGAGTTTTTCCATGCGATGTGAACTGATGATGCTGAGAGAACCTGGTTGTAATCCTTTCAATGTGTGTTTGTGTCCATTGAAAGAAAACTGCATCCAAAGTTCAGCAAAATCCCATAAGATAGGGCCGAGTGTGCGTAGCCATTGAGCGCCCAAAACCACATCACATCCGCCTAAGGGCAAGGCAAACATGTCAGAGCGCAAGGTATAATCTCCCATAGAGATACGCACATTTCGACACTTCCCTTTGCAAGGTAAGGTGCCCCCATTGGCAACCATGACTTCAAAGTTGGAGCAAGGATGGATAAAACAATCGGCTTGTTTAGCGATCCGAGGGTCAATGAGATTATGAGTGCTACCAGAATCAATGAGGATTGTAAGAGGAAGCTTCTTGAAGTAACCCCTGACCCACATTGTTTGGGGGGTGGTGATTCCCGCTAAAGCATGGAGAGATATCTCTGGCTGGTGTTGAATATTGTAACTTCTAAGAATATTATATTTGTATATTATTTATTCTGGAGATGTTCCATGCCTCCGATGTGATTATACTATGAATCCGGAGATGTTTATTCCTCCGAATTGGTTGTGGTAACTAGGGTTATTAGACCCACCATGTGGGGGTCGGCCCAGTCAGTTATAATAGGGTATTTAACCTAATGGTTAAATAAGACCCTACATGTACTTGTGTAAAATACATGTCAGTGTAGTGTATAAATAGAGGAGGTATGTTCCTCATTTGACACACACACACACTTGAGAGAGGCGCACTTGTGGAGGAGAGGTCTGCTATGGTGGAGAAGGAGATCATGTCTTTGGTTTGCATCTTTGTATATTGCTGGTCATCTATATTGAGGAAGCTTTACTGGGTTTTCTACCCCATGAGGGTTTCCCAGGATAAATCTGTGTCTCTTGTGTTTATGCTATGCTTGTTGTTTCTTCAGTGATCCTGTATATGCTATTATTGTGAAATGGAATGTAATGCTGCTATTTTATGTCTTAGCATATTAAATCTTAACATGGTATCAGAGCTAACCTGAAGGAATACAAGTTTCAGTGTCTGAAAAGTTTACAGGTCGAAGATAACATCCCTAGGTACCTTGTGTCCAAAGGGCACCCTCAGATTCGTTGTACTTTATAAGTTATGATCAGTACAAGTTAGGGTTTCTGCCTCTTCCAGATCTCAGTCAAAATCAGGTCACCTTGGAAAAAAGGTCATAACTTGGGCTAGGAAGCTCCAAATGCAATTTCGTAAAAAGTGACAGGTAGTACATAGACTGTACTATCTCAGGAAACGTTTTCAGAGGCGGAAGGTGAACCAGTGACACGTGGCACGCCGTACAAGTTCGCTCTCCTGTTTTTCCCATAAACAGGTCATGTTGCGACACTTGGCATAACTCTCTCTTAGAGAGTCCAATTGAGGTCAGACTTGTCAAGATGGAAAGATAACAGGGCAAGTTATCTCAGGAAAATTTTTTAGAGGCCGAAGTTCAAACAGTGACACGTGGCACGCCGTACAAGTTCGCTCTCCTGTTTTATCCCATAAACAGGTCACGTTGCGACACTTGGCATAACTCTTTCTCAGAAAATCCAATTGAGGTCAGACCTGTCAGGATGGAAAGATGACAGGTCAGGATACTGCAGAAAAAGTTTTTAGACCCTTTGGAAAAGAAATTTTAGAGTTATAGCAGAAACAATCAGGTGCATATTTTTGTCAAAACAGAATTATTTTTGGAGCACCTTTATTCATGGCTACCAGAATTTAGGGTTTCGGAGAAAGTTAGAATTTTTGGAATCGGAGTCCACGGCTGAATGCTACTCAAGAAAATTGAAATTTAGAGACCAAGATCGAATTTTTTGGTTGGGTAGAAGACCGGGCTTCATCAAACCCTAGTTTGGGTTCCTGTCCAGAAGATCCAGAAGTTTCGAAGGCAATTTTGAGGGGTCAAATTTTGGAGATTTCAAAATTGAAGAATGCTAGGTTGATCAGCTCAGCAAGACACATTCTTCCATCCATTCAGAAGTGTGAAAGTCAATGATTGAATTTTTAGGGTTTCTCTAGCAAACCCTTATCAAGCTCCAGATCAAGTTTCAGGGGGAGTTGAGGCTAAGGCCTTACATAAGAAGACTACAAAAGGTCTCGACAGGTATGACTTAAGGAGGTTCAGGTATGCCTTGAAATCTGATTCTTGATTAAGTTCATAATGTGTTTGTCTTCATGTTATTTATTAGTACAATCTTGATTAATTGTCTTATCACCCTAGTAACAATATGAATGCATGTGAATGATGGAAGACATTCATTGATTAGGGCTATATGATTGTACTTATGCATTATGGTGTTGTGTAAGGTTGATGTTGTCTGCTAACAAGACACAGGTACATCACAAAAGACAAATCAAGTTCCATGACCATGACAACATGAAGACAAAGACTCACGAGGTATGTATGACTTTGTTATATTATGTTTAACCTACGAGACATGCAGGTTCTAGCTCAGGATCTCTAAATCATTGAAGAGATTGTTTAGGTATGTTGTACATAACTAAGCAGGTATACTAATCCAGGTATGTTTTCCTATGTCATGTTATAATCTTACCTTGTGTAAGTATACTTGGTATGATTGGTTAGTAATCAAGGGTTTATGCATACTAGATCAAACAAGAATATGCATGAGTAAAAGAAGACTTCCTTGAAACCCTGAAAACTAATGATCATGACTGTATATATTCAAGATTATTTAAAATTAGAATGTTTTGATAATATTGAGAATATACTAATGAATGTATGTTTGTGTATGAGATCATGAGGATGACACTAGTGTAAACTTGAGCATGCACAGTGGTACAGAATGAATAGAAGTTCAGAAGACATATAGAAGATCAAGCGGGAGACAACCACACAAACATAAAAGATAAGTATTTGAGTTGTTATTAGAAATAGTAAATGATATTGCTTGTATGCATATTTGTATTCCTAGGATATATCATGCTGAGTGTAAACATTCATAAAGCATTGAACAGTATACTACTAATATGCATATGATTGGTAAATTGGACAAACATTCCATTGTTGCTTGTCTAGAATGAAACCTCTTTGCTGACATACTGAGAGCTGTGCACACTCTTGATAGTATGTTCTGGTAGAGATGGAAGGCATCTAGATAGCCACTATATGCATACAGTATATGGGAAAGTGTTGTGCCAAAGTATTGGTCAAAATAGTTGCATAACTATGTAAATGATATCTGTATGCATAATAGGTTATCATGTCAATATGATTTGATGATTATGAAGTATTACTAATCATGTACTTAATTTTGATTTGTAGGAAAGATCATGATGAATGATGAACTCTGAACAAGCGATGGATGTTCAACAAAAGATTTACAAATCAAACACACTATAGAAAGCTTGTGGTTAAGAGATTCTCTTAGAAAGAGGAAGAGAATCATGATGAGATGTTTTGCTCCAAGGGACTAGATAAGACCATTCTCTTAATAATGTAATCAGGTTCTGTATGGGTTCCCAGGATCAGTAGTCAATTGATGAGCTTAATGATCATCATGGGTGATGTGGATCTCAACCTTTTCTACAAGGTTGAATATGGGTTCTATACACATATGACATGGATGCAAGAAGGAACTCACCATAGAGTTTGAATGATTTTGAGGCTCATATTAGTAGACCCATCTGACGAGAGATGGCACAGATAGATATGCAGAAGATCACTCAATGTTGAGTGTGAATAATGGACAATTGACAGCTTCATGACAAAGCTTGGGCTTTACCAGAAGTAAAACTGTTCCTTTACCTTAAGGTTGTGGATGATGAACCTATCATACCATTATTGTATGACGATGATCTCTTTCTGACAAGGAATGAGAAACAGGTCATGAAAATGGCTGCAGAAATGAAAATGAAAGATCTCGGATTAATGCACTACTTCTTAGGTCTAGAAGTATGGCAAGATCCAAAAGGAATCTTTTAAATCAAGGTAAGTATGCTGTGAAATTTCTAAAAAGATTTGATATGTTGGAGTATAAAGCCATGGCCACTCCCATGGACTCCAACTTGAAGTTGTTAGTTAATGACTCATCGTATTTAGTGGACCTAACCCTATTTAGACAAATAATTGGGTCATTGATGTATTTAACAAATACTAGGCCAGATATATGCTTTGCTGTAAATACCCTAAGTCAGTATCTAGTAGAACCTAGAAAGGTTCACTTAATAGCTACAAAGCATGTAGTGAGGTACCTAAAAGGTACATTAGATTTTTGGTCTATGTTATCTTGGAGGTCATGAACTCCGTTTACATGGTTACTCAGATTCTGATTGGGCAGGAAGTGTCTCAGACAGAAAGAGTACATCAGGTAGATGTTATAGTCTTCAATCTGCCATGATCTCATGGTTCAGCAAGAAACATTCTAGTGTGGCTCTCAGTACTGCTGAAGTAGAATATATGGTTGTCTGCTCTGCCAGCTGTGAAGCAGTATGGCTTCAGAAGCTTTTATATGGAGTGTTTGACTTAGAAATGGATCCCATTGTGATTATGTGTGATAATCAAAGCTACATTAAGATGTCTGAATATCATGTGTTCCACAATAAGTCAAAACACATTGAGATCCGATACTTCTATATTCGAGACATGGTGCAGAGAGGAGCTATCAAGCTCGAGTATATAAGCACTGAGGATCAGATTGTAGATATCCTGACTAAACCTTTGTCTCGAGTAAAGTTTGAATACTTCCGAGACAAGCTTGGTATAGTCCAGAAGGACCCTCCTCGAAAGGGGGAGTAGTATAGTACTTGATAACAAGTCTGTCCCTTAAATTTTGTTTTGTTGCACTTAGTTACTTAGAATTATTTAGATTTAGAACTCCTATATATCTTTTATTTTTTGATGTATACATGTTTTTGATGTGATGTATACATGTTTTGATACATGCTAGATGTATACATGTTTTGATGTCAGATGTATTAGTGAGAATACATGCTAGATGTATACATGTTTTGATGTGATGTATACATGTTTTGATTATACATGCTAGATGTATACATGTTTTGATTAATGATGTATACATGTTTTGGTGTGATACATGCTCTTGGATATTTGTACCTGTATAGATGAGAATACAGATGAGGATTGGATCATCCCTGGACTTTCAGTCCTAAAGAGAGCCGTAGACGTGAGGTCTCCAAAAATGAAGTCCTTAGTGGACAGTTGAGGGGATTGGATCATCCCTGGACTTTCAGTTTTAAAGAGAGCCGTAGACGTGAGGTCTCCGAAAATGAAGTCCTTAGTGGACAGTTGAGGGGATTGGATCATCCCCGGACTTTCAGTCCTAAAGAGAGCCGTAGACGTGAGGTCTCCGAAAATGAAGTCCTGAGTGGACAGTTGAGGGGATTGGATCATCCCTGGACTTTCAGTCCTAAAGAGAGCCGTAGACGTGAGGTCTCCGAGAATGAAGTCCTTGGTGGACTTGAGGGGATTGGATCATCCCTGGACTTTCAGTCCTGAAGAGAGCCGTAGACGTGAGGTCTCCAAGAATGAAGTCCTTGGTGGACTTGAGGGGATTGGATCATCCCTAGACTTTCAGTCCTAAAGAGAGCCGTAGACGTGAGGTCTCCGAGAATGAAGTCCTTGGTGGACTTGAGGGGATTGGATCATCCCTGGACTTTCAGACCTAAAGAGAGCCGTAGATGTGAGGTCTCCGAGAATGAAGTCCTTGGTGAACTTGAGAGGATTGGATCATCCTTGAACTCAAGTTCTAAAGTGAGCCGTAGACAGGTGTCTCCGAGAATAGAGGATAGGACTGCATCGTCCCTGGACCTTGGTTCAAAATGCACGTGGTTGGATTAATCATCCTTAGACAGTAAATCCAGGAAGGATAGTCTTAAATGTGATTGTGATTGGATTAATCATCCTTAGACAGTAAATCCAGGAAGGATAGTCTTAAATGTGATTGTGGTAGGATTAATCATCCTTAGACAGTAAATCTAGTAATTCTGAAAGGAAGGATAGTCTTAAATGTGATTGTGGTAGGATTAATCATCCTTAGACAGTAAATCCAGTAATTCCGAAATGAAGGATAGTCTTAAATGTGATTGTGGTTGGATTAATCATCCTTAGACAGTAAATCCAGGAAGGATAGTCTTAAATGTGATTGTGTTTGGATTAATCATCCTTAGACAGTAAATCCAGGAAGGATAGTCTTAAATGTGATTGTGGTAGGATTAATCATCCTTAGACAGTAAATCCAGTAATTCCGAAAGGAAGGATAGTCTTAAATGTGATTGTGGTTGGACTAATCATCCTTAGACAGTAAATCCAGTAATTCCGAAAGGAAGGATAGTCTTAAATGCGATTGTGGTTGGACTAATCATCCTTAGACAGTAAATCCAGTAATTCTGAAAGGAAGGATAGTCTTAAATGCAATTGTGGTTGGACTAATCATCCTTAGACAGTAAATCCAGTAATTCCGAAAGGAAGGATAGTCTTAAATATGATTGTGATGAGATTGATCCAGTAATTCCGAAAGAAGGATCATGTGTATAGATGACAATGCTGCTGATCGTGTGATGACGATGCTGTTGATCGTGATATGATGATGTTGATGATCGTGAGATGACGATGCTGATGATCATGTGATGACGATGCTGATGATCATGTGATGACGATGCTGATGATCGTGAGATGACGATGCTGATGATCGTGTGATGACGATGTTGATGATCGTGTGATGACGATGCTGATGATCGTATGATGACGATGATGCTGATCGTGATGGTCTAGATGATGATGTTGATGATCGTGAGGATCCAGACGTTGATGTTGCTATAGTTGTTCGAGTGCTGCAAAAGATAAAGACACAGTACTGAAGATGTTGATGTTCCAGTAACTGGTTGAGTTATTGATGATGTTAAGAAAGCTTCCAATGATTTATAGATGTATCATGTATGACTCGTTGCTCCTGCAGATGTTGTTATAATATCCTTCTCATTAAGGGGGAGTGTTGAATATTGTAACTTCTAAGAATATTATATTTGTATATTATTTATTCCGGAGATGTTCCATACCTCCGATGTGATTATACTATGAATCCAGAGATGTTTATTCCTCCGAATTGGTTGTGGTAACTAGGGTTATTAGACCCACCATGTGGGGGTCGGCCCAGTCAGTTATAATAGGGTATTTAACCTAATGGTTAAATATGACCCTACATGTACTTGTGTAAAATACATGTCAGTGTAGTGTATAAATAGAGGAGTTATGTTCCTCATTTGACACACACACACACTTGAGAGAGGCGCACTTGTGGAGGAGAGGTCTGCTATGGTGGAGAAGGATATCATGTCTTTGGTTTGCATCTTTGTATATTGCTGGTCATCTATATTGAGGAAGCTTTACTGGGTTTTCTACCCCATGAGGGTTTCCCAGGATAAATCTGTGTCTCTTGTGTTTATGCTATGCTTGTTGTTTCTTCAGTGATCCTGTATATGCTATTATTGTGAAATGGAATGTAATGCTGCTATTTTATGTCTTAGCATATTAAATCTTAACAGCTGGTCATCCTGAGACGGAGGGTCAATAGGCGGTTCCTGAATGTCGACCGGGGCATCCAGTGTTTTTGGATCTTCGTCACCCATTTCAGAGGCAGGCGGAGACTCCACATCCAGGAGATAGAGCTTTTGCTGAACACATCTATGTCCCCGAGTGAATTTCTCATCACAATTATAGCAAAGACCCTTTCCTCTCCGTGCTTGCATCTCTGTTTTAGACAAATGCTTGATAGGAGTCGGTCGAGGAGCCTGCGGTATAGGTGGTCACTGAGAACCCATATTTCGGAATGGAACAAAAGGGGGCTTGGAGCATTGTTGGGCTGCAATCTTTTCTTCTGCCAATTTAGCCAACCCGAGTGCTTCCATCATTGTGTTGGGACAGAACATTTTGACCTCAGAGTGGATGGCATCCTTTAGACCACTGATAAAACAACTCCGGTAAAATTCATCAGACAATCCTTCGGTGTGGTTGGCTAGGTTCTCAAATTCGGTTTGATACTCTCTCACAGTGCCAGTTTGGCGAAGTTTAGTGAGGGCTCCTGTGAAGTCATCAAAAGCACTAGGACCAGATCGTTGCAAAAGGAGCTGGCAAAAGTCTGGCCAGTTGGGCTCTTGATGAGCCTTGATGTACCAACGGTACCATTGAAGAGCTTCCTGTTCCAAATGAAAGGATGCCAACGGAACTTTGTTGACATCAAAAGTATTATGCAGATTGAAATACTGTTCTGCACGATAGATCCATCCAGTTGGATCGGCACCATTGAAGCGAGGAAAATCAAGCTTCGGACCACAGAAATTGCTGGAAGAAGAGAACCCATTGTCTACTGAAGACTCGGACTGCCGTTTGTTGTTCATAGCTGAATGTTCAAGATGGAGACCAAGAAATTTTTCATCCAGATCCTGGAGTTTGGCTTGGATGGCTGCAAGGGCTTCCTCCATGGTTTTTTCTCCTGCACGGGTGACAACCATAACCAGGGATTTTTTATTTTTTTTTTACTGGGTAGGAAAACAAAAACAGGAACTACTTCAGTAAAGGAAAATTTGGATTTGGGTGGAGGCTCTGATACCAGATGTGAGGCACCTGCAACAATTAATTAACAAGAATATGTGAAATAACAGAAATGACACAACTCAGAATCACTTTTATATTGATCACAGGCCACTTCGAGGGGGCAACCTCCTTTGAGAAAGCTCAATACAAATAACTTCACAGTGCCTTCATAGGTCTTAACACACACTTATATACTAATTCTAGGCACCAATACTATGGGTCGAAACCATGGGCCGTTACAAACTATGGATCAACAATACTACGGGCGACTTACAAATCATATGCGCCAATAACAATAACACAAACTATTGATCAACAAATACTACGGGATGACTTACAAAGAATATGCGTCCAACAACAACATACTAACAAAGTAAAGATATGGGTTCCTAACACCCCGTTCCCATTAATAAAAAACAAGGCACCATTCGAGTATGCACTGACTTCCGTGACTTAAACCACGCTTGTCCCAAGGACAATTTCCCCACGCCATTTATTGACCAACTCATCGATGCGTGTGCGGGGCATGAAGTCCTCTCCTTCATGGATGGTTTTTCTGGATACAACCAGATACAGATCCGTAAGGAAGACCAGTACGAAACTGCCTTTACCACCCCATGGGGCACCTTTGCCTATCGCGTCATGCCTTTTGGCCTTAAAAACGCTGGCGCCACCTTCCAGCGGGCCATGACCTATTGCTTTCACGACTTGGTCCATATCCTGCTAGTCTACCTTGACGATCTTACAGCTCGTTCCCAGAAACGATCCGACCACTTTAACGACCTTCGGCAAGTTTTTCTGCGTTGTCGCAAATACCAAATCCACTTGAACCCACACAAGTGTGTCTTTTGCGTTCCGGCAGGCCGAATGTTGGGTTTTATTGTTTCCCAGAAAGGAATTACTATTGATCCCCTGAAAGTTCAAGCCATCATGGACCTCCCCTCTCCTCGCACGCTCCGGTAGCTCCAAAGTCTGCAGGGGCGCTCCAATTTCCTTCGACGCTTCGTTCCAAATTACGCCACTACCGTCCACGATTTCTTGCATCTGCTCTGTACCCATATACCCTTTGTCTGGGACGAGCAAGCAGAAGCTGCATTCGGAGCTCTCAAGAAAGCTCTCACCCAAGCCCCCTTGATTTCCCCTCTGGATTTCTCCCAGGACTTCATCCTCTACGTCTTGGCATCCGAGCATGCTGTGTCCAGAGTCTTGGTTCAAGAAGACACTTCTCACCAGGAGCATGTCATTTATTACGTCAGCCAGACCTTGTCTGGACCCCCTCTGCGTTACCCATATGAGGAGAGACTCGCCCTCGCTGTGGTCTTTTCCGTCCAAAAAATTACGACACTACATCTTAATGAGTCATACCACAGTCGTCGCCGACTCTAACCCCATGGTCTATCTCCTCAACCGGCGGCTACTGCAAGATCGTGTGGCTAAATGGGTCATTATGCTCCAGGAATATGACCTTACTTTCAAAACACCTAAGAGCACTAAAGCCCTCATGCTTTCCCAGCTCATTACTGACCTCCCTTCCCTTCTCCAGGCCAAACCAATCTCCGATGAGTTACCCGACAATCACCTGTTCACTATCTCGTCTGATGACCCATGGTACGATGATATTTTGTTATACCTGCGCACGCAGAAGTTCAGACCCAAAGTCACCCGTAATGGACGCCATTGCATCCGTCACCAAGCCTCTCGATATCTCCTCTTAGGCGATGTCCTTTATCGGCGAGGGGTTGACACCATTCTTCGTCGTTGCCTTACACACGAGGAAGCTGAACATGTCCTCAACGACTGTCATAGCGGCGCCTGCGGCAGCCATTTCTCGGGAATGGCCACCACCCAAAAGGTCGTCCGCGTCAGATACTTCTGGCCCACCCTTTTCACCAACTGCATCACTGCGGTCAAACACTGCCATAACTGCCAACTTTTTGCCCCCAAGGCCTGGACACCACCTGCTCCGTTACATCCAGTCGTCACTGTTGGTCCCTTTTGTAAGTGGGCCATTGACTTCATAGAGTGTAGACCCCCGTCTGCCAATGGCCACAAGTATATCATCGTCTCCGTGGATTACTTCACCAAATGGGCGGAAGCCATGCCCACCTTCAATTGTACCGCTGATACCGCTGCCCATTTCTTTTTCAACCATGTTATCACTCGATTCGGGGTCCCTAAACAGTTGGTCTCAGACCATGGTTCACACTTCGAAGATGCCGTCTGGCGTGAGTTATCCACCCTCCTCAAATTTGAACACCAATTTTCCTCTGCTTACTACCCCCAAGGGAACGGTCAAGTAGAAGCCATCAACAAAATCCTAAAAACCATCCTCCAACGCACTGTTGACAAGCATAAATCCAATTGGCACCACATGTTCTTCCCTGCCTTATGGGCTTACCGTACCTCCACTAAGACCACCACTGGTTTTACCCCGTTTCATTTAGTTCACGGTGTCGAGTCTGTCCTCCCCATCGAGTGTCAGATTCCTGCCTTACATATCGCCGTTGAGCTTCTCCCCGACACCTCCCTAGTGGAGTCGCCAAAACTGTAGCTAGGGTTTTACCCCTAGCTTGTGCAAATGAGCACCTACTAAGGAGAAGGGACTCCTTAGTAGCAGTTCAATAAACGGAAATAACTAAGCTAAAACAGAAATAGAAAACTACTCTAAAACATGTGCATAAAACATAAACAACAAGATGTAAATAATGGCTTCTTGTATTAATATTACCTACAATGTGAAGGCTGATGAAGCTCTTGCAATGTCCAAGAGGGTTGCTCCAAGCTCCAATGTGCTCCTTTTCTTTCTCCAATGGTGGAAATGGGCCAAAAGGGGCTCTCAAGGTGAAAGTAGTTCAATGGTGAACTAGGGTTTCGAGAGAGATTTTGGCAGAGTAAGGGTATACTTGATTGTGGATATGGAATAAGGGATCTCCATCACCTATTTATAATTTTTTGGTGGTGGAGTGCTGACCCATGGTTTTGGGAACCATATGGTTTAGGGCAGCTGTATAGGGTTTTTTCCTCCTTTTCCTCATTATTTTATATTTTTTATTCCCTTTTTAGGGGCTTTTTGCTATTTTTAGAGGAATTTTGGATATTTTTGGAGGAAAAATGGGTTTTTTTAGCCTTTTTGAGGCTATTTTGATGGTTTTGTGGCCTTTTGGAGGCATTTTTGGCCTTTGGGAGGCTTTTTAGCGGGATTTTTAGGGTTTTCAAGGGAAATATGGTAGGAAAATGGACAAATGAGCCATGTAATGGGGTAGATGAGGTAGTGAACACTTTTTGGGTGTTAACAGGTTTCATTTGCAAAATCAACTTCACAGCCGTACCAGTGGCAAAATTTGCATACAGTTGCGGGTACCCATGATCAACCTATGCGTTGACTGCAAGTATGATGCCCTACCCACGACCCACATAGAAGTAGCCCGTGGGTAGCACCGAAGCCATTTAGGGCTTGGCCAAACTAAAAAACCAACAAATGAAATTTAAATTAAAAGCATTAAAATGGAAGGTGGGGATGAGATTACCAACCTGCTCCTGACGGTTCGACGATCAGATGCCTGTAGCTCCCGGAATCAACAACTGAACTTTGAGGTAAAAACCAACCACAAAACTCCAAATGGGTGAATAATAAAAATGAATTGTAAATTGCAAATTTTTATTACTATTTATAATTTTCAAGACCCACTTGTCTATAGCTTTTGCCATTTAATGCTGTTATGGACTAATACAATGTCATGGAATAGCATTTTTTAACCAGATTTTTTCGACGAAAGTTGTTTCTGAACATTTCACACCTGTGGCAGGTACGTTTCACACCTGGCATATAGGTTAGATGTCATTTTCACATGCATTATGCATTTGACCTTTTGACCACTTTCATAAACCCTAGGTGCGATCCCGCTTCTTAACTGACATGGAACCTTCACACTGTTACAGAAGTGTTGTTATGTGGTGGTAGGGACTTTTCGAACATGGGTGCCCTAGATGGAACTCCCATTTGCATTCTGGTTCCCATGACCATTGTTTGTCCTTAGGATTGGGATTCCTGTGTAGTTACGCCATGACATTGCAATAAAGACTCATACTCTACTTTGTCTTATGCTGGCCATCTCCCATAAGGACTCCCCCGTTTATATCAAGTTGTGATTGCATTTCATTATCCTACTTGCCGCTTAAGCCTTGTGGCGGCTCCCGCTTACTCAGTTGTTGGCTTGGTGCCTGAGCATTTTTCCCTGTCGAGCCCTGCAGAGCTTATATTTTCCCTTCACAATTTGATGACCTTTTGACCCTGAGGGAACACACCCCCGAGTGTCCACATCCCGCATGCACTTCCTTGCATTGATCATAGGTATGTTCCACTGCTTGGAACTAGTCTCCTTGCTATTTGACACTCATTCCCTCACTTGTTGTATTATATGAAATTTTATTCTTTCTCAAGCATTCACCAAATATGAAAAAGACCAAAAAATCAAATATTCCAAAAAGCCATATGGGATTATGGTTACTACTTCTTCTTGGCAGCTGTTGTGTCGCCTTTGAATAGAGTATTCATTCCACTCCATACATTATGAGTCAGGACTATAGTTGGACCTTGGGAGCTATATTTGTTTCTCAGTGTACTCCACCAATTGGTTAAGCTTCCAGTCATTATGGAGCCCTTTGTAATGCCTCTTGCATTGCACAGTTTATGTCAAGTTTATGCTTCCTGAGTCTATCCATCTGCTCATGCTCTTGTTCAAAGGAAGTCCTGAACCTAGAGTCGGCCACTCCTCAGATCTCTTGACTATTGCATGTCGGTCATCCTTATTGAGTCAGTCCGTTTCACCCGAGTTCTTCCAAATCTTTTAGCATAGCTGGTACCTCGTGCTGGTTGATGGGGGATGCCTTAATGCCCTCCTTCCAACGAGTCTCGTTCCATCGAATTCAACCCATTTATTCTGGAACTTGAGGCTTAGAGTTCAGTTGAGTACCTTGAGGCTTGCAGTCATTAGTGGCAGGTTCTCTCGCCATCGACAATTTTGGGAATACATCAATGTCCCTTGATCGTTGGGTTCATCCTAGTGTTTGACTTCAACTCATCTATTCACTCTCCAATGATTGTGATCTATTCCTTGATGCCCATTTTCATTATTGGTGGGTTATCTCGCATTTGTTAATGGTATACATCATTGATCGGTAATCAAACGATGTCACATCAGGTTCGACCTCAACTCCTTTATTCACTTGATGGGACTTGCACCATCGAAGACTTGTGTAGAAGACCCCAGGCGATAGTGGCATTCACTATGCTACTTATGACTATGACTTTACATCTGAGATATCACCTCTAAGATATCAGCTTTTTGTACCTCTAGTTTGCACCAGTTTTTTCCTTTTGAGCAGGAGACCATATCTTACTATCGAGGGATGATGACTATGATCACTTAAGACATATATTCACTATGTACTACCTATTCATGGCCATTGTATCAGATTGTTGTACTGCCGACATGTATTCAGGGAGACTATTGTATTATGACGAGTGAGCTACTCTTTCCACTTGTGTCTCCATCACTCCACTTCTGAGATTTATAATGTATTTCGGCCATCATAGAATAAGTATCTGACCTCACACATTAGGGGGCATCTGTTACAACATAATATTCCACCTTGTTAGAATCAGCACTCTTTGGCCTAGAGGATCCATTTCACTGACTTAGAACCACTTTATATCCTTCAGAAATTATTTTTCCCTATTTTTTCCCTTGTACGCTTGCTGCATCATTACAATGGGCTTACCCGCAAGTTGCATCACTATATCCCGTGGGTAGCATGTAAAATGATAAAAATCACTAGTTTATTACTTTTACTCCCAAAAAGTGATCATTGGCTGACCTTTGACTCTCCATCTGCCCAACAAACATATCGATGTGTCCTTTCACTTACCTTCGAGAGGACTATATATTGAGCACATATGGCTTATGGACGAGAGAAGAAAGAAGAGCAAGAGAACTCTAGTGGATTTTTGCTCAATATTGAGTCTACACTCATTGATCCTTGTAGTTGTGAACCCTTTATGTTCACCTTCCAAACTCCTATTCTAGTTTGAGTTTTCCATTCCATGGAGGATTGAAGTGGTGGAAGCATAAGTGGATTGATCCAGATCTTGGTTCAGATTGGTTGTCGGCAAGAGGTCATATCACATTGTACTTCCTTTTGTTTATTAATAGAAATACTCATATTCTCATACATTAATGTTGTAAATGTTGTTTATCTTACATTGGGTTGCATTTAGTTGTTATATCATGGGACATTGCTACTGATGATGTTAATTCCATTTATATATTATGTGTACTTGTTGTATATTGGCTGTCAAGACTAATTTGCAGATTCGAGTGCATGGATTGAAAAGCTCCAATGGGGATCTACATCAAACGTTTGGATCGAGGTTGGTTATATTCTTCATTATCTTAGCATTGTCATTTATATAGCATAGCATTGGGAATTGAGTTGATTTCTAGTAGTCAGCCGTCTGTTGTGGTCTACCCCAAGCCATAGTGAGTTTTCTCCAACACAATAACGCAACAATGACTAAGGCATTCTTCAAATGACTTTGAAGGAGCGGGACGAATCATGAAATTAGTATGACTTAGAGGAAAGCAGATTACCCAATTGTATGACGAGATGCGAACAAGTGCCATGTTCAAAGGTGACTTTAAGATGCCATTAATACAAACTCAAATACATCTTCCTATTCCCTTAATTTCCCCATCATGGTGGATGAGTGCCTCTTTGATTTTTAACGAGCTGGATGAGGGTGACAAATGCTCGATGTAGCTCATCATATGAGGAGTCCAATCTCACATGTTTTATGAACCTGAGAAAGGAGGGTTTCGGTCCCAAAAAGGGTCCTTCCATGTATAATTTTACGAGTTCAAAGAAGGTAAACTTGGTGACGTTTCACATTTAGAGAGCCTGAAAGGATCAAAACAAGACTCCTAATGGTTCTTTTTTGTAAAGGTTAGTCTCCTCACCCGAAAAAGGATAAAACAATGTGAGAGAGAACTCTTCTAATAGTGATTGACTAGAGTATTAATTTTTCCTAAATAATCTAAACGGTCTGAAAAAGGGATAAACTATCACCGGATAGACGTCCTTTCAAATCATTTTACGAGCATAAAAGAAACAAGTTCGCTCAGTAATATTTTCCTATTTTAGGAGTCCTAAAAGAGATTTAAAGAGGAATCCATGTACAACTTTGTCATGGTTGGTGATCGAGTACAAGGAAAAATTAAACTTGGCACAGTTCCTTTTCTGTAAGTAGTATAGCGAGGCCGGATAAAGTGATAAACCTATACTCATTAGACACACCTTTTTACTCAATTTTAAATGAGCGCGACAATGGTATGAAAAGCACTTAGAATATTTTTCATGTTTGAACCAGAGCATGAAAAGGTAAAAAGTAAGCTCAATCCACTTTTCATGTTTCAACCAGAGCATGAAAAAAGTGAAAAGTAAGCTCAATACAATCTTACTGTTTTTAACGAGCTCGAAGATAGGTGAAAAGAATTCTTGATCTGGGTCATGTCCAAGAAGAACGAGGGGGACAATAGTTCGACTGAATGAGTTGGCTCTGTTATGGTGGAAGCTTAATAAACAAAATGAGCAAAAGAAAGATTACGCAACACAGATAACCAAAAATACGCACAAACAATATGCAGGAATGCGAACTGTTCTTCTATTAGATGTAAACAGATAGACTTGTTGTATGTTACAATAGTATACATCCTTATATAGAATTCTGAGACGCTTGGGTGCCCTGCCCATTACATTCAGTTACAAAGAAGAAGTTAGAACGGTTTCAACAGTTCAACCATTACAGTCGACTGGAAGACAGGGAGACAATCTGTCAAAGTTCGATAGTCATTGGTCGCATGTTTACGCTGCATGTCAATGTCACGAATTGTGAGGTTGTTGAACATGTCAAAGGTGCGAAATGTTTCAAAGTCGAGACTCGTCAAAGTTGTGTCGAAATCGAAACCTGTCGAAGTCATGTCGAGTCTAAACTTGTCGAAGTTGTATCAACATCGATGACATGCCAACTATGATGTGGATCATACCTCCTTCCTTAAGAAACAATGGTCTCCATTGTTTTCTTGTGAAGGTGAGGAAACTTGTCGGTTATGTCAGTAATAGAGTACCACTTTCTTTGAGATGGGAGCTGTCCATCTTTGGCAACCTAAAATAAGGGAATTGTGTTCGTCCTTATAAGGCGTACTCATCGTCCCACATTGTTGTCACAAGGAAGAGGCTCCTGAACATCTAGATGGATGTCTTCGGGTTCTGCTGTTGATAATTCGTTATGTTCCAACAAGGGTGCATGGTATGGTCGAAGTAGATCCACGTTGAAGACTGGATGCAGACCTAGGCATGCAGGAATGTCGAGCTGGAAAGCGTTTTCACCAATCTATCGAAGAATACTGTACAGACCATATCGAAAAGATTTTAACTTCTTGAAAGGACCAGTGAAGCGCTCCTTATTAATATGTAGCCAAACCTTATCCCCAATTTGGAATGTATGAGGAATATGATGCTTGTCATGTCGGGCCTTAGATTTATCATTTGCTCTGTGAAACATATCCTATGCTTGTCGCTGGATGTCACAAATCTGTTCTCAAAACTTGACTGCTTTATAAACTTCTCGCTGGTTGTAGTTGGTGTCGAAGTTAAGTTGTGTCGAGTAGCTAATCAAGTCGATAGGCGCTAAGGGTTGAAATCCATAAGATATATCAAATCTACTCTTTCCTGTAGAGTTGTGTTGAGAACGATTGTAGCTTTGTTGTATGTATGGAGACTATCATCCCATGTGCGTTGATGCTTGTTATTGTACTAGCGAAGTAGTTGTACTACAAGGCGATTTACATATTCCATCTCTCTGTCAGTCTGAGGATGGAAAGCTGTCGACAATAAGACTCATGTGTCCAGATGTTTCCAAAGGGTCTTCCAAAAGATGTTGACGAATCTAGCATCTCATTCAGAAATAATGGTTGTGGGTAAAACAAAGTGTTTCCTAACTTGTGTATAGAAGAGCTGAGCAGTCTGCTGCGCTCTCGTGGTCTTCTTACATGGTATGAGAATGGCCATCTTGCAAAATCGACCGACTGCTACTAATATCACATCATGATGATGTTTGGTAGTAGGATAACCCATCAAGTAGTCCATAGAAATAGATTCCCATGGTCGACTAGGAACTGGTAGAGGGGTGTACAATCCCTGTGGTCGATTAGGCAGTTTAGAAATGGCACAAACCACATAGGATCGAATGTACTTGTTGACATCATATTTAATTGTAGGCCAAAAGAAATACTTTTGTAGAATAACAAGTGTCTTTGCTACTCCAAAGTGTCCTGTAGTCTTGTTGTAGTGCACGTCCCAAATGAGCTACTGTCAGTGCTCATTGGTCGGTACACAAAGTTGTCCAAGCTTGTATAGCAAGGTGTCTTTCAGGAAGTAGTCAGAGGTCGACAACTTGTTAGTCTGTAACTATCGGTAGACTGCTGAGAAGTCATTATCATCCTCATACAACTATGGCCAAGTGGTTGTTTCGTATCCCTGCATACTCATCACTATCAAAAGGAGAGTAATGGGTGGTTGATTGAGGAAATCGGTGACAGGGTTAGCTTTACCTTTCCAATACTTAATCACCAACTGGAATTGCTGTAGGTAATTATCCAGTTGAGTTGTCGGTTTGTCTGCAACTTTGATTGTGTTGGAGCAAACTATAGAGGCTTGCGGTCAGTGAGAATGATTGTTTCCTCGCCAAGGATGTAATGCCTCCATTGCTTGAGAGCTTGCATAATGGTGTACAGTTCTTTTTCGTACATCAAGTATCTACTAATGTGTCATTAAAAGTCTCGGAATGAAAAGCGACTGGGTGCCCAGACTGAGTGATCACTGCGCCCAAGGCATAGTCTGATGTGTCCATCTCAATCTCAAAGGGCTGATGCAAATCAGGTAACTTAGGTACTAGTGCAATGCAGAGGTTGTGTTTGAGTTGTTCAAAAGCTGCTTGATGTGTTGTTATCCATTGGAAGACAGTTTTCCCATTTCCCTTCATCAACTGATTCAAGGACCAGGCTATGTGACTGAAGTCGAGTATGAACCGTCGATAGAAATTCGCCAAACCAAGAAAAATTCTTAGTTCTTGAATGCTTTTAGGAATGGGCCAATATTTGAGGATCTGTACTTTTTATGGATCGAAGTGAATGCCTACAGAGTCAATTACATACCCCAAATATTTGAAACCGGTCATCGCAAAAAGAGCACTTTTCCATGTTAAGATAGAGTTGATGTTGCTGGAGAGTGTCGAGGACTTGTCGAAGATGTCTGACATGTTCTTCCCATGATAAACTAAAAATCAATATGTCGTCGAGATAGACAGTGACCCATTTTCCAATGAAAGGTTGAATAATGTTATCCATATGTGCATGAAGGTTGTAGGTGCATTGGTTAAGCCAAAAGGCATGACTAACCATTCGAACAATCCTTCCTTGGTCTTGAAAGCAGTTTTCCACACATATGAGGGCTCGATTGGAATCTGATGGTATCCCGACTTGAGGTCCATCTTAGTAAAGAATTTAGCACTTTTGAGACAGTCGATGAACTCGTCTATCCGCAACAGAGGGTAGTGATTCTTTACTGAAATTTTGTTGAGAGATCTATAGTCGATGCACATGCACCAAGTCCCGTCTTTGTTCGGAACTAGGGTGACTGGACTTCCACAAGGAGAGGAACTGGGTTGGATATGACCTTTGTCGATTAATTCTTGGATTTGTCTACGAATCTCTTCATTTTCGAGAATGGATATTCTGTAAATAGATGTGTTAGGAAAAGAAAAACCAGGAACAAGTTCAATGGAGTGTTTTACCTGACAATGTTGAGGTACTTCGTCTGGAGCTTGAAAGAGGTTCTAGTACTCATCGAGAATATGATCGACTTGCTGCTTCTATCGAGAGTTGCATTGTGTTGGTTGTGGAGCCTGATTTTCCAGTCTCATAGATGATGATTCAACCGTGTTTGAACCCCAGGTTTGGTTATGATCTTGGCACGATCCCCAGGGGGTCCCATGGTTTTGGGTAACCCGTGGTATTTTCCCATTGTATTTCCCTTATAAAATAAATACATTGTAACATGGCTAGAGTGGATGTATTAGGTATTATGCATTGTAAAGATCTCTGAGATCGAAAGAGAGACTGTGACACAGTGAAGAGGAGGTGCAGCGGTTGTGATGCAGGTTGTATCCCTTCACTTTTCCAGATGGTATAATAATAGGGACTGACAATTTCAGTGTGGACGTAGCCCATCTTGGGTGGACCACGATATATCGGTGTCTCTCTTGCAATGTGTGTGTATGTTATTATATTTGCATTTATGTTTATTGTTATTGCTCTGCGATCCTATTTTTCTGACAATTGGTATAAGATCCAAAGGTCTATTTGGCAGATAAACTCGCAGGAAGCTAGGGTTTCTGGTCTGAGTGAGAGCAATGGCAGAAGAAGGAAAGTTTAAGGTTGAGAAGTTTAATGGCCAAAGCTACCAGTTATGGAAGATGCAAATGGAGGACTATCTATACTAGAAAGATCTATTCCTACCGTTGGGAGGAAGAGCAAAGCAGTCGACGACTATGAAGGACGAAGAATGCTAGGTTCTTGACAAAAAGGATCTAGGAACAATACAGCTGAGTCTGGCTTCATTGGTGGATTTCAATATCTTAAAAGAAAAGACAGTGGAGGGTTTGATGAGCGCATTAGGTAAGCTACATGAAAAAACCTCGGCCTCCAACAACGTATTTCTAATGAAGCATTTATTTAATATGAAGATGTCTGAAGGTGGATCTGTTGTTGATCATTTAAATGAATTTAATAGGGTTACAAATCAACTAAGTTCTGTAAGTGTGAACTTTGATGATGAGGATAGGGCTCTTCTAATATTGTGTTCATTTCCAGAAAGATGGAATAGCTTGGTCATGGCTATAAGTAACTTTGTCTCTGGCTCAAACTCCTTGATATTTGATGATGTTGTTAGTGTTATTCTTAGCGAGGAAATGTGAAGGAAAAGCATAGGTGAGACATCAGATAATGCGTTGACCATGGAGAGCAGGGGAAGACAAAAGGAGAGAGGAAAGATCCAAGGTAGTCATGGAAAGTCTAAAACGAGAAGATCCAAGTCCAGACTAGAAAAGATAGAGTGCTGGAACTGTGGAAAGAAAGGACATCTGAAGAAAGACTACAGATCTCGAAAGAAAAAAGGAGATGGACAACAAGAAACTACCCAGGAAGCAAATGTAGCAGGTGATGTGTTACAAGATGCTTTGATTCTTGCATTAGATAATACTAGTGATTATTGGATAGTAGATTCAGGGGCTTCATGTCATGCTACACCCCATAGGAAATATTTTCATGATTATGTTCCAGGCGATTTTGGACATGTTTTATTGGGTGATGACGAGCCATGTAAAATTGTTGGAATGGGTAAGGTATGGATAAAATTTTAGAATGGAATTGATTGGCTGCTGAAATATTTTAGGCATATTCCTTGTATGAAAAGAAAACTGATCTCAATGGGGCAGTTGGGAGATGGCAGTTGTCTATCTATGTTTAGAGAAACATGGTGGAAGATCACTAAAGGATCAATGGTGATAGAAAAATGAGACAGGGTAGGTGCGTTGTTTTTATACAATTCTATCTCTTTAGCTTCCATAGGAATAGATACAACATTGTGGCATCATAGGCTTGGCCACATGAGTGAGAAGGGAATGCAGACTCTCCACTCAAGGAAGTTGCTGCCAGATTTGAAGCAGGTAAGTTTGGAATTCTATGAAAACTGTGTTTATGGAAAACAAAAGAGAGTCAGATTTCTCAGGGTTGGGAAACAAAAGAAGAATGAAACATTAGAGCTTGTGCATACAAATGTATGGGGACCGGATCAGGTATAATATCTTGGTGTGTCTCATTATTATGTTACATTTATTAATGATGCAATGAGGAAAACTTGGGTTTATTGCATTAGACAGGAATCTGATATGTTTTATACTTTTAAGAAGTGCAAATATTTGGTTGAGAATGACACAGGGAAAAGGTTGAAGTGTCTCAGATCTAATAATGGAGGTGAGTACTGCGGCAAGGAGTTTGATAGTTACTATTCATACTATGGGATTCGTAGAGAGAAGACATTCCCAGGAACACCACAAGAAAATGGTGTGGGAGAAAGGATGAATAGAACGATCATGGAGCCTGGAAGGTGTATGAGATTGCATGCATGGTTTCCCTTACAATTATGGGCAGATGCTGTGAATACTGCTATTTATTTAGTAAACAGAGGGCCTTCAAGTGGTTTGGATGGTGGTATTCCAGAGGAGGCATGGACAGATAAAAAGGTAAACTACTCATTTTTGAGAATGTTTGGTTGTGAAGCATTTGTCCATATTGATAAAGAAAATAGAACAAAGCTTGAAGCTAAATCCAAGAAATGTACCTTTATTGGATATGGGGTTTATGATTTTGGTTATCGCTTATGGGATTATGAAAATAAAAAAATCATTAGGAGTAGAGATGTGATATTCAATGAAAAGGTCATGTATAAATATTAGTTGTAGGGAAAGAAACAGGAAAAGGAAAAGACATAATAGACAGTACTTGATGAAATTGAAGAAAATGAAGTTCGAAAGGTGCCAAAATTTCAAGAACAACAACAAGTACCTGAAACTATTGCAACTGCAAGAAGATCTACCAGGTTAAGTAGACTCCCTAAACAATACTCTCCTTCAATGTATTATTTACTGATGACTGATGCTGGTGAACCAGAGTGTTATGAAGAAGGAATGCAAGTGGAAACTAGAAAGAAGTGGGAGCAAGGCATGAATGAGGAGATGGACTCATTGGTAGGAAACCAGACTTGGGATTTGGTTCAGTTGCCTCCTGGTAAAAAAGCATTGCAGAACAAATGGATTTACATGTTGAAGGAAGAAGGAGGCACGAAGCGGTACGAGGTTAGACTTGTTGTAAAAGGGTTTGCATAGAAGAAAAGTATAGATTTTGACGAAATATTTTCTCCTGTTGTTAAGATGACTTCAATTAGGACTATCTTAAGTCTATTGGCGGTAGAAGATTTTCATCTTGAATAGTTAGATGTAAAAACAACCTTTCTCCATGGGGACTTGGAGGAAGAGATATATATGAAGTAGCCTCAAGGGTATGAGGTCAAAGGGAAGGAAGTTTTCTCATGTAGGTTGAATAAGAGCTTGTATGGCTTGAAGCAAGATCCAAGGCAGTGGTATTTAAAATTTGATAGGTTTATGACAGAATAGGGTTATAGTAGATGTCATTATAACCACTGTGTTTATTTCAAGAAGCTAGACAATGAAAGATATGTTATCTTGTTATTGTATGTGGATGACATGCTTGTTGTAGGGTCTAACATGTAGGATATAAATGTGCTCAAAAGGAAGCTAGCTAGTTCATTTGCGATGAAGGATTTGGGTGCTGCAAAGCAAATCCTTGGTATGAGAATAACGAGAGACAGGAAAAATCGCAAATTGACATTGTCTCAGAGTGAGTACATACAAAAGGTGTTGGAGAGGTTCAGAATGCATAATGAAAAACCAGTTAGTACACCTTTTGCCAGCCATTTCAAACCAAGTAAGGAAATGTGTCCCAAGACACAGGAAGAGATAGATTACGTGTCCAAGATTGCTTGATGTATGCCATGGTGTGCACAAGACCAGATATTGCACATGTAGTGGGAGTTGTGAGCAGATATATGAACAATCTAGGTAAAGAAAATTGGAAAGCAGTACAGTGGATTCTTAAGTATTTGAGAGGTACTACCACTCAGGCATTATGTTTTGGAGGTTCAGACACTGTTCTACAGAGATATGTTGATGCAAATATGGCAGGTGATAAGGATAGCAAGAGGAGCACCACAGGGTATGTGTTTACTATAGGTGGAACATCAGTAAGTTGGATTTCGAAACTGCAAAAGGTTGTTGCACTTTCAACAATGGAAGCAGAGTATGTTGTTGTTACAGAAGCTAGTAAAGAGATGATTTGGTTGCAGAGCTTTATGGAGGAATTGGGTAAGAAGCAGATGGATAGCAGGTTGTATAGAGACAGCCAGAGTGCCATTCATCTTGCAAAGAACTCAACATTCCATTCCAGGACTAAACATATACATCTCAAGTACCATTTCATATGCTATGTTCTAGAAGATGAACTGTTGAAGCTAGAAAAGATACACACTCACTATAGTCCTGCAGACATGTTCACAAAGGTAGTGACTAGAGAGAAACTGAGTTCTTGCTCAGTTTTGGCTGGCCTTCTAGCATGAAGGTGAAGAGGAGAAATTTTTCAAGTCCAAGTCCAGCAAGTGCAACAACGGTGGAGTTGCTACGATCAATCTCCAAGTGGGAGATTGTTGGTTGTGGAGCCTAATCTTCCAGTGTCATAGATGATGATTCAGCTGTGTTTGAACCCCAAGTTTGGTTATGATCCCGGCACAATCCACAGGGGGTCCCATGGTTTTACGTAACCCGTGCATTTTCCAATTGTATTTCCCTTATAAAATAAAGACATTGTAAAATGGCTGGAGTGGATGTGTTAGGTATTATGCATTGTAAAGATCTTTCAGATCAGAAGAGAGACTATGAGACAGTGAAGAGGAAGTGCAGCAGTTGTGCTGTAGGTTGTATCCCTTCACTTTGTTGGATGGTATAATAATAAGGACTGAAAATTCAGTGTGGACGTAGCCCATCTTGGGTGAACCATGATATATTGGTGTCTCTCTTGTAATGTGTGTGTGTGATTATATTTTCATTTATGTTTATTGTTATTGCTCTGCGATCCTGTTTTTCTGACACAATGGTCGATGACTCGACTCATTGTTGCAGTCTTCTTAGAATATTGTGGCTTGATCATGATTAATGTGAACTTCTGAGTATGATTGATGAGCTTCTTTGTTTGTTTGGCAGATATTAGTTCGACCATTGGTGTAGGTTGATGCTCTGGTATGCTGAACCATCGATTTCAGATTTTGATAATCACCTTCTGAGGCCGTGACTGATTACTTCCATGTCTATCTCAGAGGTAAGGTTTCTCGAATAGGGCGTCAGCTAAGGAGAGTGGTGCCATGTTGCAGAGTGCTTCATCTTCAAAAGGCTTTATGAAGTAGGCGATTTTGAATTGTCGAGTGATCCGAAGTTCTTGTCCATCCTTCATCAAACCGATATTGTGAGGATGAGGATGCAGAGTGGTAAAAAGACCTAGTTTCTTTTTGAGATCTTCGAAAACAAAGTTCATTTGGCTATCAGTGTCCATAATCAGATGTAATGGGTTGCTCTGGACCCATATCCGTGTATGGAATAGGTGTTCTCGTTCCTCCTCGTCGATGATAGTCGAGGTTGCTAGAGTGGTCTAGGTTAAAAGGGTCGTTGCGTCAGGATCAAATTCTTCCACCGTCTTATCGAACGCGTCGGAGGTCAAAAATTTTATCAAAAATGTGTTCCGAGCTTTGCATTCAGATGTATCATGCCAAGATGAGTGGTTGTAATTGCACCATTTTTTGGTTGGCGGTTGTTTTCTATGTTACATTTTGTGAAAAGGCTTCTTACCATGATCTAGCTTTGGCGGTGTCGGCTAAGAAGATTTTGACTTGTCGAAGTCAGTTGGTGCCTTCTTGTTGGGTGGTCATCCTGATGTCAGCTTTGTTGCGAAGCGTGCTTTCCATTTTTTCTTGGTTTCTATTTTGCTAGCGTAGTGGAATGCATCTGCAAGCATATTGACAATCAGAAATTCCTTCTCCCACTGGATGTACTGGGACAATCTGCTGATGTACTACAGAAAAAGCAATTTCTCTTCTTCTTGGATGCCAAGTCTTGCCATGAGTCAGTAGAACTCGTCGATGTAACTCTGTAGTGATTGGCCTTTCCATTTCCTTAGTTGCTGCCACTTCTTATACTACTACTCGAGGTATTTAGGTGGGTAAAATTCCTTCTGGATGTGTTCGACAAATTTATCCCACTTGTCAATGGAGTCTCTACTTTTCTCCATCTTTGTCGAGAGGTTCTCCCACCAGCAGTGTACGGAGGTTGACATCTTTAAGGATGCAATGGTGACTTTTTCATCTTGTGAGAGTTGATTTACAACGTAATAGGATTCCAATTGTTGCACCCTATTGTCGATGGATTCCACGTCAATATTACCTTCAAGATTTGGTATGTCCAAATTCATTTGCACATTGAAGGGGCTTATTTTATCAGAGTGAGTTCTCGTCGAAGATCCTCCAGATGTCGAAGCGAATCGCAAGAGAATCTTATTGAACTTGGTGAACATTTCAGTCCATTGTCGAGCCAGAGCTTGCTCAAGGAGCTGTGCTGTCTCATCGGCTGCATGTCTATCATCTATTTGTTCTGTCATTTCTAGAGTTAGCGTCTGCTTGGATGGCTGAGATTGCGAGCGACTTTGAATTGGCATAAGTCAGGTAACTTCAAGAGAAGTGTATACGTAGAACTTAAGCATGAACAAAACTAAATGCTCTGATACCAATGATCCGGGTCGTGTCCAGGAAGCACAAGGGGGACAACAGTTCGACTGAATGAGTCAGATCTGTTATGGTGGAAGCTTAATAAACATAATGAGCAAAAGCAGGATTATGCAACACAGATAACCACAAATACGCACCGACAATTTGCAGGAATGCGAATTGTTCTTCTATTTGATGTAAACAGATAGACTTGTTGTATGTTACAATAGTATAAATGCTTATATAGAGTTATAATATGCTTGGGTTCCTACCCATTACTTATAGTTACAAAGAAGACGTTAGAATGGTTTCAACAGCTCAACCGTTACAATCGACTAGAAGACAGAGAGACAATCTGTCGAAGTTTGACAGTCGCTGATCGCATGTCAATGCTGCATGTCGATGTTGCAAACTGTGAGGTTGTTGAACATGTCGAAGGTGCGAAATGTGTCGCAGTATGTCGAAGTCGAGACTTGTCGGAGTTGTGTCGAAATCGAAACTTGTCGAAGTCATGTCGAGTCGAAACTTGTCAAAGATGTATCGACATCGATGACTTGCCAACTATGATGCGGATCAATTCTCATGATGTCTGCTTGATTTTTAACGAGCTTGTTACAGACATAATCTATGCTTAGTATAATGACCATTGGTAGGTTTTTTTCCAACATGATATCCAGAGGTTGGAAGTTTTCCCCCAGGCTTAAGAAGCCGATGGATTACATCTATTATTATTTCTAGATGCTAGAGACATGCTTCCCAAGATTTGTTTCATTCTCCTACTCTTTGTTTTCATCCCCTCAAACTCATTGTTACTAATAGGAATATGTTCACCAAGGAAGGAAGAGAAAATATGATTAAATAGAATAGGTGAATGAAATGAAAGTTCAGATATTAAATCTGGGAAAAGACTTGACTCAAAGGGAGGGGATCTATTTCATTTTTTAATGAGCTCGACATAGGAAATGAACTATGCTCGTAGGGTACTGTTTCATTTTTTAATGAGCTTGACACAGGAATATAATCATGCTTGTGAAGCTGGTTTCATTTTTATGCAAGCTTGAAACCAAAGGTAAATTGTTCTCGGGAACGGTTTCATTTTTACACAAGCTTGAAACCAAAGGTAAACTATGCTTGGGAATGGTTTCATTTTTACACAAGCTCGAAACCAGAGGTAAACTATGCTTGGGAGGACCTATTTCATTTTTATACAAGATTGAAACAGAAAATAACTATGCTTGAAGGGACCCATTTCATTTTTTAATGAGATTAAAACGGAACAAAAACTATGCTCATTATGGCCTATTTAATTTTTTAATGAGCTTTACACAGGAAAGGAACTTTGCTCGTAATGGCATGTTTCATTTTTAACAAGATTGACATAGAAAGGGAACTTTGCTCGTAATGACCTATTTCATTTTTTAACGAGCTTGACATAGAAAGGGAACTATGCTGATTGACACCTTCATGGATTCTAAGAGGTTCTCATTTGAAGGAAGATAAACCATGTCAACTCTTGAATCCAAGGTTAAAGAAGATGAGCGATCAAAGAGAATCTCGTGTTCAATAGAAATTGGAAGAATGGGATAGAATGCCACATAATTGACCTATGGCGGGTTTTAGCACTCGAAATGTGCTAAGCTTTGAAGATGGTTTTTATGAAGAAAAAAAAGAGTTGTAGGATCAGGATAATTCCTCAAAAGAAGGCCAACTCTCGGGTCGCATCCCCCAGGGTGAATGATCAAATCTCAATACAGTGGATTTGGTAAAAAGAGGGAATATTCAGAAGGTCCAAGTTTCCATGGTGATCGGGGGACTAATAGCAGGCTAATATGCCAATAGTAGATAGAAGTGTGTTTGGACGGCACAGATTAAATTGCCCCGGAGATCTACGGCCCTAAGATTTTTGCGCAAAATTAAGTGGAAATGTTATAACCGTGGAGGAGGTGATTGTCCAATAGGAAGATTCCTAAAGAAATCAACGGCATAGATCGACAAAAACGAAGATCTATAGTGAAAAATTGATGGCGCTAATCTAATGTGTGTGAAAAAATATTGTGTTCCAAATCTCCGTGATTTGGTTAAGCGTCTCTCTCCTTTCAATGACATGGATCTAACAGAGATAGATCAATGGAGGTGATTTTAATCATCGGCATGTTAAGCACGCCAAAAATCGCCGTGGTCGGTAAAGGTGCATCATCCGACGGTCAAGATGGGAGATGTGTGCCACTAAATTGCAAGCCACGGAGGCTGAAACCTACAGTCCTGATCCAATCATGAGTTTTCACAGGTGAAAGACATCTTCATTGCAAATCAATGATTTCCGAATGGGATGAGCCACCTCAGCGCCGTTAGATGTCCTTTCTGTCTGACCCAAAAAGCACAGTCAAATGTGTCTTGCGTTAGTCCTAGCCTTGGTCATCATACTGAATCATTTGGAAGGTCTAGTGAGAGAAAAGCGCCGTTAGATGTCCTTTTTGTCTGACCCAAAAAGCACAGTCAAACGTGTCTTGCGTCAGTCCTAGCCTTGGTCATCATACTGAATCATTTGGAAGGTCTAGTGAGAGAATCATAGTAGAATGATTCACATGGGGACGCCATCATTATCAGTCGTTATAAACCTATTTCCCTAGACTCACAACTCACATCCAATTCTGAAAAGGTGGCGAGTTCATCTATTCGGATATTTTGCAATTAGCATCCGAGCATGGAGAGAGATTAGGGAGCCAAAGTAGTAGTTGTACCAGAGCATGTGTTGTCTGAGATGGAGGAGGAGAATATTCCTCTACCTCTTGTAGTTTTCGACCATGTGGAAGACGTTTTCGTCCGCAAATTAGAAGATCCCAAGAAATGACGAGTGTGTTGGCGTTTTCAGCAGCAGAAAAGAAGGAAAGAATCCCAGGAAGAGGACGAGCAGAAAATCCGCTAGAGTGTGGGCATTATCAAGGACTTAATACTCCCCACTAAAGATATGCCCCCTGCTCCCCCACCGAAAGAAGGCCAAACAAAGGTTTCTTTCGACGTAGGTGATTTTATTGATTGGTATGGTCAGGTGAAACCCAGGACTATGGTGGTGGCATTCTTACGACTATTTGCATCTCACCACCCAGCAAGTCTGTTTTTGGCCACATAAGTATACTCCTTGTCTCCAATTTTGAAACAGTTAGGCAGTCCGTAAACCTATTTTTGGAAGCTGGTATGGCCGTGGCTAGTTTGTTATTTGTAATTTTTCATTTCTACAGTGCGCTGTCACGAGTGGTGAAACACACCCGGTAGGAAACAGTTTGGTCTTAGATATTTCTGATGTTCAGGTTAAGAGCTCAAAGATATCAACGAAGCACTCTGCCAATGAAAGCATTCAGCGAGAATGGAAGCAGTAAGCTAGAGTTGTTATCTTTCTGTTTTATTTTCTATGCAAGTAGTTGTTCATATAGTAAAATAGGCCAGTAAATGTAAAAAAGTGGTTAGGCATATACCGCCTGTGTTTGTTTTGAAATTGTAATGGAGAAATGCCTTGGTTAGCTGTCAAATAGGTGTCAAGTGATTGCAACTCTTTTTTGTTCAGGAGAGAGCCGAGCCTAGAGCTCAAGGGGCCTCTATAAATTCATTGTAATTCAAGACATATGGGTTGAAAACTTTTTGAAACTTTGTGTATTGTACTGTAAGATGCTTATGAGCTATTTTGAATAAAGTTTTGTAGAGTCGAGCCAGTGTTTTTCAGGGATTCTTTTGTAATTGGTCCTGTAGTCTGTTCTTTCTTCTTCTCCTGTGTATTGTGTATCTTTCATTGTTATTTCCAGTGTGTAATATCTCTTCATAATTGGTGTAGTGTTATAGTTAAGCAGAATTCATACAAATTATGCTGTATTTATCTCATTCCAAGTATTGCACAAATGATTTCTACTAAAGTTGGTACAGGATTCATGATTGTATGCCTTGTATTGATGGATTGTTTCTTTCTCTTTTGTTTCACCAATTAAAATCACTTTGACTACAAGTTGTTTGCTACCTTGCCCCTGTGTAAATGCATTCATAAAGCATTTGTAAATAAATGTTCAGAGTTTTTTTAATGTGACTCCATTACCCAATAGTTTTCCTTCATGTGTTCCAACCAAACAACGTTTAAACCATTATGTTTCCAACAGAAATCTGATCTTCTGTGTATGTTGTAATTGAATATCTTGAATGATGAATGCTGGTGTACATTTTCACTGTTGACGCCTTTGATTATTTCCAGTTTTCATGAGTTTATAGAGAGAGCCCTCTCTGTTTGTGTTGGGTCAGTAGCACAGATCAAAAGTGGTTAGTGGTTACCTGGAATTGCCTTCTCTCACAACCTTGGGGGTTAATTTGGGTGTTAACAAATTGGCACCGTTGCCGGGGACGTGAGTTTCTTATCATCCATGGGAGAATGACAAAGAATTCTGAGATTCAAAGAAAGGAGAGATCCCTGTGGGAAAACAGAGATTTCCATATTTTTGGGGGTTGTGTATTTTTTTCCCTGGTGACTCCACTCATTAACATTTGTATTTAAGAAAGACTTCACTTGGAAGACTGACGATCCAAAGTCCATTTATGAAGAAGTCTTGAAAATGCATCTTGGCCTCACGAAATATCTATACCAGAGGTAATCCTATTTCCAAAATTTTGCTAAGTGTTGATAATTGTAAAATCTATGACACCGTAGGAGCTAGCTACCATGGATTCCTCACAGCTGAAATTTTAATTCATTAAGCAAGTAAACAAGTGCAAACTATTACAGAATGAACAAATGATCAAAACGCAACACAAATGATCAAAATTTAAGAAATGCACAAATGATCAAATATGAGATATTATTAACTGTTCAATATTACAATGAGTTTGGATCATCCTTATATAGAAATAGTAAGGAAAAATATCCACTTTGAGTGTCCACACTTAGCTATCTTAGATTTAGCCCAATCCCCCTTAGGTTAACCAAAATGGTTTCCAAAATAACCCAAACAGGTTCAAAATATGCATGTGAACACCGAGTAAGCATGGGAAGTCATAATGAGGTTCATAGATGCGAGGATAATGTTGGGTGGAAGTTGGTTAGGCTTAAGCATGCCAAAAATGGCCTAGGGAGTGGGAATTGTCCACATACAGTGCATGAGAGCCCTTCGTCAATGCATTTCCTTAAAAAAGGGAAAGAGGGTGCATTAGGCATGCTGGGGCAATAAATGCTTGGATAAGCATGCCTAACAGCTAGTTTGACCACCTCTTGGCCCATACTTTGGATCATACACTGTGAACTTGTTCACACTTATCCAGATAAGTCCAAACCACTTCATAATAACCAGTTTCACACCTAGGGATGTATTATTAACCAGTTCAGTACCTAATAACCATTAATTAATTAATGATTAAGGTACTAAGGTATAATATTGCTCTAAAACCCCCCCATAAGCTAGACTTAGTGGAATATCAAAAATAAGGCCTTGGCAACTAAGGCTCAAGTCATCTTTTACAACAGAAATTTATTTGTCCATGTAAAACGAGGAAAGAGGCAAAACCACATGGGGAAAATATTCCCTCAAGAATGGAGATGAAGCACACAAAAATTAAACTTCTCCAAAACTCAAGTAGGTGTGAACTTGATCATATGTCTGGAGGAACCTTCTAATTTGGAAGAAGAGATTGTTGCTCAACTAGATCAGAAACATGAACAACTGCATGATGCAGAATGTAGCCATGTAGAGCAACTTCAATAAACTGATGTGAGAGCATATATGGATGCTCACTAGAATTGAACTTCATAATGAAATCAGATCCAAATGAGTCTTGATATTCTTGTGCCAAAATCTTTGAACCAAAAGTGGAGAAATCAGCATCAAGCAAAACTGAAATTTCTTGAAACTTTGAACCAAAAACTCTTATGGAAGCTCCAAGAATAATGAACAATAGTTCCAAATGATATTTGGACATGAAATATGATATAAAATCAGATCCAAAATAGGTATGATCAGGTCCAAGTGAGAGAAACATAGGTTCAATGCATGCCAAGACAATGGCAATGTCTCCTTCTTCAATAAAATTGTGAGAAAATGTGCTAGTCACCATAGAGGAGTAGGTAGAAGGATTTAGATCAGAATTGGTGAGTGAATTTGCAGACATATCACACTTTGAAGCAGCCTTCAAAAAATCCAAAATATCATTTAATTTTGCACCATCATCTAGTGAAGGATGCAAATGATCTTCAACAACTAGCTTATCGTCCTCAAAATCAGCATTTGAAGAATTATTGGAGAACACTGACTGTAGATATATCTCTTCTTAAACAATGGCTGCTCCATTTGTTGTATATTCATCATTTGCAGCAACATATTGTGTAATAGATGATGTCTCTTCACATTCTACTTCATAACCTGTAGAGGAAGCATTTGTATCAAAGAGATCTATAACAATAGGAACATGGGTTGAAGATTTTTCCATTCGATCTTCATACACAGCTTCATCAAAGAGAGGAGAGGCTGAATCCGTAGGAGGAAGAGCACATGTAGAGGTGTCCATAGGCTCACTCAATGCACCATTCTTCTGCTTATCAAGACCCTTTTCCAAGTTGGACCATAGCTCAAATGGATAGTCTGCAGAACCGATCAAGTAGTGCATGCATGGAGACATGGCTAGACACATAACTCCAAATGCTCTGCCACAATCATTTAGCCAATCATTTTTCTCTTCATAAGACTCTGGTTCATTCTCAGCACCAATGGAAAAATCATAGAGACCTTGTCTCTTGAGATATGCACACATTTCAGGCTTCCATTCTGCATAATCGAATGGAGTAAGAAGAGGAACTTTCGAATCCATGTAGAATCTTTTGTACCTACAATAACAAACTCTCAATCACTCAGGAGGGATCTACACTAACAATATCTCCAAGAGCTTTGATACCATGTAAAATCTATGACACGGTAGGATATAGCTACCATGGATTCCTCACAGCTGAAAGTTTAACTCATTAAGCAAGTAAACAAGTGCAAACTATTACAGAATGAACAAATGATCAAAACTCGGCACAAATGATCAAAATTCCAGAAATGCACAAATGATTAAATATGAGATATTATTAACTGTTCAATATTAAAATGAGCTTGGCTCATCCTTATATATAAATAGTAAGGAAAAATATCCACTTGGAGTATCCACACTTAGCTAGCTTAGATTTAGCCCAATCCCCCCTAGATTAACCAAAATGGTTTCCAAAATAACCCAAATAGGTTCAAAATATGCATGTGAACACTGAGTAAGCATGGGAAGTCATAATGAGGTTCACACATGTGAGGATAAGGTTGGGTGGAAGTTGGTTAGGCTTAAGCATTCCAAAAATGGCCTAGGGAGTGGGAATTGTGCACATACAGTGCATGAGCGCCCTTGGTTAATGCATTTCCTTAAAACAGGGAAAGAGGGCGCATTAGGCATGCTGGGACAATAAATGCTTCGATAAGCATGCATAACAGCTAGTTTGACCACCTCTTGGCCCATACTTTGGCTCATACGCTGTGAACTTGTTCACACTTATCTAGATAATTCCAAACCACTTCATAATAACTAGTTTCACACCTAGGGATGCATTATTAACCAGTTTAGCACCTAATAACCATTAATTAATTAATGACTAAGGTACTAAGGTATAATATTGCTCTACCAATAATCCAGAAATTTTGCTTAAACATAGGACTGGAAAGGGTAAAGCTAGTACTTCTAGCGGTGGAAGGATTGAACCTAAAGAAGAGCTATCTATTTTTCAAGAATTAGATATAGAGATAGACATTAGGAATCCTTTGCCAAGATCAAGATCTGGATCGTATTTAAGCTTAGGGGAAGAAGGTATGAATACTCTTGAGTCCTATTTGTTAGACCCTGTCTGGCGTGAGTTGCAGAATATTACCAAAGCCAAAAGAGCTAAACCTTGTTTTCAGGTCTCTCATCCCCATACCACAAACTCTGCTCAGAATATCCCACCCCTTTCGCAAAATCCACCTATACTCATGGCTGACAGATTTGCACCTTTAAACTTACCAATAGTCTTACATGACCTCCCTCAGAACTATGCATAGAGGATCATCTCTTATGATGGGGAGGGGTGTTTTTCCACCAAACAACATATAGATAGATTTGAAGATTTTATTGATTTGGAGGAAGTAGATCATGATGATGTTAAGATAAGGTTGTTTGCCCAGAGTTTTTTTCGAGAACCTAAGAAATGGTTCAGGAAGTTGCAAAATGCTTCTATCAATGATTTTGCAGCCTTAAGACATTGTTCTTAGAAAGGTGGGAAATGATAGGGAGTCTTGCCATGGTCTTGTCCCAATACAACCATTTGAAGAAAGGAGGTTTTGAATCAGTTCATGATTTTTCTGCTAGGTTTATGAAGGCATACAATTCTATCCCAAACGACCTAAGACCCTTTGTAGGCACTGCAAATCTCCATTATGCAGATGCCTTTGATGGAGATTTCTCATGTATGTTGAGAGAAAGGAAATCAGCCTCTTTACCTGCTATGCTGAAAGATGCCATAGAAGTGGAAGAAAACATGATGGATTTTGGGAAAATAAATGGTAAAACAGAAACAGATAAAAAGAAGAAAGAGACCCAAGCCTCTACCTCCTCCTCTTCTAGTGATGCTAAGTTTGACACAATGATGAAAGCCATGGAAAATATGATGGATAGGTTAGCCCTAGATAAAAAACCTCCTGCCAGAGATCAGCCTGAGAACCAAATGAGAAATCCTAACTTCAGAAGACCACCCCCCCAAAGAAATCAAAGAAACCCTGATGACCAACAAATAAGGCCTCCTTTCCCTGAAGGTTTAGTTGATGATGAAGGAACTGTATAACCCATGGGTGACTATATACATCTCTTTGACACCCTGAACCATGAGGTATATTTGACTGAAAGGGAGCATGAGTTTTTCACCAATGGAGGTACTGACCAAATGGATGAACTAGATTCTGAGCAGTACCAAATGGGCTACCGAAATGCTGTAGATGACATTCAAAGGAAGATGAAGTTGAGGAATCAGGTTGTGACCATAAACAAAGGAAAGCCTGTCCAAAATCAACCCTCCAATACTCAACAAAATGAAGAAAAGATAAAGGAGAAATAGCTAGAGGTTGTTGCATAGAAAGCACCAGAAGATAAAGGGTAGCATTCTAAAGAAGTTAGGCAACGAGAAGTCACTGAAATAGTGAAGCAAGATTCAACATTCATCCTGAAGGCTAGACTGTCCAACGTAAATATCTCTATCCCCCTAAATGATATATTAAGAAACAATGAATATAGGGAAGAAATAGCTATCATGGTAAAAGGATGGGAAGATTGTCCACAAGACGTGTTGGAAGTAACAGAATATGCTCCTACTATAATTTTTCGATCTAAGCTTGAAGATCCAGAAGATGAAGAGGTCCCTCCTTTTTATTTAAGTCTAAATGTCCATGGCAAAATCTTGCACAACACATTGATAGACTCTGGGGCATCACATAATCTGATGCCAAAGTCAGTGGTGAATCTGTTGGGGTTAGAATTCACCAAACCCTACAAATACCTCTATTCTTTTGATTCCAGGAGAGTGCAATGTCTAGGGTTGATTAAAGATGTGGTAGTGACCCTTGCCCAAATCCCAGCTAAGAGCATTATGATGGATGTTGTAGTGGTAGAGGTACCTGCTAAGTTTGGGATGTTATTGTCATGGTCTTGGGTTAAAAGGTTGAAGGGGACCATGCAAATGGACCTATCATATGCCACTATACCTCTTTTCCGGAGCAATAGAAAGCTGTATAGGGAAAAGAGGATGGCTTATGCGGTCAACAGTGACGACAAACCTGAAAAATCACCCTATATATGCTGTAGACACTGAGGTTAGGTCCTCTATTTTCTTCAAGGATGGTCCACATACTGATCCTCTACCTCCAACATACCTGGAAGTAAATGAAGATAAAGAATTTGCAGCAAGGTATGAGGCCTCAGAGACATGGAAAAATGAGGAGGGGCTATCCCTGAGCAAGAATGGCACTGGTGCAGGTGTCTGGATCATACCTCCCGACCAAGAGTCCAGAGCCTTATCATATAAGCTAAGTTTTGAGTGTACTAATAATGTGGCTGAGTATGAAGCTCTGCTCCTAGGACTGAGAGCTATGAAATACTTGGGAGCAAAAAGGATACATGTCTTTGGAGATTCAAAACTGGTTGTAAATCAAGTGAATGACAGCTATCAAACCAAACACCCTAGGATGAGGGCCTATAGAAATGAAGTCTGTGATATGTTTGGAAATTTTTTCACAGAACACAAGATCAGGGTGATCCCCAGATGTGAAAATAAGGTGGCATACTCTTTGGCCACTACTGCTCGTGGTTTTAAAACTCCTATTTTTTCTCAAGAAAAATATGAGGTGGAGGTGGTGAACAGGCCATCTATTCTAGACAATTCTAAATACTGGCAGGTATTTGATGATGATTTACAAATTAAGAGATTTTTGGAGCTATCTGATGAGTTTGCCAATGTTCAGATTGATGCCGAAAATGAGAACCTGGAAGGTATGATATACCAAGAACAATTTGAAGAGGAAGAGAATGAAAGCAAGGAGTGGAAAAACATGCTGGGAGGAAAAGATATCATTCAATTGAAGAGAAATTATATCCCTAAGGGACTGATACCCTTGGAAAATCTGTTTGACTAGGATGATGTGGAAAAAAACCCGATGTTTGAACCTCCCAACGACGCTGTAGAAGACCCAAACTTGGGTACTAAGGAAGAACCTCGGATGGTGAACCTATCCAAGAAGCTACAGGCTAAGCAAAAGGAGCGGTATATAGAGTTGATGAAAAAATACGTTGATGCTTTTGCTTAGAGTTATGAAGAACTAAAAGAGTATCACACCTCTATAATACAACATTCTATTCCAATCAAACTAGGGGAGAAACCTTTCAAGAAGAAGTTAAGAAGGATAAACCCCAAATTGGTGCCTGTGATAGAAAAGGAAATCAGAAGATTATTTAATGCAAAAATCATTGTCACCCTGAGATTCTCTCAATGGATCACAAATCCGGTCCTTGTAAGGAAGAAGAATGGTGAGATTAGGATCTGCATAGATTTCAGGAACCTGAATAGAGCCTCATGAATGGATAATTACCCTTTTCCTAAAATGGAGCATATTTTACAGAACGTAATAGGAGCAGAAAGAATCTCTACTATGGATGGCTTCTCAGGATACAATCAAATCAAAGTATGCATAGAAGACCAAGAGAAGACTGCTTTTACCACTCCTTGGGGTACCTTCATGTATGAAAATATGCCTTTTGGGTTGATGAATGCAGGAGCCACTTTCTAGCATGCAATGGCCATAGCATTCGCTGAGGAGAAAGATAAGTTTGTGGTTGTATACATGGATGATATAACAGTGTATTCCAGATCTGATGATGAGCACCTGAAACACTTGGAGCAGGTTTTCATCAAATGCAGGAAATATGGTATCTCTCTTTGTCACATACCCCAATTTTGTAAAAATTATGTAATTATTTCATTATATTCCTGAGACATTATGTTAAGTTTAATGCTAAGTAGGAATTGATGACTCAGTAGAGTCCCTAGAAATGGAATGTAATTCAGAATATTTTATTATTAATAAATAAATTATGGAGACAACAGCATGGGAAAGCTGTTAAAAAGAGGTTACTGGTCAAACTGGTGGATGGAACTAGGTGGAAAGGCAAATAACAAGTGGCAGCATCCTCAAACACTTCCTAAGTTGCAGGTGGCAACTTCCGTATATTTGGGGTCATGATTCCCCAAGGAAGTGGAATCAGAGCAGGTGGCTCATTAATGACAGTTAACCCAACAAAGACCTAGGCAATCTTTTAAATAGTACTCAATGAACTGAGCTGGGGGTTCAAATTTGTTCTAGAGGGAGAAGGCATTCAGGTGAATGTTATTCAAGAATCCCATTGAGGAAGAGGGAATTACAGTAAGGAAGTGTTGGCCTCCTATTTTGACTGTTCAGCACAATATTTTCTAGTTTAAGTCTCATGAAACCAAGTAATCATCAGCTTTATTTAGTGTTGTTTTGTGCATGGTTATGCCTTTTGAAGAGGAACATTGCTAGGAGCTTTGGTAAGTGACTTTTTAATTGTTTATTTATTATTTTTCTTTGTTTTATGTATATAATGGAACCTTTAGTTTTCATTTAATAATGGGTCAATTAATGAGTCTTTATTTCTTTTATGCAGGAGTCTTTTGGTCATTTGGCCCAACGCTTGTCCCGGCGCTCCAAATAAGATCTATGTTGGCTGAACCAGAGATTTGGGGGATTTTATTGCTCAGGATAACATCTTGTTTGATTTCCAATCGCTTCCAGGACGCAGGTGCAGTTATCCAGTGCTGTTCTGAGGATGTCATTTGCTCAAAATGGCATTTCCGTCCTTGATCAGAACCCTGATTTCGGGCTCAATTTCTGAACAAACGGTTGGGAATTTTTCAAAACGGTTCGAAACCCACTTCAAAAATGGCCCCATTTACCCCTAACCGTAGGCAGTTTTCAGAATTTCTGAACGAATGTGGAGAAATCCCTTCCGGAACAGACGTGGTTTTTCCAGATTTGGTGTTGGCCGTTTTCTGGGTAGTTGCTCGAATTTATGAATTTTGGGATGGATCTTGTCCATCTATTCATGTATAAATAAGATTGAAATAGAGATGGACAGAGCATATATTAGATAGAAGAGTGGAATATAGATAGAATTTCCAGTGCTTATATTGTTCTTCTTTTTTTCAATAAAGTAATGAGAGCTATTCATTGATACGATTTCGTCATTAGAAGTTTGCTGTAAGTTATTCATTTTTTTAGTATGTGTTGATTTAAAGACCAGTATGTTGACAATGAAGGCAGGGCCCCCTTCGATGGAAACAAAGCAGTATACATTGCATTTACAGTAGACTCCATCCTCATATTTGAACATCATCTTTCAGGAAAGATTTGATTTCAGTTTACATCTTCAGTTTTCTCATTGATTTAATACTGCAAAAGTAGCAGATTTGAATTCAGAAAGTTTCATTCAATTACAACAGAGGGTTTAGCATTTCAAGATTCAAGTTTAATGTTATCGTTCTAGCCATTGATTTCATCTTTCAGTGTTCAGTTTTCACGTTCAGTTGTCTCCTCAATTTCATAGAATAGAAGTAATATTCAGGAATGTTTTTGGATTAAACAGAAGGTTTCATTGGATTGCAATAAAAGGTTTTCATCTCATTATAGAATAGAAGGTTGCTAAGTTGTGTGGAGTAATAAGTAGCAGAAACTTAATTGTTTTCAGTCATCAGTGTTCAGTAGATCTTTTTACATGCATATGATCATTTTTAATTAGTGCAGAACAGTTTTATGAAATTGGTGCAAAATAGAGTAATGCAGAATTGGTGCAGAACAGAGCAGTGCAGAATGAGTGCAGAACAGAGTAGATTACAGTAGATTCTTTCCAGCAAGTTTCTTTTAGCAGATCAGAAATTAGTTTAACATTCTTTCAACTCCCTCTTCAACCCTGCATTTCCTGTGCTGGTTCCTCTAAGTCTACCTTCCCAGGTTGACAATTAAATGTTGGTTCATATGTTATATATTTAGCTCGACAGGAAGTTGTTTGAGAGGAATGTTGCAGAAACTTGGTTCCATTATAGCTGTTTGGGCTGAGTGAATTATTTTGCTGCACCTAGTTCCAGCCCGGGAGACCAGAGCAAGCTCGGGGCTCCTGAGAAGTGCTATCTGGGCACTCTCCAGGAGTTGGTAGGGAGGAACAGCCTCCCATTGCTGTTGTTGTCCACAAAAACAGGTTCTGCTATTGCTTTCATTATGTTTATTAAGTAAGAATAGATGTATGATGAGTTTATTATCTTGATGTCTGAAGAGTAATTAGTAGGGTAAAGTTAGTATCTTAGAATAAGCAGTAGATAGATTTGGTAGAATTATGGTGTTTTCAGCATATCTTAGTAAGAATTAATGTAGTTAATGTAATACCAATATTGTGTTTATAATGCGTATAATAGAAGACTAACACAGTAAGTAATAATTTACAACTGTACTTACAAACCTAATTATTTGTACTCGATGTGATAATAAGTAAAAGCTATGTACCAAGTATTGAGACCCTGTGTTTTACAAAACCAAGTAGACAATCATATGAGACAGTATTAAAATATAACCAGATATATTACAGTATCAATAGCATTATCATTATCGTTGCAGAAAAGTTTTAGCCACAGTTAGATTATGTATGTTAGGGTACAAACCCTAATCAAAGTTTGAGCAGTTTTAAATCTATTATTTAAATCAAACACACACCCTAGCTAAAGGTTATCCATTCATTACCTATCAAACAAAACGATTGTGCAGAAACCCTAACAGAACTTCTTCACATAGAAATTATTAACAGTTAAATAAACTAGTTATTGTTTTAAAAACAAATGAAGTAGCAGAACAATATCTAGCTCGACATCGAGCTTGAACAATACAGTATTATCCTTCATTAAACTTCCATTTTACCCACATAATTGTAATCGTAACAACAAAATCAACATCTAAACAAAATCACCACTGTCATTTCAGATTGAACCCTATTATTCCATACTTTACAATTAAATAAACATTAAGAACTAAGATAACGATTTCACCTATGGCCATAGCTCAGATTTATTGTTTAAGTGTTTAAAAAAAAAAAAACATAGAATTAGAAATACGCGCCACAAACCAGTTCAAAATTTATAGGAGCAACTTTTAATAAGTTATTTTGTCAAACTAGGGTGAAAACCCTGAATAAATTAAGAGCTTAGTGACAAAACAAAATTTAGGTACATAAACCCTGCAGTATTTTTACACAAGAATTTTATCAACAGAGTCGTATTGTATATGACATCTTAAGCATTCGAACTGATAGTTTGGGTCAAAACCTACCAGCCCCGCTTGAATAAACAAAGCTTTTGATAAATAGTTAATGCAACGTTTTCACATACAACCAAGTCACAAATCCATTGTATAAGTGGATTACAAACTTAAATTTTACTTACTGTTGAATATAGCATAGAACTAAAATGCATGCAACGAACAAGCCCAAGGTACAAGCAAAAACCTTATAACAAGTTAAATTCCAAAACCCTAGGTAAAACCCTGAGCCAAATGTTACGAGTACAGTATTAAAACCCTTGAGGCCGTAAGCTCATCTTCAGAGCAGGCTCACAGCCTTTTGTTTTACACATTAATTCTTCTACAAACCCTAATTACCTCAAGCAAGACGATTAAATTACATATGACTGCATCCATAACATTTCATACACATCATAGGGTTAAACCTGTCCATGAACTTTGGTAACAAGCAACTACAAGACCAAACAGCATGAAGCTTGCCACAGAGATGGATCTTTCAAGACCAAACCCTAACCATCCTAACCACCAAAAGGAGGAAATGCCATGGTGAAAACCAGGCTTACCTAGAAAGCCATTCGCCCAAGCTTGTGCTATCCACGCCTTTGAGAAGGGCCAAGACCTGCAACAACAAGGTGGTATTAGTTAAACATTAAATTTGATAAACCATACCTTTTAACTAGCAGAGCGTAGTATGAGATAAACTTACCAATGTTTCTGAAAGGAACTTAGTTTTTTTTTTACAGCCTGCTAAACCATGAACAACACGAGCAGAACAAGTATAAACCCCATTTCTGTCACCTAAGGAATGAGTTGGAAAAAGCAAAGGAGTACTCCACGATGAAAGCTGTGACCAAACTAAGTCAAAAGATGCAGACAATGGAAGCCGTGACAGGGTTGGAAGTGGTAAAAAAAAGGATGAACCCTAGGTTTTTAACAAACCCATAGCTGCTAACAACGAAATAAAAAGACTCCCAAAACGATACTATGAACAAGCACGACTGTAACAGTATGAAGCTACCACCAACAACGCCACAGTGAAACTTAGCCCAGGAGGGTTCGCAGAGCAACCAAGCCCGAAGGAAAAGGGAAATGACAAAGTAGGGTTAGTCAACTGTTATATATATCACCAAATGCATGGCTCAAGACTAACCACATAGCACTTTAATTTTTCACAAACAGTGGGTCGACATTCCAAAGTCCATGGTGAGATTCCAATTATTGTGTTTGTCAATTAAAAATCATGGCGAAGGTAAGCCCAAATCATAGCATGGATATCCTTCCATGGTCGTGATACCATATTTTGAAAGTTGCCATTATTCCAAAATGAAAACAATACTTTCGAACTAGCTTAAGTGAACCTCAAGATATGACCTACAATCAATAATATCATGTAATTGTCAATAGTGAACAAGGTTAAATCTTGAAGTCTATTTAGACTTAGAGAACTTGTAATTTATTATAAAAAAATTACTAAGGGGGTAGTTTTCAATTGGATCAAATGCTAATTGCAAACCTTATCACTATTTTTTTTTTTTTATATACCCTAGCCTATTGTGGCAAGACAATAGAAATTATATCTCTTTCAATTCTCTAAGATATGGTAGTGACGTTGGGCATAAATGATTGACAACTCTATATCCATAATAGCAATTGAGATAGCATTGCACCGAAATAGACTCAGATTTCGCATATGACAAGTAGACTCTTGCCATCCTTAAGACACAATAAGTTTAATAAAGATAGTCTACAGTTCTCAATCCACTATCAGTCATAGAAATAGGAGTAGTTTTTCAAGCTAAACAAATCCTGAAAATGATAAAGAGGAGACATGTAATTTACAGAATACCTGGTAATTGTTTGAGACAAGCAAAGTGTGTTTATATTGATATCTTCAGATCCTTACAATTGAAATTGCACACCAAATATTCTAACTATAAACATGACTTGATGCAATAACAATGGAGGAGTAGAAATTGAACTGATGATGATAACTTGGTCATACTCTAAAGCTCTAGTTAAGAAATTTATGCATATCAGTAATGGACCAATACTCCATAGGATTTTCTAATCCTTTTAATTTCCAAGAAAAAAATAGTTATCATATTCTCTAGTAAATTCTAATTTCTCTATCAGTAAGATCTTGAGAAGGTCATAGGCAGAGTGCTACCTTCAAACACCTGATAACCTGGTTATCATGCTTAGACTTTTTACTGAATGATTTGGTACATCTAAATGAGTTATAATGCTTTAAAGATTAATTGCAGTGACCCGAACATTACCTGTAAATCTGTAAGAGAAAGTCAATTTTGATGGATTAGCTCGGAAGCTAAGTAAGCCCAGTCTGCTATGACGACTCCCCCTTGTGGTTGAAAAACAGAAAACAATCAGCAACGGTAAAGAAACTCATGACAAAATCTAAGTATAACAACAGATCATTCAGACACATTTAAGATCATTTTAACTAATCAAACAGATCAATGAATGCATTTATTAATATTACTTGCTATTTTAAAAATTTTAAAATTTTCGGAAATTTTGGGTTTTGACACTCTTAACCCTAAAAAGTCTCATTTTGCATTAGAAGAAGCTAATCTCTTAGGACATATTATTTCCAAAGGAGGTATCAGGATTTACCCTAAGAGGATTAGTGCTATTCAGAAAGTAGGGGATCCTAGAAGCAAGAAAGAAGTACAGTCCTTCATAGGGAAAGTGGGTTTCCTGAGGAGGTTTATTCCTAGTTTCGCAAAAATAATGAAGAATATCACCAATATGCTAAAGAAAGAGAATCATATAAAATGGACTAAGGAGGCCAGGGAATCGTTCACCGACATTAAGAAAGCTATTACCGAGGCCACAATATTAATAAACCCATATTTTTCCAAAGAAGTTTTGATATTTTCCTTTGCATCTGAACATATGGTGGCAGGAGTCCTGTTACAAAAGAATGCCCAGAATGTTGAGCAACCTATTGCATTTTTCAGCAGAATGTTGAGAGATGGGGAGCTGAAATATGATATTATGGAAAAACAGGCATATGCTTTGATAAAATCATTGAAAGTTTTTAGGGTCTACATCCTCCATTTCCACATTATTGCCCATGTTCCAAATAGCACTGTGAAGAGCATCCTCACCCAAGAAGATACCGAAGGGAGAAGAGCCAAATGGATTGTTGTATTGCTGGAGTATGACCTAGAAATCAAACCCACCAAGCTAGTAAAGGGACAAGGTTTGGAAAAATTGATGGCTAAAGCTAACTGTGACTCTTTGCAGATGAACCTTTTGGAGGAATATTCAAATAAGTTATACACTGGAGTGTATATAAGGCCTGAATTCTCTGCATCCCCTTGGTATGCTGACACTCTGTATGTATTACAAAACTTATAAGCTCCTATAGGGTTAAGTAAGAGCAAGGCCAGAGCTGTGAAACTAAAAGCTGCAAAATATTGTATTATGAATCAATTTTTATATTGGAAGGACCCTGGAGGTGTGTTGTTGAATTGCTTATTAGAAGAAGAAGCTCATCACACAAAGAAGGAATTCCACAAGGGAGATTGCAGTGGGAATCATTCCTGGCAAGGTAATAGTCAACAAAATCTTGAGGGGTGGGTTCTACTGGCCTACCATGTTTGCTGATGTGTACAAGGAGACTATTACTTGTCACCAGTGTTGATGTAATTATAACTTTGGAATGTATTTCACATATGTATATTGTACTCCTATAGAGATGTTATTATTCCTCTATACGAAAGTGTCGTCATTTGTATTGACAAGTGTCGCAACTTGAAAGTGATGCGTTATTAGACCAAAAAGTGTGGGTTCGGCCCCGATTAGTATAACCATGGGTTATTAGACTGAGTTAGACAAGTCAGCCCTGCAAGGTTATTAGGTAGGTCGGTCACGTATAAATAGAGTGTGGGAGGCACTCTATTTGATCATCTCATTATTCACTTCTACACTGCTCGGAAAGTGGCGCACTAGTGGAGGAGGAGGTTCAGCTGCTAGGAGGACTATCTCCATGTACTTTGGTTGTATCATTGCTCTTTCTATTTCTGAGGAAGTTGTGGGGTTTTTCACCTTTATGGTTTTCCCCAGTGAAACTTTGTGTGTCTATTGTCTTATGTGATTGCTTGGTGTGGTTGATATGCATTTCTATACTTGCTATGTTGTACATGTTATTCTCTTAGTAAAGATCCTAGATTATGTTGAATTAATGCTCAAAAATTAACGTGGTATTAGAGCTAACCTGAGAAGAAGACACTGTGCAGTTGCGGAAACCAGAGTTTCCTATTTATTGGGTTTCTTTCCACAGATCTTGAAAGGAAGTAGGGTATTTTGACTCTCCTCATCAAGGTGCATCTTTCCATCCAATCAGAATTCAATTCTGTGCACTTTCATTTTTGGCCCTAAAAATTAGGGTTTCCACAAAAATAGGAATTTCTGAAATCTGAGGACATAACTGGAAGCTCCTAGGAAAAATCAAATTTTAGAGCTTCGGATCGAGATTTTTGGTTGGGTGAAGCTCCAGGAAACTCTAACCCTAATTCAAGGTCCTCCCTAGTGAATCTGGGAGATTGAAAAGCATTTCTGAAGGATGAAACTTTGCAGTTTTCAATTTCTGAGTATACTAGGATGATCAGCTCATCAAGGCGCATCTTTCTATCATTTCGGAAAGTTTAAATTCACATTTTGAATTTTTAGGGTTTCTCTAACAAACCCTAATCCAGCACCAGATCCATATTTCTGCAAATCAAGTGGTAAGACCTAATTCTTTTCTATTTCCATTTGAAGTACTCTTTAAGATGTCTCACCACACCAAGCTTGAGGATAAGCTTGAAGGGGCTGATAAATTCTGAGCATGGAAGTATAGGATTGGGTTAATCCTGGAAGAAAATGAATTGAACACCTACATAAGTTTTGAGGTGCATGTCCTAGAGGAAGAAGAGGCTAAGGCCTTATATAAGAAGAACTTGGTCGAGGCAAAGAGGATCATTGTTGATTCTATCAAAGACCATATCATACCACATGTGTCATCTCTAAAGACACCCAAGGAAATGTTTGATTCCCTAACCAAGCTATTTGAAGGGAAGAACATAAATCGAAAGATGACTTTGCGGAACCAATTGAAAGGGGTAAAGCTTCAGAATGGAGAGACCATTCAATCTTATTTCTCCAAGGTCTCTCAGATCAGGGAACAACTTGAAGCTGTGGATGAAGTAGTGGACAATGGTGAAGTTGTCATGACCACATTGAATGGCCTACCTAGGTCATGGGACTCCTTCATCCAAGGAATCTGTGAAAGAAGGAAGTTGATCTCATTCAGTAGACTATGGGAGGAATTCTCATAAGAAGAAGCAAGGCTTGTAGCCCGAGAAGAAAAGATGGGAAATGAAGATCAAGCTCTCACAACTCACACCAAGAAAGGCAAGCTCAAGAGGGAGCCATCCCATCATAAGAAGAAATCTTCCCACCCATATCACAAAGAAAATAAAGATCTGAGGTGATTCAATTGTAATGAGAAAGGACACTTTGCCTCAGAATGTCCCAAAAAGAGAAAAGAAGGTACTAATAGCTCCAAGAAGAAGAAGAACAACAAAAGGAGATTTCATGCTCATGCTGCTGAGGATGATGAATCTCCCAAGAAGAAGGCTAGAGCAAAAAGTGATGAGTCATAAAGTGAATATGAATATGTTCTAATCTCTGCTCTCACAGGTACTATCTCTCTTGGATGTAATGATTGGCTTATTGACAGTGGCGATTCCAAACACATGACTGGGTTTAAAGAATCTTTTGTAAATCTATCTGAACATGAGTCACCCCAAAAAGTGAAACTTGGGGATGACTATCAATATCCTATCAAAGGAAGTGGTGAGGCCTGCTACAACTTAGAATCTGGGATGTCTTTGAAAATGAAAGATGTTCTATATGTACCTGGGCTCAAGAAGAGCCTACTCTCTATATCTGCATTACACACAAATGTAAAATTAGTCACAGCAAATCTAATGAACAAGTAAATCAATCACAACAGATGAACATAAAAAATATGGTGTAAAACTCTGCAAAACATGTAGCAGTGCTCAATATCCCAGTAAGGGTGAATGATTACAATAGAATACAGTAACAATGACTGAGCAATTCGAATTGCCTAAGGAGGTCATTCGAATCACTGAATGGAGTAGCTTGACTCCAACTAGGAGTCCTCATCATCAATCAGTGGTGGTCATCAATGCACAAGAACCAGTCATCTAGGTGTCAATCTGAGTCTAGCTGAGTGTAACATGTGTAACTGAAGTGTGTAGCACTGATATAGGGAAGTGGGCTCAGTGGAGGGCACACGGGAGGCTGACTGAAGTAAGAACAAGTCATCTAGTCAATCTAGAGGTCCAACGAAAGTGAAACTGTCAGTCGGGAGTGAAACTAGCCTCAAATCAGGGAGAATCAGAGCTAACTGAGTGTCACTGAAGTGGAACTACAGTGGTAGGTGAAGAAGTGCACCCTTCTCTGGCAGTAGGTGTGAAGTGGGTGCCTTCCTGACTAGGAAGGCTAAAACTATGAAGTAAGTGGCTCCCGGGTGCTAGAATAAGGTGGCTAAGGTGCTGGAGGCATCAACCTGGTGACTGGGATGCATGCAAAGTGCATGCAAACCCTAATTGCATGCAAGATCCTGAAAAATATGATGTGGATATCCAAACACCCCCCCTCAAGCTAAACTATGATGTGCAAAAAAAAATAATGTGGGGCCCTAGTAACTAAGACCAAAGGTCACCCCAATACAATAATCCAAAAAATGCTGAAAATAAACTAAGTGAGGAAAGAGGGAAAACCTAGTGGGAAGAAAGCCCCCCGTCAAGCTAAAGCATAATAATGGATCAATCTGTCTCCACCATGATGGAACTCACCCCCAACAGTGAACGGAGGTAAGAGAACTTCTTCTCGGTGAAGCTCTTGGTGAAGATGTCTTCAATTTGCTCATTAGTAGGGCAATATTGCAGAATGATGGTGCGATCATGCACCAACTGTCGAATGTAATGAATATGAATCTCAATGTGTTTGGTCCTCTGCCATTGAACTGGATCTATGGAGATCTTGATAGCACTTTGATTGTCACAAAATATGATAGTCAAAGTAGTGCCACGAAAACCAAACTCGGAAAGAATACCTTGCAACCAAACTGCCTGAATGCAGGCATTGACTTCCCCTCGATACTCTGCCTTTGCTGAAGAAAGTGCAATGGCTGCCTGCTTTTTACTGGACCAGTAGATAGCACCATGGCCAATCATGAAAACATAACCGGAAGTGGACTTCCGATCAATTCTATCACCTTCCCAATCTGAATCAGTAAAACTAATGAAATCAAGCTCAGAATCTGCAGCATAATGTATGCCAAAATGTCTCATACCTTGCACATACTGCAAGATCTGCTTGGTTGCTTGCCAATGAAGCTCATGGGGCTGCTGCATATACCTTAACACAGCACTCACAGCATATGAAATATCATGCCTTGAGTGTGTCAAATAAAGTAGTGAACCAATCAACTGTCGATACATACTGCAATCTGCAAGCGGTGTAGAATCTCCCTCCTCAAGACTGATTCCTGAGAGGAATGGGAATGGGGCTGCCTTAGATTCAGCCATATTAAACTTCAATAACAGGTCGGAAGCATATTTTTGCTGAGATATAGTGATCCCATCAAAATTTTGAGCTATCTCCGAGCCTAAAAAGTGACTCAGCAAGCCCAAATCGCTCATGTCAAAAGCTAGATTTAAGGCAGTTTTTAGCTTGTTTATTGAAGTAAGAGTGCTACCAGTAATGAGAAGATCATCAACATAAAGTACAATAACCAAAAAATTACCTTTAACTCGCTGAAGATACAAATTTGGATCAAATTTGCATCTTTGGAAATTCTGAGAAAGAAGGAAGGAGTCCATCTTTGCGTACTAAGCTCTTGGGGCCTGTTTTAAGCCATACAAAGATTTCTTCAATCTGCACACTAATGATGGATCTGATGTGTATCCCTATGGATGCTACATATATACCTCTTCAGTAAGGTCTCCATGTAGAAATGCACTCTTCACATCCATGTGGTGCACTTCCCAGTGCTTGGATGCGGAAATAGCCAAAACAAGGCGGATGGAATCCATCATTGCAACCGGTGCAAAGGTCTCAGTGTAGTCCACTCCTTGGACTTGGGAGAAACCTTTTACCACCAACCTTGCTTTGTATTTTCTAATAGATCCATCAGCAGCAACTTTCATGTGGTAGACCCATTTACACTTTACTAATTTTCTTCCAGGTGGAAGAGAAACTAGCTCCCATGTGTTGTTCTTTTGAAGAGAACTGTACTCTTCATCCATGGCATTTTGCCATCTCGGATCTTGGTGGGAAGAATAGTATGATGTGGGATATGAAACAGCCATCAAATAAAAAATATCAGGAAGTAATGGATCAGCAATAGAAAGATCCATACCTGCTCTTTGAAAGTCTGCTCTTGTTAATCTCAGATCAGCAAAATTTCCAAGGTTCGAACCAGCAGATTGAAGAGCTTTGTGGGCCCACTTTGGTAACTGAGGAGGATCATAATGGTCGTATTCCAAACCTGATATGTCATGATCATCATGTGCTGCTAAAATATCAGAAATATCAGAACTCATACCTTCATTATCACTGCACGGATCTTCTTCTGGTGAAGGTGGTAAATCGGCAGTCTCTTCCTTGACTAGATGCAATTCTTGAAGCGGATCTTCAAATTGCACACTATGCTCTATGAATATCTTTTAGATATGATATCCATGAGTTTATATGCTTTTGATTATTCCCCATATCCTATCAGTATGCACTCAATACTTTGTGGATCCAAAGCTCTTCTCTTCTTGGAAGGAATTCTAGCCCATGCAGTAGAGCCAAAAAGTCTCAAATTTGACACATCTGGTTTGTGACCAAAGAATGCTTCGAAAGGAGTCATACCTTTCATGGATGAATGTGGAACACGGTTCTGTATGTATGCAGCAACATTGATTGCTTCAGCCCAAATATTTGCAGCCAAACCTTTTGATTCAATCATGCATGTAGCCATCTCTTTCAGTGACCGATTTTTCCTTTCCACTACACCATTCTGCTGGGGTGTGTACGGAACTGTATGTTGGATCTGAATTCCGCTTTGGGCACAAATTTGCAACAAATTGGACTTGATATATTCTCCACCATTATCAGATCTAAGAGCTTTGATCTTTCTCTCAGTGGCAGTCTCAACAGAAGCCTTAAAATCCTTGAATTTTCCAAGCACTTCTGACTTGTTTTTGAGAAAGAATACCCATGTAAAGCGGGAAAAATCATCAATAAATGTCAAAACATACCTTGAACCATTTAATGACGTATTGGGCAGCGGACCATTGATATCTGAATGTATCAACCCCAAAACTGTTGCAACAACTTGGACTTGATATATTCTCCACCATTATCAGATCTAAGAGCTATGATCTTTCTCTCAGTGGCAGTCTCAACAGAAGCCTTAAAATCCTTGAATTTTCCAAGCACTTCTAACTTGTTTTTGAGAAAGAATACCCATGTAAAGCGGGAAAAATCATCAATAAATGTCAAAACATACCTTGAACCATTTAATGACGTATTTGGAAGCGGACCATTGATATCTGAATGTATCAACCCCAAAACTGTAGAAGATCAGCTAGCTTTGCCACGGTCGAATCTGTGCTCGGGGTGCTTCCCAATGATGCAACCAGTGCATATTCCCTTTGAGGAACGGAGTTGTGGAAGACCATCTACCATGGAATTGTTTGATAGCAGCAGAAAATAATTATAATTAAGATGTCCAAATCTTTCATGCCAAAGCCTACTAACCTCATTACCATGTGTGCGAAGAGAAGTGGGCTTTGCAAGCGGAATAAAGTGTGAAAACTCATCGCATTTTGCACTGTGGTTTGCCTTTCCGACTGCAACAAGTCTTCCACTTTTGATATCAGAAATTTCAACTGTATTAGGGCTGAATGTAACTTGCTTCGGTTCACCAGTGTGTGTCATTTGATACACATAAAGAAGATTTGAATCCAAGGAAGGCACATAGAGAACATTCTGAAAGCTTCCATGATCTACATGAATCGTACTTTTGCCCTTTGAAGGAATTTTTGAGTCATCTCCCAAATGGATGGGGATGGAGCTATTTGGATCAAATGAAGAAAAAGAATCAATATTTGCAGCCATATGATTTGATGCACCTGAATCTATCAAGAGAGTATTGGGCTTCGAAACAGTTGCCATGAGTGCTTGTCCTCTTTCATGATCATCATTCCTATCCTTCTTCCTTGCACCGTCAGGAAGAGTTATGTTGTTCTTTTCCAAAAGGAGGGCCATTTGATCTATAGTATTATTCATACATGAACTTTTGGGATGAAAGCCACGGTTACAATAAGTACATTTAGATTTTTGGTTACCTTCTTTGCCCTTTTGCTTGAACTTTGAACTGGATGGTGCATCTGTTTGTTTGCCTTTCTCTCTTTGCTTGTCAGGTTCGAATTTGGGCTTCTCCTTCTTTTGCTTTCCTTTACCATTCGAGATCTTGGGTCCTTGAACATATAGGGCTAAATCTTTGGAGCTTATGGACCCCATTTGAATCAACTTGTCATGCTCTTTTGTGACGGACTCAATGAAGGCATTCAAGGTAGGCATCTTCCAATTCGGGGTAGCTAGCCGACCGGAATTGAAAGTAGAGAAAAATACTGAATAATCTTTACCAAGCTTGCTGAAAATGGAGAGGATCAATTGTTTATCCTCTTTGGTAACTCCACTGTTCTTCAACTGCAAGTTCAAGTTCTTAAATTTTGTGAAGAATTCATTAATGGTCTCGAAATTCTCAGGACTAAGGGCAATAAATTCATTCTCTAATTGAAAATCCCTAAGCTCGTCCTGCTTCCCAAATAGTGTTTCAAGTTGCTCCCATATAGCTTTTGGAGTCTTCAATCCGCTGAGATGGAAGTGAAGATCTTTGGAGATGGAGAGGCAAAGAATACCATAAGCTTCATCAAGCTTGTTGTAGTGTTTGGTTCTATCTGACAAGTTGTTTGGCTCCAATTCAAGACCAAGAGTGACTCGGTAGTAACCTTTTGAACGTAATATGATCTCCATATCATCTTTCCAATCAAAATAATTGAATGGGGTGAGGATAGGATTTGAAGAAGAGTATTCCATTGCTAGGAGAGAGTGCACATTGATGTAGAGGAGCTTGCAAGGGCAGAGTAGCGAATGCAAATGATGAAGACAATAACCTGCAAATCACAATAAACCAAGAACAATGAGGTCGAACAATCCACCCTTTTAGAGTTGCATCATACCTGGGATTGGAGATCAAACAATGTTGAATGGGTCCAATGTATCAAATCCAGGATTTATGTGGAAACTCAAGCTTCTGGAGTGGTATTGGATGTATTTTCAAGCTTTGCATGCACAGGAGCGAATGCCCTTGAGATCTTTCATGCCAAAACTTTTTGCAATTTTTGAGCAATTCACTCAAATCTTCTTGTAGAAACACCTATAAAAAAGAGATCTTTTCCCTGCAATGGCTCTGATACCATGTAAAATTAGTCACAACAGATCTAATGAACAAGTAAATCAATCACAACAGATGAACATAGAAAATATGGTGTAAAACTGTGCAAAACATGCAGCAGTGCTCAATATCCCAGTAAGGGTGAATGATTACAATAGAATACAGTAACAATGACTGAGCAATTCAAATTGACTAAGGAGGTCATTCAAATCACTGAATGGAGTAGCTTGACTCCAACTAGGAGTCCTCATCATCAATCAGTGGTGGTCATCAATGCACAAGAACCAATCATCTAGGTGTCAATCTGAGTCTAACTGAGTGTAACATGTGTAACTGAAGTGTGTAGCAATGATATAGGGAAGTGGGCTTTGTGGAGGGCACATGGGAGGCTAACTGAAGTTAGAACAAGTCATCTAGTCAATCTAGAGGTCCAATGGAAGTGAAACAGTCAGTCGGGAGTGAAACTAGCCTCAAATCAGGGAGAATCGGAGCTAACTGAGTGTAATTGAAGTGGAACTGCAGTGGTAGGTGAAGAAGTGCACCCTTCTCTGGCAGTAGGTGAGAAGTGGGCACCTTCCTGACTAGGAGGGATAAAACTTTGAAGTAAGTGGCTCTTGGGTGCTACAATAAGGTGGCTAAGGTGCTGGAGGCATCAACCTGGTGACTGAGATGCATGCAAAGTGTATGCAAACCCTAGAATTTGCATGAAAACCCTCATTGCATGCAAGATCCTGAAAAAGATGATGTGGATATCCGAACAACAAAAGGCATGAGGTTTGCATTTGTACATGGCCAAGTACTAATGTGGCCAAAGGGTAAAACTATAGATGATGCAGTAGTGATTGGAGGGCAAGAGGGAGGATTGTACAAATTGAAGGGACAACGTGAACATGCCATGGTACATGAATCCATGGAGCCAAGTGAACTTTGGCATAGAAGGCTTTCACATGTGCACTATAGAGCACTACCAATTGCAAGCAAAGCTATAGAAGGTCTTCCTGAAATCAAGACAACGCATGAAGGTGTTTGCAAAGGATGTGCAAAAGGAAAGAACATTAAGAAGGCATTTCCAAGCAGTGAAAGCAAAGCTAAAGAAATCTTGGAAATTATCCACTCCGATGTATGCAGTCCAATGTCATCTAGTTCTCTCAGTGGGTATGTATATTATGTCTCTTTCATTGATGATTTCTCTAGGAAGACTTGGGTTTATTTCTTGAAGAACAAAGATGAATTGTTTGATAAGTTCAAGGACTTCAAAGCCTTGATGGAAAATCAAACTGATAAAAAGATCAAGACATTCAGATCCGACAATGGCGGAGAATTCACTTCAGGTGATTTCAAGAATTTATTCAGTGACTCAGGGATTAAGAGGGAGTTGACTGCTCCCTAGAATCCACAACAGAACGGAGTTGCAGAAAGGAAAAATAGAACAATCATGGAAGCAGCACGGGCAATGTTGCATGACCAGGATCAACCTATGCATTTATGGGAAGAAGTAGCTAGGACAGCTATATATGTGTAGAATATAACACCTCACGAGATATTGGACAATAGGACACCAAAAGAGGTCTTCTCTATTAAGAAACCTGAATTCAGCAATCTCAGAATATTTTGTTGTCCAATATATACACATGTTCCAAAGGAAAAGAGGACAAAGCTAGATCCTTCAGGAAAGAAGGGCATCTTTATGGGGTACTGTGAAAGCTGGAAAGCTTACAGAATATACTTTCCAAGGTTCAAGAAGATTGATGTCAGCAGGGATGTAACATTTGATGAAAACTCAACCTTCATCAAATCAAGGAAGGAACCTGTTGAAGATAATGAAGAACCAAAGGAAACCAAATTTCAAGACACCACCATGAATGAAGCAATTCCAGAAGCATATCATGATATTGAAGATCCGCAAATACCTGTAGATCCACCCTGTGAGAAGAACTATCACAAGAGGAAACCTTCATGGGCTAGAGAGCTCATTCAATATGCAGAAAGGTACGACATTCCAGAAGAATAACACAGAGAAAGGAAGAGGACTAGATCACATACCAGTTATGTTGCCCTACTCTATGATATTATGAACAAAGAACCTTCCAGATATGAAGAAGCAGCAGAAAAGAAAGAATGGAAGGATGCCATGGTTAAGGAATACCAGTCCATCATGAAGAATGATGTTTGGGATGTAGTCCCAAGACCTGAAGGGAAGTTGGTTGTGACTTCCAAATGGATCTACAAGATCAAGCATGCTATAGATGGCAGCATAGAGAAATACAAAGTGAGATTTGTAGCTCATGGCTTATCCCAAAAAGAGGGGATAGACTTTGAAGAAAATTTTGCTCCTGTAGCCAGGTACACTTCCATCAGATCAGTACTTTCCCTGGTTGCAGTGATGAAATGGAAGATCCACCAGATGGATGTCAAGATAGCTTTCTTGAATGGTGTAATTGAAGAGCAAATGTATGTGGAGTAGCCACTTGGTTTTGAGACACATGAAAGAGAGTCATATGTGTGCAGCTTGAAGAAAGCCTTGTATGGCTTCAAGCAAGCTCCTAGGACTTGGTATGGTAGGATAGACATTTTTTTATCCAGTTTTGGCTATACCAAGAGTAAAGAAGATTCCAACCTTTACTACAAGGTTGAGGAAGGAAATATTGTGATACTAATTCTGTATGTGGATGACCTGTTTGTTATAGGTGAGGACGGATTTATTACCGATACCAAGAGGAAGCTTGCTGCTGAGTTTGAGATGAAGGACTTGGGGATGATGCACTATTTTCTAGGCATGGAGGTGTGGCAGAGTGCAAATGGGATCTTCCTTGGACAAGGAAAGTATGTAGTATAGATCCTGAAGAGGTTCAGGATGATGGACTGCAAGGCCATGGCCACACCTATGGCATCGAACCTGAAGCTTCTGTGTGATGCTTCATCTAATCAAGTTGATGTCACTGTGTATCGTCAGATGATTGGGTCCCTGATGTAATTGACGAACACTAGACCATATATTTTCTTTGCGGTGAACACATTGAGCCAATTCCTGATGAATCCCAGAGGCATTCACCTGGTTGCTGTAAAGCATATTTTGAGGTACTTGAAGGGTACAATTGATTATGGGCTCAAGTATGATGCGAATCAAAAGTTTAACCTGCAGGGTTATGTTGATTTAGACTAAGCAGGAAGTGCTGCAGACAGGAAGAGCACTTCGGGGTGCTCCTTCAGTATGGGATCAAGTGTGATCTCTTGGTTTAGAAGGAAGCAGTCCTGTGTAGCACTGAGTATAGCCGAAGAAGAGTATGTTGCATCTTGTTTGACTAGTTGTGAGGAAGTATGGCTGAGGAAGCTACTGTCTGAGTTATTTGATCTCCCGTTGGATGCTACTGGTATATATTGGGACAACCAAGAGTTGTGTGAACTTGTCTGAGAACCCGGTGTTCCACGACTAGTCGAAGCACATTGAGATCAAATATCACTATATCAAGGATATGGTGCAGAGAGGCAATGAAGCTCTTGTATGTTGCGAAGGATGAGCCGATTGCAGATGTGTTGACAAAACCACTAGCCATAGTGAAGTTTGAGTACTTCAGATAGAAGCTCAGCGTTCTTCAGATTGATGACACTTCGAGGAAGAAGTGATGGACACATTTCCAGGATCCATTCCAAGCATGGTGAGAGGAGGATCCTTCCCATGGCTGTTGATGTAAGCACTGGATGATGAGCATCAGGACGATGCTCTAGTTATTTCTCTGTATATGCATCAGTTGGATGCTTTGATCAGTTTGATCATGTATTTGTATTTGCATCAGTTGGATTCCTTGATCGGTAGGATCATGTATTTGTATATGTATCAGGTTGATGCATTGTATGATCAGGTAGATCATGTACTTATGTATGTATCAAGTGGATACTTGTATGATCAGGTAGATCATGTATGTGATATGTATCAGGTAGATACTTGGTATGCATCAGGTGGATGCATTGTGTGATCAGGATGATCATAGATGATGAGCTTCAGGATGTTGCTCTAGATGATATGCATCAGGTGGATGCATTGTATGATTAGGATGATCATGGATGACGAGCTTCAGGATGTTTCTCCAGTTATGTGCATCAGGACGATGCAGTGACGATGATCAGGATTATCATGTGTGATGAGTATCAGGATGATACTCTAGATGATGTACACCAGGATGATGTACTATGTGATGATGATCAGTATGATCATGAGCATTAGGATGATGCTTTGTGCGATGATGATCAATTAGATCATGAGTATCAAGTTGATACTTGGAGGTCAAAGATGATATGTGGCAGGTCATGCAAGTAGCATGTAATCAGTCCTCAAAGATCTGATAGGTTGAGCTGTGTGCTCGTAATCAGTCCTGGGATGAGGTATTACTAAGGAGACATGTAATCAGTCTTGGAGATCCAAGAGGTTGAGCTGTGTGCTCGTAATAAGTCCTTGGATGCTCTTTAGAGATCTTGCTGGTCGTGCTGCGGCACATAAATGTTCCTAGGATGCTCTTTAAAGGTATTGTATATTCACATGTAATTAGTCCTGGAGATCCGAGAGGTTGAGCTGTGTGCTCGTAATAAGTCCTGGGATGCTCTTTAGAGATCTTTCCGATTGTGCTGCGGCACATAAATGTTCCTAGGATGCTTTTTAAAGGTGTTGTGAAAGGGATGCATGTAATCAGTCCTGGGAGATCTTGTTTGTCATGCTTAGGAACATAAATGTTCCTGGGATGCTCTTGTCAGGTATTGTATTAGCACATAAATCAGTCCTGAGAGACCACCTCTATCAAACCGTTCACATAGATGATGAAGACCTACAGGTGGTGGGCATACATCCAGTATGAAAAAGGACTGGCTCTGTAGAACTTCCTATGATGAGTAGATTGGAGATTGATTGAGATAGCAGAAGCAGTGATGACGATGATGACATTGATTCGATGATGATGATCCAGTTACGATGATCCAGAGAAGAAGACTTGTGCTAGCAAATCTGTGTCGAGAAATACCTTCCTAGTTAAGAGGCAGTGTTGATGTAATTCTAACTTCAGAATGTATTTGACCTATGTATATTGTACTCCTATAGAGATGTTATTATTCCTCTATACGGAAGTGTCGTCATTTGTATTGACAAGTGTCGCAAGTTTCAAGTGATGGGTTATTAGACCACCAAGTGTGGGGTCGGCCTCGATTAGTATAGCCATGGGTTATTAGATTGAGTTAGACAAGTCGGCCCTGCTAGGTTATTAGGCAGGTCAGGTCATGTATAAATAGAGTGCGGGAGGCACTCTATTTTATCATCTCATTATTCACTTCTACACTACTTGGAAAGTGGCACACTAGTGGAGGAGGAGGTTCAACTACTAGGGGGACTATCTCTGTGTACTTTGGTTGTATCATTGCTCTTTCTATCTCTGAGGAAGTTGTGGGGTTTTTCACCTTTATGGTTTTCCCCAATGAAACTTTGTGTGTCTATTGTCTTATGTGATTGCTTGGTGTAATTGATATGCATTGCTATACTTGATATGATGTACATGTTATTATCTCAGTAAAGATCCTAGAGTATGTTGAATTAATGCTCAAAAATTAACAACCACTGTCAGATCTTTGAAGGAAAGAGAAAAGTGGTTTCACTCCCTCTTCACCCAGTCATAGTGGAAGCCCCTTTCCATCAATGGGGGATAGATTTCATTGGGGAAATAAACCCAAACTCCTCTGGTCATCACAGATGGATTTTGACTACTACAAATTATTTTACCAAATGGATTGAGGCCATCCCTACCAGGAAAGCAACATAAAATGTTTTCATGGATTTTCTAGAAGACAACATCTTGTCCCGATTCGGGTGTCCTAACAGGATTGTGACTGATAATGCTCCTGCCTTTAGTTCAAAGAAAATGATAAACTCTTTTCATAAATACAATATTAGTCTGAATCATTCCACAACATATTATCCTCAAGGAAATGGGCTAGCAGAATCCTCTAACAAAATCCTGGTAAGGATCATCAAGAAGTTGTTGGAGGAAAATAAGAGAGCTTGGCACACAAAATTGAAATATGATTTGTGGGATGACAGAATCAACATAAAGAGGGCTATTGGAATGTCACCTTTTCAATTAGTATACGGAGCTGAAGTAGTTTTTCCAGCATCTCTGGGGTTTCCAGTCATGAGATTGTAGCAAGGAATAGAGGAACAACCAAATCATATGCAGAGAAGAGTGAATCAGATAGTTGACTTGAACAAACTGAGAAGGCATATGAAAAAGTACAGGGGCAACAAGAGAAGATAAAGAATGCCTTTGACAGGAAAGCAAAAGAAGATCAATTTTAGGTTAATGATCTGGTTCTGAAATGGGATGCTCCAAGGGAGGATAAACATGGGAAATTCGACCATATGTGGATGGGGCCATATATTATTGCAACAAACCAAGGAGAAAATTCTTTTATACTGGAACATGAAAATGGATTTGCCTAGTCAGGAGGTCTAGTCAATGGAAGGTTTTTGAAGCACTACCTTTCCTAGAGAAAGCAGATAACTCATGTACCATAGCCTGTATATATTTTCATTTTTTACAGTTATTTTGAAGTTTTAATGACGAAACTAAAGGAATTGAAGCTCGAAGTGAAGGCCCTAAGCTCTGGAAGGGGAGCCATGTTTTTTTATTTTTTTTATGTTCAACCTAGATATGTGGCAGGCATAGTTCCATTTTCAATTTTTAGAGAAATTTTCAGTTCAGGGTTTGGAGTGTCGCCCAATGGATCAGGCACTTGTTCTATGGGGTTCTTTGCTACCTCGCAAGGAGGATAGAATCCCCGGTTGGATCCAGTTGTTAGAACTCGAAATGTGCTAAGCTTTGAAGAGGGTTTTTATGAAGAAAAAAAAGAGTTCCATGATCAGGATAATTCCTCAAAAGAATCCCAATTCCCGAGTCGCATCCCCCAGGGTGAATGATTAAATCTCAATACAGTGGATTTGGTAAAAAGAGAGGGAATATTCAGAAGGTCCAAGTTTCCATAGTGATCGGGGGACTAATAGCAGGCTAATACGCTAGCAGCAGATAGAAGTATGTTTGGACGACACAGATTAAATTGCCCTGGAGATCTACGGCCCTAAGATTTTTGCGCAAAATTAAGTGGAAATGTTATAAGCGCGAAGGAAGTGATTAGCCAATAGGAAGATTCCTAAAGAAATCAATGGCATAGATCGACGAAAATGTAGATCTACGATGAAAAAGTGATAGCGCTAATCTAACATGCACAAAAAAAGATTGTGTTCCAAATCTCCGCAATTTGGTTAAGCATCAAGCTCCTTTCAACGGCATGGATCTAACGGAGATAGATCAACGGTCTAGAGAAACGGTGGTGATTTTAATCGTCGGCACATTAAGCACGCCGAAAATTGCCACGGTCGATAAAGGCGCATCGTACGAGGGTTAAGATGGGAGCTGTGTGCTGCTAAATTGCAAGCCACGGAGGCTGAAATCTACGATCCTGATCCAATCATGAGTTTTCACAGGTGAACGACATCTTCGCTCAAAATCAATGATTGCCGCATGGGCTGAGCCACCTCAGCGCCATCAGATGTCCTTTCTGTCTGATTCGAAAAGCACGGTCAAACATGTCTTGTGTCAGTCCTAACCTCGGTCATCATACTGAATCATTTGGAAGGTCTAGTCAGAGAAGCATAGCAGAATGATTTGCATGGAGACATCATCGTTATCAGTCGTTATAAACCTAATTCCCTAGACTCGCAACTCACATCCAATTCTGAAAAGGTGGTGAGTTCATCTATTCAAATATTTTGCAATTAGTATCTGAGCATGGAGAGCGATCAGGGAGCCGAAGTAGTAGTTGTACCAGAGCATGTGTTGTCTGAGATGGAGGAGGATCATATTCCTCTACCTCTTGTAGTTTTCGACCATGTGGAAGACGTTTCCGTCCGCAAATCAGAAGATCCCAAGAAACGACGGGTGTGTTGGAGTTTTCAGTAGTAGAAAAGAAGGAAAGAATCCCATGAAGAGGACGAGCAGAAAATCCACCAGGGTGTGGACATTATCAAGGACTTAATACTCCCCACTAAAGAGATGCCCCATGCTCCCCCATCGAAATAATCCCAAACAAAGGTTTCCTTCGACATTGGTGATTTTCTTGATTGGTATGGTCAGGTGAAAGCCCAGGACTAAGGTGGTAGCATTCTTACGACTATTTGCATCTCACCACCCAACAATTCTATTTTTGGATACAAAAGTATACTCCTTATCTACAATTTTGAAAGACTTAGGCAGTCCATAAACCTATTTTTCGAAGCCGGTATGGCCGTGGCTGGTCTCTTATTTGTAGTTTTTCATTTCTATAGTGTGTTGTCACGAGTGGTGAAACACACTAGGTAGGCAGCAGTTCGGTCTTAGATATTTCCGATGTTCAGGTTAAGAGCTCAAAGATATCAGCAAAGCACTCTGCCAACGGAAGCATTCAGCGAGAATGGAAGTAGCGAGCTGGAGTTGTTATCTTTCTGTTTTATTTTTTGTTCAAGTAGTTGGTCGTATAGTAAAATAGGCTAGTAAATGTCAAAAAGCGGTTAGGCCTATGCCGCTTGTGTCTATTTTGAAATTGTAATGGTGAAACGCCTTGGTTAGCTGTCAATTAGGGGTCAAGTGATTACAACTGTTTTTTGTTCAGGAGAGAGCCAAGCCTAGAGCTCAAGGGGCCTCGATAAATTCATTGTAATTGAAGACAGACGGGTTGAAAACTTTTTGAAACTTTGTGTATTGTTTTGTAAGACGCTTATGAGCTATTTTGAATAAAGTTTTGTAGATCCGAGCTAGTGTTTTTCAAGGATTCTTGTGTAATTGTTCCTGTAGTCTGTTATTTCTTCTTCTCTTATGTATTGTGTATCTTTCATTGTTATTTCCAGTCTGTAATATCTCTTCATACTTGGTGCAGTTTTATAGTTAAGCTGAATTCATAAAAATTATGCTCTGTTTATCTCATTCCAAGTATTGCACAAATTATTTCTACTAAAGTTGGTACAGGATTCATTATTGTATTCCTTTTATCAATGGATTGTTTCTTTCTCTTCTGTTTCACCAATTAAAATCACTTTGACTACAAGCTATTTGCTACCTTGCCCTTGTGTAAATGCATTCGTAAAGCATTTGTAAATAAATGTCCATAGTTTGTTTAATGTGACTCCATTGCCCAATAGTTTTCCTTCATGTGTTTCAACCAAACAATGTTTAAACCATTTTGTTTCCAACAGAAATTTGATCTTCTGTGTATGTTGTAATTTAATATCTTGAATGATGAATGCTGGTGTATGTTTTCACTGTTGATTCCTTTGATTATTTCCAGTTTTCATGAGTTCATAGAGAGAGCCCTCTTTGTTTTTGTTTGGTCAGTAGCACAGATCTAAAGTGGTTAGTGGTTACCTCGAATTGCCTTCTCTCACAACCTTGGGGGTTAATTTGGGTGTTAAAAGCAGATAAGATACCACGTGGGAATAAGTCATATGATTGGTAGTTGGACGAGAGTCAACAAATGAAAGTTGTTTTATAGTCACAATGCATCCGTCATGAGGGAAATGCAACACTTGGAAGATTGTGGACATGAGATCTTTCATCACATAGACATAATCTCGTCCGAAAAGTAAATTAAAATCCAAAGGACTTGAAACTACCAAAACTTCAATAAAGACCATTTTTCCACATAATAAAATAGGAAACTGAGGAACAACCCCCAGAGGTTGATCGATTTCTCTGTTAAAAGTTAACATATTTTGACTAATGGGAACAAGCTGCGGGGAAACCATATCCTACGAAGCATTTGAGGACAAAATGATAACTACGGCACCTTCATCAACTATAGTATGAGGTACATCTATATGACCAACCTGCACAATGATTTCGAAAGGAAGATAGGAAGGAAGGCGAGGTGTAGAGAGTCCATTCCAATCGATAAAAATTGATTGATACCGAACCAAAGGTGGAATACCATAAGCCTCATTACTTGGGGGAGGTTTTTTAATAGAAATAGTAGTTCCCCCTTGCATGGTAGAATCTATATTAACAAGAAGAACTTGAGTGGTAATAGATTCACTCTCTAATGACAGAGTGGGATTGATCGAGGATGAAACTAGATTGACCACTTGGGTTTCACTCTTCAAGGGAGGAGTGGGATCGACCGGGGATGAAACTATATCAACCACTTGGGTTTCACTCTTCATGGGAAGAGTGGGATCGACTGAGGATGAAACAAAACTGACCAATTGGGTTTCACTCTTTAATGGAAGAGTGGGATTGACCGAGGATGAAACTAGATCGACCATTTGAGTTTCACTCTTCAAAGGAAGAGTGGGATCGATCGAGGATGAAACTAGATCGACCACTTTATCAACCAACAACAAGTGAAGAGGCAATTTACTACAACTCATTCGAGGCTATGATCGATACATAGAAATAATTTCCAATAATCGTGAAGTTTCATCCATGTGAGGACAAAGTTAAGTACGATGCATGTCCTTACATAATAAGCAAGGATTCTTGACTTTACTTTTCTGACTCTTAACCAAAGAGTTATTGGTTTACAAGGTAGAATTAGTATGATGTCTAGAGGCTGATTATATGGGTTGTTATGAATCTTGTGACCATACTTTTATAATCGTGGGAATACCAGGGAAATCCTTAAGAAAATGGGGCCCCTAGCAATGCCTGCAAGCGAACTTAGGTTTACAAATATTCGAAACAAGTACATCAATACTCCCAGCATGATGATCAGTGGTTGGTGGGTTTCCAACATGATGGTCAGAGGTTGGAGCTTTGACCTTCTGCTTAGTTTTCTTCTTCTTATCCTTCCTTTTATTCTTCTTCTTATTCACCTGCTTACTAACATCACAGTTTTCAGCACGTGAAGAGGAAGAAAGGCAAGAAGAATCAACACTTGGAGAAGAAGGTGAAGGATCAACATGAGGTTGACTCTCTTGTGGGAAAGGACTATGATCTGACACAATCGGTGCACTTGGGATAATTGGATTGGAGAATAACCATATTGGTAATCCTATAGTCAATCCAGGAAGGCTCAATGTGGCCATGAAGGGAGGACCAACACTTCCAAATGGAGGAGAAAAAAAAGGGGTCTCTTGGTTGGTAGTCCCGGAATATTTTTCCATATCTAAACTCTCTAAGAACCTCTAAATTACCACACAAATCAACCACTACTCAAATCTAAAAGAAACAAGCAGTATGTGAAAGGAATGGATAAATAAGCCAGATTCTCACAGGATTATCAAATTGTCACAACTCATGATATACTGTAGGGTCCAACAGTTATACTCGACCAATATTTCAGAGCACTAGCCAGGGAGGATTGGGACTGTACCCCTGACGATATAACCTCACTACCTAGCAGTATGTGCGTAGTAATCTCCTTGAGTGTTGTTCTCGGTGTATTGCAACAATAAGATGGCCAATAGGTCTATTCATATAGTTCCAAGATGATAACGGGGTCTCTTGATATACGCAAGGTAGATGGGAGCTCAAATCTGTAGTATTGTTGTCTAATGCACAACCGTACGAAAGGGGCCTTCCTATATACCATCGAGTATGTGAAGTACCTTTCTATATACTTGAAGGTATGTGAAAGTTCGTTCTATATACCAACGAGTACGTGGAAGAACCACACAGACCACAGAATGCAATGGAAAAAAATAACAACATCTCCTATGCTTTAAGACGTCGGAACACGTCTCTAACCTATCGTTTAACTTGCTAAATATTTTAACTTAACTAGCGCTTGATTTTATCTTATGCGGTTAAATGGATGCATGAAATGTAGACTTTTAAAGTAAACAAGATGCACCACTAATCTAAATGAAATGCAAATCTTTCATTTTTCAATGAAGTCCTACTTAAAGATAGAGTAAGAGGTTCTTTTTCCCAAGTGAACAACCCTATGCAAATGTCATTTTAACTTTTTCAAACATGGTAGAAACAAGCCAATCCACACCAAAGAAAAAATTATTTGGAAACCTTAATATTGGTTAAAGAGACTTTAGGATACACAATTCAAAAATGCAATTCATTTTGCTTAAAAATGCATGCAAAATACTATTTATGACTAAAGGGACCAAACATGGCTCCAAATCTCGAGAAGACCCAAAAAGGAAAATTATTTTTCTTTCACAAATAATGGGAAAGTAGATATTTAATGAAAAGAAGAAAGGATCTAATCACTGTTTCTAAACAAGAAAGAACATTTCCTAACCTCTAGCTATGCAAAATATAAAATTACTTTTATTTTATTTTATAAAACTCAAATCTGAACCAAAACAAGACTAGCTAAAAGCATAACTCTTTTTGGAATTTTCATAAATATTTCAAATCTAAGAAAGAAGCGAAAATAAAGTTCTTTCTTTAAACTAAGATGGAAACCAAATATTTTCTTCTCTTCAACTATAGAGAACAGAAAACACTGTACCAACCCAGTCACAAACCAAGCAACAAGGCACTAAAAGGTATGGGCAGAAAATCAAGCCAAAAATCAACAGGTGGAAGCAAGCTGCAAGCATACACCAAAGCGTCAGTGGGGGATTGACGCGGTTTGATACAAAGAAATGTGCGGCAGCAATGGACTTTGACTAAAGGAAAATCAATTGCTAGATCACATCCAATTAGTATATCTAACTGTCTATATCCCATTGTATAATTTCCTTTAAGTCTCAGACCCTGAAGTCTATTGATTGGCTTGAAAATCTTTATTTTTTCAATTTTTTGGGTCGCCCGACGCACTTTCCCCCTCATTCTAGAATTCTCTCACAAATATTTAATAAAATATTAATAAATGTTATTTTTATGAGAGAACGATACCTTGGGACCAATTTACTTCCTATCTAATGTTATTTGGCTAAATAATAACTTCATCTACCTTGAAAATTCGAATTTGAGAGGATTAGCTTGATTTTGGGAGAGTTATATCCTCATGTGGGCCCACTCTAACCTCTAGCACCCTCCTTGTCTAAATTTAGGACCTACAACATGTCATAAGGTGTTATAAGCTATGATAGGGACCTGCAACATGCCATAAGTTGTCATAATATTTCGTAGATTCCCATTGGGAGTTACACTTCCACAAGTGAGCCCTCCTTTACTATTCTTAGCCTGGGGAGTTACAATTAGATAAGATTCCTACATTATGAGATGCCTTCCACCTTAGAATTTGAATTTGGAGATGCTTGGCTTGATTTTGTGGAATTACAACTCATGTGAGGCCCAACGCATCCTCCTATGTGTGCTCCTTGTCCAACGTTTTTCTAATGTTGCATTAATCATAAATATTGGACATTATACTGTACAACTTTGTGACCCATGCCACCACCTTGATAATTTATCATGAACTTTACCAAGTGAATTATGACATTACATCCCCTAGTCCTATGGAGTGGTCCTTAGCAAATATTTGTGGACATTATAACATATATGCAAGTTTCATAAGTGCTCAAAGACCCAGCAATCAGAATAAGTATACAAGTCTTTGAAGCACACAATAGTCCCAGAAGAAAGAGGTGGTCGGAGAAGTCAAGTGCGCAAGACCCACTAGAGATTGTACATAAAGGGTGCAAGACCCACGCGAATTTGTTCCAAAGTTCACAAGACCCACAATGCAAAGGACCAAGCATTAGAGGAGTTTTACCAAAATGGGCCTCAAAACAGAAAATGTACCATAAAAATTCACTTTATAAGAATCAATAGGATTTAGGATGATGATGTCAACCATAAGGGTACAATTTGTAAAACAAATTAGAGGGAAAAAACAAAAAACTACTTTTTCTTATCATATTTTTGACATATCTCCTTAATAGTTTACCCAAATTTCAAGTTTGGGCACTCATTGGAAGCGGATTTTAATTCCAGATCCAACCCATACCTAGAATGCATACTTCTAAGGCGCCCACGACATGAAAAAAATGAAAATTTCAACAAAAATATGTATTCTAATATTGAAAGATGTTTTTTATTGAAATTTTCATTTTTTCATGTTGTGGGCACCTCAGAAGTATGCAATGTGGGTATGGGTTGGATGCATAATTAAAATACGCATCCAACAAGTGCCCAAACTTGAAATTTGGGTAAACCGTTAAGGAGATATGCCAAAAATATGATAAGAAAAAGTAGTTTTTATTTTTCCCCTCTAAAATTTAGAACTCTTATTTTATTATTATAACGCCTATTTTATTATTTCCCTTAGGAGGCCCATTTTATACCTCAAAAATCTCCTAATGCATGCACAATACCCACAAGGGATGACATCTTAGTTGCGCAGATCATGACAAGTGGCAGATGTGAAAATCAACTTGACCGAGAAGCAAGAAATAAGGGATGCCACGACCAACTTGTGGGCATACAGTCTGTTCAGGACAAGTATAAGTAAGAACCCAAGTTGGAGAGTGAATGCAAGATTGAAGATGTGAAAGTGGTATTAATTTGATTGGGTAAGCTTCTAATTCTTAGGGTATCAATGGCTCATAGAACCAGAACAACATGATCTAGTCGAAGATTCGGATGCGCAAAATGAAGCATAATAGATAATGCACAGAAGGATGAAGTGTTTTATCTAAGACATATGCGCAAAGACGGACTTGAAGCACAACAAGTGATGCACAAGATGATGTATTTTATCTAAGATAGATGTGCAAAGATAGAGATGCAGCAGAATAGATGATGTGCATTCTGATGAGGTTTATCAGAGACTAGTGCGCAAGAATAGAAAGACAATATCACATATAGTACGCTCAAAGTCACAGTTGATCTAAGAAAAATGCATAAAGACAAATGTGAAGTATAACAGAGGATGCACATAATGATGTGAGTAATCTGATACATATACACAAAGTCAGAACAACAGCATGTTGGCAGGCAATTTGATGAGGAAAGATCACGGTACTGCTGATGCCATGACATGTTGGCTGAAGGCACGAAAGGAGTATCTTGGGCCAAAGGATACCGCACTTGGTGGGATTTGGGTCACTTGGACCATGTATTTGGTAGTATTGAGTCAAGTATACCGCAGTTGGTGGGTTTTTGGTCATATATTTTGTAATATCGTGTCATTGTACCGTGGTATGCGGGTTTTTGGGTCATTAGACCAAGTCAGTTAGTAGATTGTCCCTAGTGTCGGTTAGGAAAGTGGACAAGTATTGTAATCGGTAGAAGCCTATAAATAGAGGAGAATTGTAAGTGTTAGAGGAGTCGATAGTAGTGGGAGTGGTAGAGCTATATCCGGAGATGAATAGAGATAATGCGGATGTTGCAGAAAGACTTATGTACTGCTTTTGGTTTTCCGAGTGATATAAGGATGATGATTTGGTGCAATCTATGTGTAATGTTGTTGGATGTTCATGTTGTTGCTTATTCTTAATGCCGTTATCTAGTTTCAATTGTTATAATGTGAATGCTGCGATAATGTGTTATCAGTCTGTGTGAAAATGCTACGATTAGAGTAATGTTAATATGCAATATCTATTTCTGGTAATGTTAAATACTACGATGTGCTACAACTTCATGATGAACGTTTATAATTGATGTTAGTACTATATTTCCACAACCTGCCTCCTCCCTCAGCGGAAACATGGTTCTGTCTACTCTTCCTGGACGCCTCGGGTGAAACCTCATCCGCTCTGCGGGTGTTGCTGGGTGGGCTCAAACCTGCCTGGGCCGGTGCCCAGGGAGACTATGGTATGGGTCGGTAGTTGGTGGACCCCTGTCGACTGTGAGGTCACGATTCGGTCAACAAATGGTTCCATTGTTGGGACCGTGTGCAGAGTAGGAAGAGGCCATGTTGTGGCACCCGACAAAGCCGGAGACACAGAAAGGGTTCGATCAAAAGTTGCAGGAGTTCACTGAAGAAGAAAGTCAAAACACGCGATTAACAGTAGATCACTGGTTGGGAAGATATATTCACGACGGACCACATGAATGGTTTTTCTATGAATTTTCAGTCATTCTATATGAATGGTTGTCAAAGTTAACCTTCTAGAAGAGAAATTTCCAAGGTGGTGAACCGACAACTTGGACCCCAAAATTGATTAAGGAATTGCAGGGAGTTGATAATAAGGCATCACGGGCTGTCGAAGTCTAGCTTGATAGTATCTTGGAAGGATATATTATGGATTTTACAGTCAATACAAAGAAATCCTATAGTGAAGCTGAAAGATACTTCTTTGATGGACCAAGGGGAAGGTTTCTGCTATCGCTCCAACTGTTGATTAAGATGCTAATTTGCGAGAAAGGTATATTAAAGATGCACCTTGTTCAGTAGACATCCTAGTGGGCGGAGGCCATGGGTACCGTGACTGTTGGGGAATGGTGCATGGAATGGTAAAAAGGTAGATGGGTGCAGACCATGAGGAGACTATGAGCGAATCCGAGGAAGAAAGTGGCCTAACGAGGGGAGGAGCAAGGTTCCGACAGGAAAAGAGGCAGAGGATAAGAGAAGGTCTTGCTGCGATCAGACTACAAGACCGTGAAGGAAGGCCACATGGGACAAAGCGACCTCACATTCCTGATAGGAATGACCAGGCTATGCCCAGGATAGAGGCAGGACTGAACCCCAGCACCAACGTACCCACACCTCCGCTCACTAGCTCTCAACTAGCAAGAAAAACTACTTCGACACTGTCGAGTACGTCGACACCACAAAAATTGATTGGTAGTAATACAGCGAAAGGAGGAAGGAAGCCTAAGATGGCGGGTGATGATGCTAAGCTACCATTTTTCCATGGCAGTGCGACAGACAACCCATAAAAGTATTGGTTTTTGTGTGAAGCGGTCTGGACTATGAAACATATCACTGATGACGATGTTAAGAAAGGACAATTGGCGACGACGCTGCGAGGTCATGCGTTAGACTGGTTCATGAAATTTCTATTTGTCCCTATGGGGGCCCCAGATAAGTCATTGAATGAGATTTGGGATGGGCTGATTGTTGAATTGAGACGGCCTAAGTTGGAGGCCCAGTACATTACTGAATTGAAGGAAATTAAGCGGTATCCCAATGAGATGGTATGGGAGTTCGACCAACTATTAAAGACACTGATGGAAAAGGCTAGTTTTGATATGAGTGCTATCCAACACAAAGAATGGTTCATCATGGCACTGCTACCCCACGTTTGGCTGCCACTAATGCAGCAAAACATATTGACGCCTAGAGAAGCCCTAAAGATTGCAATGCGATTGGAGGCATCACCAATTGGAGATAAGGTAGCTGGGATGTCGTAGACACAGACACAGCTCTCTAACCTGACTATACAATTGCAAGATTTAAAGAAGAACAAAGAACAACGCGATGACGTATGGTGTACACGATGTCGATGAGAGGGACATGTGAAAGATGATTGCCCAGATTTTCGTAACTATTTGGTCTCAGGTGCACCCAATCCACTGAATGGCGACAGTATGCCATGGTGTCGTATCTGCCAGGTGTTTGGGCACGGTCATGATAGTTGTCCGTATATGCAGAAAATGGTCACACCTCCATGGAATCTGTATTGCACCTTCTTTAAGTCGGTAGGCCATGACGACAAGGATTGTCGTGCATATGCGTTGCTACAGGAGAGAATGTGTGATGCATTCTATGTCAAAGATGATCCACATACTGCACCGCTACAGTCGCAGGTAGCTCAACTGATGCCTCAACCACAAATGCAGTTTGTATCGCAGTAGTTCGTACCGCAATATACACCAGTGAACCCTCCGCAGCCTCAGTACATGCAACAACCGCATTATGCATCACAAGGACCAGGGATACTGCCAGCACCCATGCAGCAGTAGTTTAACCAACCTCAGTATCAGCAGCAGGCCAGCTATTGGGGAGGCTACACGGGTGGACACGGTGGTGGATTTTGTAGTGGAGGAGGAGGCTGAGGTGGTTGTGGACCTGTTCAATGTTACCACTGTGTGGTATGGGGGCACTATCAGCGCAACTGCCCACTACTACAGAATCAGTGTACGTTTTGTTCTGGTAATGATCATACGGTCGAGAATTGTCGACAGTTGATTGCCAGATGGCAGGCTGGAAACACTCCATAGCTACAGAACCCAGGGCAGCAACTAGGGTAGAACCCGGTGCAGCAGCCAGTGCAAAACCAGCCTCTGTGACCATCGTTGAATGCTAATCCATATCAACTAGGGAATCTGCAGCAGAATCAGATGCAGGGTGCTAATATTGCGACTATTTCTGCGAAACCGTAGCCATAAGATGCTTCGGTGGCTGTTGTCACTTGTGGAGGTAAGACGACTAGGGAAGATGGTTCACGACCATTGATTCGGTTAGCTGGTCAGAAGACGGTAAGTTTCGACATTGATGCGGAATGGGAGACATTCCTCGAGGCATGTCGCACATTGGAGAAAGACCGTGGTAAGGCTGTTGTTTGTGATATGCCTCCTATCCTTGATGCCACCTTAGATGCCGATCAACCACCACCAGCGATATTGCAGAAGTTCCTTGAAAGTTTCCTATCATTGGCACGAGACCTAGTTTCCCTAGTTGAGATTGAGGGATGGTTGCAGCGACTTCCGAAAGGACGGCAAGAATCGACAGTCAATTCTTTACAACGATGGAAGAATGGCACGGAAATGTGAATGAATATTCAGATTGGTGATTATGATGTTGATTCTGTAATTCTTGATCTTGGTTCGAATGTTAACATCTTAACCAAGTAGGTGTGGCAGAAAATGGGGAGTCCCCCATTGAGCTGGTCTCCTGTGTAGCTCCGGTTGGCTAACCATGCGAAGCTTACACCCATTGGGCGAGTTTCGCGGCTCACAATTGATATTGAGGGCATGAAGACTTATGCCGACTTCGATGTCATTGAGGTAGTTGATGGAGGAAGCTCCTATCTTGCGCTATTGGGGATAGGATGGGCTAATGATAGTGGAGTTGTAATCAACTTCAAGAAGCATATGATGACTTTTGAGAACCGCGATTTTTGAGTTATCGCTCCGTTGGATCCGACTGAAGGACGCCGATATGTTGAGCCCGTCAAAGATGATGATCATACTAGTTGGGATCATGCATTCAATATTTCTGAGGATCACATTCATCCCACTATCCATGGTGAGCTGGAGTGGCGAAGCGAGATTTCTGCGTCTTCTGATTCTGATGATGCATTAGAACATTGGCAGAATCGTATGCATGAGATATCAATCCGGAAGTGTGGCTTAGTTACACAATATTTATGTCGGGTTGCGACAAAAACTATCACATTGCCTATCTATGAGGGGTTTCCTGGCTTAGACACCTTTGTAACAGAATTTGAAGACCGCGTTCCAGAACCACAGCGACTACTAGCCTTGGAGGAAGCACTGAAAGCTGCTCCAACACGCTGGTGGGAAATGCATAAAAATTTTATTAAAGATTGGTCACAATATCGAAGGTTGATGATGGTTCGATTTGGCAATGCATAGGTTTATCACAGTGGCAAGTATAATGGTCGAACTGATCCTGGTGATCATGTGATGGAGTGTCAACAGTTGTGGGTAACGCGACCCAGAGATGAGTGGGTTTATGACTTTGTCCATACTTTGAAGGGGATACCACATTCGTGGTACACTGTAGCTGAGTTATGCCGAGATATTACCACATGAGGGTAGTTAACGATCTGTTTCACTCATACCTTCACGTTTGCAAATGACAACCCTGATGCCCATAATGCCCTGCAGCTCATCTGCAATGTGATATTTCAAGTTGTTTCGGTGAAATGCACTATTGACCCGCACATACACAATCAGATGCAGTCTCTCATGGAGTGTTTCAATATCAGTGGAGGGCCAGAGGATGATGATGACCCCTGGAACATTAACATTCCTGAATCCGAAGGAAGTCGTGATGTGGTACAACCTGTTGCGCAAAATAACCCATTCAATCAACCATTGCAGCTTCGCAAAACAAATATCGGCACTGAAGCTACTCCCAATTTTGCTAATGTAGGGATTATTGGGATGATGAGATGATGAGTAAAGTTACCGAGTTATTGCATGAATTCCAAGATGTGTTTCCCATGAATTTTTCTGAAATGAAGGGATTCCTGGTTGATTTAGGGGAGGTGAGGATTCCATTGAAACCAGAAGTAAGCCAGTCCGACAGCGACCTTATCGGCTAAAGCCATGACATAAAGAAAAGGTCAAGGCGGAACTTGATGGGATGTTGGATGCTGGTATCATCGAACCTGTGGAAGAATCATAATGGATTAGTCCTATGGTGGTCCAGGACAAGAAAACCGACGAACTGCGAATTTGTGTCGACTTGCGGAAGTTGAACGATGCTTGCTTGCATGACCCCTTTTCGACTCCATTTACTGATGAAGTACTTGAAGGAGTGGGTATACAGGAGATGTACTCTTTCACGGATGGATTCTCTGGCTACCATCAGATTCACATTGCCAAGGAGGATCGCCATAAGACAACCTTTGTTACTAAGTTGGGTTGTTTTCAGTACATGGTCATGCCGTTCGGTTTAAAGAATGCACCTGCGATATTTTCCAGGGTCATTGTTGCTGCGTTCAAAGATTTTATTCAGAAGTTTCTGCAGGTATATATGGATGATTGGATTGTTTATGGGTTGATTTGCGATCATTTGGCCAATTTGCGGTTGATGCTTGAGCGATTCCAACAGCACTAGATATCGCTGAACTTGAAGAAATGTATTTTTTGTGCTCCATTTGGGATATTGCTAGGGCATATTGTGTGTAAGCAAGGATTGTTGGTCGACCTAGCTAAGATTGCGTTTATTCTGGGTTGGCATCTGCCGACTACGGTTAAGCAGTTGCGTGCGACCTTGGGTCACACAGGATATTATCGCAAGTTCATTAGGGGATATGCTGCAATTACTGCCCCTGTGGAGAAGTCGTTGAAAAAGGATGTGGCATTTCAGTGGAATCCGGAATGTTAGGAAAGTTTTGAAACACTCAAAGCGAAGATGGCGTCGGCACCAATTTTGTTTTTTCCGGACTGGAGCAAGGAATTCCATGTCCATCTTGATGCTTCATCGATTGCATTAGGGGCTGTATTGGCTCAACCTAGCGAAGGCGACATTGATCATCCCATTGTTTTTTCCATTCGAAAACTATCATCGGCAAAATGCAATTACACTTCCACAGAATGCGAAGGCCTAGCCATGGTTTATGCACTGCAGAAATTCAGGCATTATTTGTTGGGTGGCCATTTTAAAATGTTCACTGATCATTCTGCATTGAAATACTTGGTCAATAAGCCTGTGTTGGGGGGGAAGATCTACCGATGGATACTTTTGTTTCAGGAGTTAGATTTTGAAGTCATTGTGAAACTGGGACAGTTGAATGCTAGTCCAGATCATCTGTCGCGGATTAACACAGGGGAGGAACCAACTAATATCGAAGACGGATTGGAAGATGCCCAGCTATTGCATGTTGCCGCCGTTGATCACTATTTTGATGATATCCTTTGGTTCTTGGCGATTAGCATAGCACCCGATGACTTTACCACTGCTTAGAAGAAACAATTGGTCATCAAGGCTGCTGACTTTCAACTAATCGCGGGAGAGTTGTATGAATTGGGTGTTGATGAGATATTGCGCAGATATGTCTTTCCACATGAACAGGCACAGATATTGGTTGAAGCACATGGCGGAGTCGCAGGCAAACATTATGGTGGTCGGGAAACTGCCCGGAAGGTATTGCGTGCAGGGCTTTGCTGTCCCACACTACATAATGATGCAACAAACTATGCACGGTCTTGTGATGTTTGTCAATGAAATGGAAAACCATCCAAACGTGATGAGATGCCATTACTACCTCAAATGTGATGTTTTGTCGCTACAACCATTTGAGAAATGGGCTATGGATTTTGTCGGGCCGATCAATGCGCCAGGGAAACGTACAGGTGCACGGTATATTATCATAGTGACAAAATATTTGACCGGATGGGTGGAGGCGGCCCCTATAGCTGATTGTTCTGCAACAACGGCTGCCCAGTTCTTGTTCGATCACATTATCACTCGGTTCAGCTGCCCCAAGATTCTGCTAAGTGATCAAGGCAACCATTTTCTCAATCGCACTATCAACGCATTAACGGAGGAATTGCAGATTCAGCATAAGAAGAGTACAACCTATCATCCACAGGAGAATGGGATGGTCGAGGCATTTAATAAAGTATTGGAGCATGCATTAACAAAAGTATGCAATGCAAACTATGACGACTGGGATTTGAAAGTTCCAGCGGTGTTATGGGCTTATCGCACCACATGTAAAAGGTTGACTGGTCAGACACCTTTCAAGCTGGTATGTGGGAAGGAAGCCATTATTCCTATGGAGTACATTATTCCAAGTTTACGGATTGCGGCTGTTACAGGCATGGATGATGTTGCGACACTAGACAAGCGTCTAGAACAATTAGTGGAAATCGAAGAAGATCGATTTATCGTTGGATTTCATCAAGGAGTGGAGAAGGATCGCTAGAAGGCATGGCATGATCGCCACATAAAAAATGAGCAGTTTCAGCAAGGTGACTTAGTACTATTGTATGATAGTAAGTTTATGAAACATCCAAGCAAATTGCAGATGCATTGGCTGGGTCCCTACCGCATCAATAATATTACTTCAGGAGGAGCGATTCAATTGCAGTGCTTGGATGGGGGGATTCTCCCCAAGCTAGTAAATGGTCATAGGTTGAATCCCTATCGCGTGGGCTTAGAGCAGTGCGATGTTTGAGTCGCATCGTAAAAAAAAAAAAAGAGATGAATGAATGATGATCATTGCAGGTTGCTTGGTGGCAGAGAACACACCAACCGAAGACAGTATGCGCCAGCACGACAGGGTAGGCCGCTGATCAGAGAATCATTATGGTGTTTCACTTAGGCTCGCTGATGAATTATGTACAATGATTTTGGGAGGGTATGGTGAAGTGGAGGGATTACAGGCCACCCTCTCTGCATATGATTGCCCTTGATCGCTGTGGTAGGATTCACACACGACGAAGGCATTTTTTGCACATAACACATTGGACCGAGATAATCAATAGGGTTGTTCATGTGGTGGCACGCGGGAGCTGTGCTGGAAGCATGGTCGCCCCCTCCACTGTGGCAGCTTTCCGGCTCAGACACACAGATGAGAGGTACCGAGGCATCATTCTCCCCATCATGACAGAGGAGCATCCGGCTATAAGTAAAGGAGGACATTGGTAGTTCGCCATCCAGAAGTTGTTCCGACCAAGCGTGGTTATGTTGTTTGACCTCTATGTTAGTTGAGCTGTGAGGAATTCCAAGGAGGCTGTGGAAATGATCCACTTTGTTTCCCATGGTAGTACCCCAAAGGCACTGCGAGATAGAACGACGAGTGTTCCTGAGCGTCTTGACACCGCAGGTGCACTTATGCTATGGATGCCTAGGCTAGTGCCAGGGCGACTATAGGATGTGTCAACAGTGAAATGGACCCTTAGCCGGTCCCGCATGTTTCAGTATTGAGTAGTCATTCGAAGGGTTATGCCATTTTTTACTAGTAGGCTAGTTGGGGCAGTAGCTCCCTGACCTCAGTAGAAGATGGACACTGGTGCGAAACAAATGTGCTAGAGTTGTCCACCATTCTCACCCCTTGCTACTGTTCGTCCTCTTTTTCCTTCAGTCTGTGCTTCCATGCAACTGGAGGATGAGTTCGCGATGTTCCTAGCAGTAAGACAGGGGTTTCCTACTCTCATGGAGGGCTTACAGAATTGGTAGCTGAGGATCTGTACAACCGAACAAAGGGGACAACAATTCATGCTCTAGACAGCAAGAACAGATGTCGTTGACGTGGGTCGAGTGTGAGCCACAAGATTGTGTTGGGGGCTTGTTGGTCGATGGTTTGATGAGGAAAGATCATGGTACTATTGATCTTGCGACACGTTGGATGAAGGCGTGAAAGGAGTATCTTGGGCCAAAGGATACCACACTTGGTGGGTTTTGGGTCACTTGGACCATGTATTTGGTAGTATTGAGTCAAGTATACCATAGTTGGTGGGTTTTTGGTCATAAAGTTTGTAATATGGAGTCATTGTATCGTGGTATGCGGGTTTTTGGGTCATTAGATCAAGTCAGTTAGTAGATTGTCCATAGTGTCGGTTAAGAAAGTGGAAAAGTATTGTAATTGGCAGAAGCCTATAAATAGAGGAGAATTGTAAGTGTTAGAGGAGTCGATAGTAGTGGGAGTGGTAGAGCTATATGCGGAGATGAACAGAGATAATGCGGATGTTGCAGAAAGACTTATGTACTGCTTTTGGTTTGCCGAGTGATATAAGGATGATGATTTGGTGCAATCTATGTGTAATGTTGTTGGATGTTCATGTTGTTGCTTATTCTTAATGTCATTATCTGGTTTCTATTGTTATAATGTGAATGTTGCGATAATGTGTTATCGGCCTGTGTGAAAATGATACGATTAGAGTAATGTTAACATGCAATCTCTGTTTTTGGTAATGTTAAATATTGTGATTTGCTAGAACTTCATGATGAATGTTTATAATTGATGTTAGTACTATATTTCCAAAACATGCCTCCTCCCTCGGCAGAAACATGGTTCCGTCTGCTCTTCCTGGACGCCTCGGGTGAGACCTCATCCACTCTGCGGGTGTTGTTGGGTGGGCTCAAACCTTCCAGAGCCGGTGCCCAGGGATACTGTGGTATGGGTCGACAATTGGTGGACCCCTGTCAACTGTGAGGTCGCGATTTGGCCAACAGAGCACAGCACAAGATGTGTAGTTTTAGTTTGGTTTGGAGATGTGCAAAAGAAGAACCATATGTTGATACAGTGCATAGATTGTGGGGTATGAGATCAAGTGTGTAATGTTGATATAGTGAAGTTAAGTGCGTGATATAGTTCAACGACTATAAGATCATAGTACATAGAAGGTGCGCAAAATGGAATGAACAACAGTTGATCTGTAGTGTGTGCTAATCAACAGAACAACAAATAAGTATCTTCAATAGTCATATCTGGGTGGAAGGATGGGGCCAGGAACAAGGAGTTGGTGCTTCCTTCAGGTCGGTTCCGATAAAACCAAGGGGTGGGTGCCTCCTTCCAGTTGAAGTTGTTAAATCAGGGACTCAATGATTCCTTTAGGTTAGTGCCTATAACACCACGAGGTCGGTGTCTCCTTCTAGTTGGTGTTGGAGAAATTTGAAATCCATTGCTTCCATGAATGTAATATTTTTAATATAAGAGATCATTCCATGGTTTTCTCCCATTTGGGTTTCCACATAAAATTCTTTGTGTTTTGTGTATTGGGCATATGTGGATGAATGTTATTCGTTATGGTAAATGCTTAATTTAAGTGTTGATTAAATATGATAAGAAATAAAAATGTTCATAACTGTGCTAATACTTATTCACCCCCCTCTCAGTATTAATAAGATTCCAACATTTACAGTGGTATTAGAGCATGTTTCTATGCGCCTGTAGAACATAAGCTCTGAGTTAAATAAGATTTGCAGACATGTATTGGTATGAAGAGGAAGGATGCATTTCTAATTATGAAGAGCAAGCATCTTGTTCATAGGCTGATGTGATATATGTTGATGGTGGACAGAATGTGGCACATGAGGATGGCATGTATCAAACTATATACATTGTAGGTAGAATCCCTAATCTATTGAAGTTCAAAATCATTGATGGTAGAGTGTACTATGGAGGAAATCTTCAACAAGTTGATCCTTATAAATTCCTTAGAGAATACCAATCCTTTAGGAAGTAGATATGAGAATAAATACATTTTCAAGATCACTGCACATACAAGGTTCGAGATATGTTTCAAAATGAGGATTTTTACTGCAACACATATCGAATAATTGTTGGAATTATTGTCGACAATGTATGCAAAGAAGTGCCATCCAAAAGAGAAGCTTGATTGAATGCATGTGCTTCCTACCTTATGAGAATTTTTGGATATTCTTCAAAGAGAGGATCTAAATATCTTGATCCTAAGGAATCCAAGGAGGAATCTACATCAATTCACTTGAAGGAGCAAAAACAAAGTTCCACTCATTAATCAAATGAGAAGAGTAGAAATCTTCCAAGAGAAGAACCATTTGGTTCCTCTAGTGAATGCATTAAGGAAAAAGAAGAAAACATCAAGCTAAGGTATGAAGGTAAATCTGAGTTTTGCAGCATCAATGTTTTCTTGAATCAATATAAATAATTCCCCATTTCATGTGATGAAAATGATAGCATAGAGTTTTCTAATGTTAATGTTGATGTTAAGGATGAATGTGATGATGCGGATGCATTCTACAAGAAATTGGAAAGTGCATTACAGCCATTAGAAAGCATTCATATATACCTTCCTAATGAAGACTGCTCATCAAATGAGCGTGATGGACATTCCATTGAGGTGCCTACAAAGGATACTAAAGAACATTGCAAGATAGATTGGTGAGCCACAATGCAAGAGGTTGTTGACAGTGTAAAGAGTGAGTCCACTCATGGACACCCAATCTTCTTTGTTGTTGAGTTTGATATCACTACAAAGGATATGGAAGATGGGATTGATAGTGGCAAGACATATTTTGGATAAGATACAAAATAAGCACATAAATCACATTTCCAGTAATCACTTGACCTCCATAGTGAAGCAAGAGACATCCATTAATTAGTTGGTAGCACACCAGAATTTTTTGTGTAAGAAAATTCCATCACCACTACACCACATGAGGAGGAAGATATGATACAAGGTATGAACAAATTTCTCATTCTTATATTCCTCTATGCCGTCATGAGGTAGCAACCACTTCCAGAGAGATGTTTGGCATGGGAGAGTCTCCTAGTATTGAGGCTCAAGTTTTTGGTTCCAAGGATGATCGTAGTCAGAGGGATGTATTGTTAGATGGGAGTCAACATGATTCTCATAGGATGGATGAGGTCACATCTGACAGCACACATTGTGTTGTCAAGCATTCATGGAGTGGCTTGGAGAGATTAATCCTAGTCACCAAAGAGAGGATGTTGCAAGTGTTGTCAGAACTGATGGTGCACATAGGTTCATGGAGGAGCTCATTGGGAGAGCTTAGATGGAGGAGATACATAGTGGTATTGTTGACGGAGTCTCTAGATCTAAACTGTATATTATTAGAAGAGAGTTGGAAGAGATAAAATATTACTACTTGGAGTTGTTTATGGATAGAGACAAGGATCTCAAATTTTCTAAAGATAAAGAAAAAACAAAAGGTGAAAAACTTCATATGTCTTTGGGATATTCTCTTTCCTCTCCCATGACCACTAGTGATTTGATGTGTGTGATCAATTGCACACATGTAGCATTGGAGGATCCTTATATGCAAGGTGAGCATGAGAAGTGCTCAATGATGCAAGCACCTGATGGTAGCAGTGATATGTATATTGGTTGTTGAGTACTTGTTTCACATGTGGAGGATCATGAGCTTTCTCTATACAAGGAAGACTCATCTATGGAGGAGGTACCTGAGCGCATTCCACCTAGACCATGTAGAGACAGTGATATTTTTACATCTATGGATAGATGCATTTCGGAGATGAGGGATCCTAGAGGTGAGAGCACATCTTATAATTCCATTGGCATCTCTCATAGTTCCTAGTTAGATGAGTAGTAGCCTATGCACATTTGGATTCCATTTCATGTCATTCATACACATATGGATTGGGTGGAATATTACATACCACACATGGAGATACCTTACATAAAGAGTTCTGCTCATTATATGTGGAAGGAAGTTGTGCAAGAAAGTTTCCATCAGCAGATTGGAATACAATATGTTGAGGCATTTTCCTTGCACAAGGAATAACTTAGCTTGCCTCTATAGAGGAAAGTCACAATTTTGGATGAGGCACACATGTACATTATTGTTGGACTAGCCAACAATGGATACCATGCATCTACTATTTCAATGGATGATCATTATGGAAAATTGCAATTGGTTTGCATTCCTTCACTTGTAGCACCTGAGGATGTGAAAGGAAATTTTGGTTTGATAGAGGGACCATTTCTATTGATGCTTCATGAGAAGAAAGAGGCACATGTGTATGCTTATAAATTGTATTATGATCCCTTGTTCCTCCTTCAGTATGGTGAGTAGCAGTGGAATCCAGTTGTGCCACTTGATACTTGTCTCATGTATAGCAGTGCAGGATAGTTCCACTTGAGATATTGGGGTGGAACATGTGATTGCAATGTGATCCATGGGATTGGAGTGTTGTTTGCACATGTGGAATTTCAATTCTTATTGGAGAGGCTCACAAAGTTTATGATTTGCATTGGAAGTGGAAAAATTCCAATATGGCTGATGGATCTCACCATACCATGGAGTGATAGATTGTCACAAGCAGTAGTGATGATGGATGGTATGTAGCAGAGAAACTGGGATCCGTGAATTGATGGTTTGTTTCAAACACCATTGATGTTTGGGAGGATGCAGTTGAGACAGTGGGATATAGGAATTCCTTGGCTTGATGGAATGTATTGGATGTCATTGTTATGTTTTGGAGTGCAGTACGATCTGTGGGACCCTAGCATTGGTGTATCAGTTTAGTTGTAGGCATTGGAGAGTGAGATAGCCATGATTTTCAGGAGTCCATCTATGTGGAGCATTGGGACATTTTGCTCATTAGGAAACATTATGATGGCTGTAAATTTTGATCACTTGCTTTTTTGTTTGGGATCCTTTAGGAGGTTCCTCATGTGGAGATTTTGCAATGCAGTGGTGAGTGCAATAGTCACCTTGCATTCATTAGGTTCATTTGAGACCCTGGAATTATTTTCAGTTGTTTCAACTAGGTGGAGCATGCATTTTCAGTTGCAAAGGTAGGGGATATTTTCTTTGGGGAGATGGTTATATTTAGAGTGGCACAGTAGCAACATGTTGGACCCTTTGATATTAGCTTGGAATTGAGAATTCCAATGCTAGACAGTTCAGCAATAGATATGGATGGTGAGAATTCATTGATTGGCTTCATGTTTTCTATAGAGCTGATGTCATTTCTTATTGACAAGCAATCTTGGGAGGGGAGGACTTGTAATGTCTCCAAATTTGTCCATGGACCACAATTTCCTATGTCACCTAGACTTGTTCATGTTTATTCACCTAGGTGGTGATTTGGGTTAATTATTAGCTAATACCAAGATCCAAGTTAGGAATAAGTCTTGACAATATTATATATTGAACTAGGAAAATGCATTATGGATATGGTGAACCTTAATTTATACATCAAACTAGATAAAATATCCATGTGGTTGAATTATTGAAGAAAGTGCTAAGGTTTGGAATTCCTAAGGTTGGGAATAACCATTGGTGGAAAAGTACAAGGAAGTGTAACTCCTATCATTGTGGACAAGGATATTATTGCTACAGGTTCATTAATGACACAAGGAAGTAGAGATGAGCCACCTAAATTATTATTTTCCCCAAAATAATATCCATGCACATCCAAATCGAATTGTTGCAAGGCCATGTAATAATTGGGTCAAAACCACCAAGGAAAATCAATAAATGACCCAGTCTCTAATAAATAATGAATTATAATTATTTTATTTAATAATATGAGAGAGGTTTGACCAATTGGTGGTGCCAAGGAATTTGGTGTGATATTTTAAATGTGGACAAACTCAATCCCCCAATTTTAGGAGGTGGAGTAAAAATGTGGTCAATTAATCAAGGAAGTGGTAAAAATTCATATTTTACTTTGTGGGGTTCCTTCAAATAATGAAATAGGTTGGAAGGGTTAACTAGTGGAGAAAGAAGACTATTTGGAAAGAAATTATTATCTATCACATGGTTTTTGTTGTTCCATGATATTTGCCACTAGTATTCACTAAGTGGACAAACTAGTCTTGCCCATGGTTTTCCTCATTCCATGGTATTTGAGCTAGTATGGGAGGCAAGTGAAAGTTTCAAAAGGCGGGAAAGGCACAGCAAAGAGGGTTATCTTATGGATGGTTTGATATTGTATTGGATTTCCTTAGGCTTCTCTTTGCTTGGGTGATTCTCCCCTAGCATACCAAGAGGGTGATGTGCCCCTCATTTCCACTACACTAGTTGTACATTCATATATACCTTAGGGAGGAACGAATTGAGACTCTCCCACTGATCATTTTGAATAAATTTGATTCTATTTGCAGTTCCTTTCATTTACAAGCATTATGCTTGTGTCTCTCCAGTTTTTGATGTGTTGGTTTCCTAGCAATTTTGTAGTGAATTCTATTTTGGTGTGGATTTTTTTATGTATGGAATTCCATGAGACATTGATATTGTAATGAAAGATTATACATGTTAATGAAAAATACCATTTTTTATAATAATATTTTTTTTTTAACTTCTACAATACTGAGTTTCTTTTTATTCTATTTCTCACCTATGCTCAAACACCTTGCAAATTTAAGTAGTCTTCACTAAAATTGCAATAACTTCACTTATTATAAACCAAATAAAGCTATGTAAGTTGATGCGGGTAGGTGGGATAGTATAGGGACCATCCCTAGAATCATATCATAAGTTTGTGGGCCTTATGTATTGTTTGAGTTGAGTTGGAAATTTCCTAGTAGTGTTGTCCCAATTTTCGATCCTTCTCCAAAGCCTCCCTAATTTCACCATAACCTTCCCAAAATATGAACCAAGTGTCTCTATTTCATATTGGGACTTATTTTCATACTATATACATCTATAGGTCACCATAATCCATTGGGTTTCCACATAATTCTTGTGGTTATTGCCTTGTATCCTTTGGTTTCCAAAGGAGACTTTCGAGGTGTGATGCACCCAGAAAATGTGGCTCTATCAAAGTAGGTATATATATATAGGTAAATGGAGTCTCTTAGGATGTGTCCAAACCATTCATAACCTCCATATCATAATTTAGTAACCTTCCAGTTCCATCTGAACCAAGTTGGGAAAATCTAGTTCTAATTTGCCAATTCCTAGCTAGTCAGAGTCTTGTTTTGATATTGCTTGTAAATTGTTCGTCAAAAGTCATCAACAAGATTTGCATAAACCATATTCCTAAACCATACAATAGATATGATCAGTCACCTAATAGTGGTATGAATTCATTCCCTTTGGGATGCATTTTAATGCACCACTTCTTAGGAAGCTATGAAAATCAATGTTTTGAAAAACAATGGAAATACGCAAGTCTTGGATTCTTATTTTCTTGAGATAATATTTTGATATAATATTGGGGATATTACACCTTTCTTTCCAACCATTCATGGGCACAAGTTTCCAACAGTCTATACTGTATAGGAGGAAAAACACTCCACATATGAGTGTCTATGTCAATAGGGATTCTATCGAAAAAGAGTGGTTGGTTACTCTTATAATAGATTTGTACCACCATGGAAATGATTCATTTCCCATTGGTGAATTCGAATGTGTATTCCTAACATGCTTAAGTAAGATAATACTATGTTGTGAAGCGTGTAGCCAAAATACTTGTTTCTATAATCTCGTGAGGATGACATAGAAATAACATAATTCATAATTAATTTATAGTGTGCTTATAATTATAAAAAATGGAAGAACCCACCCCCCCCCAAAAAAAAAAATTCATTCTGGAATTTTTAATGAGGTGTCATTAAAATCAAATAAAGAGAATCTCCTATTTTTTAGCTTGTCAAACAAATTGTTTGGAATATTGAGATAAGATAACTCACCTTTAAAGAATGGTGATGCCAATGGTTGATGTTTTCTCCTCCTCTACCACCACCACCATGAATAACAAATTCATTATTTTCAATTCTCTATGATGACCTTAACTTAAATTGCTTTATATTTCCATTTCGGATGTTGGTAATCTACTTACTCTACAATTGAGGTTGTTTGAAAAAACTCTCTCATCACAAATTCCTAAGAGTTTAGATGGATATTTCAATTGAAAAAAAGATCTTAGATTTAGAATTTTCATTTTTTTCTTGTAACATTGCTTGCAATTTTGTTTGTGAGGAAAATTTTAAAAATATCTACTTAAATTGGATGCTTTTTGTTTTTTTCTTGTGTTAAGACCTTATGAAATTCTTCTTGATGGATTCCTCCTTGAACCATGTCCAAAGCCTCAAAGACCCATACCTAGTAATAACAACCTTTTAATTGCATTAATTTCCCAACTCATAAATCATGAATACTATTGATAGATCATGCCTAGTGCTTTGAGTCATAATTCATGGCCTTTGATTCCTAGAATATTATTTTATAGATTGCACCCCAATTATTCTCCTCCAACCATGTCCAGTACCCTAATACCTTGAAAAAACTCTAATGATACACATATTAGCACTATAAGATACACATATTAGCACTATAAGATACACATATCATCGAGAGGTCATGTATGATGCTTTTAGGTGTTAATGATGGCCTTTCATGCATAGAATCTTCCTTTAGGGGCTAAGTCCTAAGTTTCCTACCCCAATCATGTCTAGAGCCTTAATACCCATAGATAATTCTAAAGCATCATAATGACACAAATATCCCTACTTATAGGTGAATAATAACCTTGGGAAATCAAACCACTAATACTATGAAACGAGAACTCGACACAGTTCTCGTTTTTCTCCCTTCTAATTTTAGTAGCTATTTTTACCTCTGTTTCAAAAAGGGTTGATACCATTATCACACATTTTCATTTTGAGGCATTTTTTTGGGCCTTTGAATTATCTTTGTCGTAAAATATTTTTAATTTCTATAGTGTGTTTTTGGAAATTTAACAAAATAACATACATTTATAAGCAACTTATAATGAAAAACATATACATTTTGCAATTTTTTCTACAAAATAAGACATTTTTATGGAAAATTGTAAAAAATTCCAGAAAATAAAGACATTTAAAACCATTTTCAATGAATTTTCAGATATTTTTTGTATAAAAATGAAACTATTTCCTATTTTTTTTGAAAAGTAACAATTCACATAAATTCAAGAAAAATTATACCATATATTTGTAAAACATTATATATAGAAATTTTATTTCTAAAGTAAAGTCTGAAATTCAAAACATTGCTAATATATCTTATCAAAAAATTGTCAAATTTAACACTTTCTTCAAGACATGAAACTAATCAACAATATCATGGAGGCCAAATTCTCCATCGAAATTGGAATTTTTTGGAGCCTGGCTTTCTTCAAGGACATCAATGTCCTCTTCCATTGGGTCTTCTATGTCTGCAAGATGCCCAAAGTGATCCTTTCCAAGCACCCCTTCTAAAGCCCCCCTAGCCCCCCCTAAATTGTATAATGAAAAATTAAAAAAAAACAAATTAAAACCTACCCCCTAAACCCGCCTTAAACTATATAATAAAAAATTAAAAATAAATAAATAAAACCTACCCCTAAGCTATATAATAAAAAAAATAAAATCTACCCCCTAACCCCCTAAACTAAAAAATTAAAAACTACCCCCAACCCCCTAAACTATATAATAAAAAAACTATTTAAACCTAACCCCTAAACCCCCCTAAACTATATAATAAAAAAAAATTACAAACTATTAAAACATACCCCTTTAACCCTTCCCCCTCCTCTCGCCGCCACTCCTTTCCTTCCGCTTCTCCCTTCCCCTTCTTCCCACTGCTCCCTTCCCCTTCCTCCCGCCACCCCTCCCTTTCTTCTCCTCCCACTGCCCCATTCCCACTCCTCCTCCTCCCTTATCCCTCCTCCCCATCCTCCTCCTCCCTTCTCCCTCATACCCCTCCTCCCGTCTCCCTCCTACCCCTCCTCCATTCTCCATGCTCCTCTTCCCATAACTCCCATGAGGGGCGGCCCTTTGTTGCCCAAGTGAGTGGAGATTCGCTCACGTGGGCACCAAAGGGATGCCCCTCACGGGAGGCACAATTCTCAGCATCGCGCCACCTGTGAGGGGCAGCCCTTTGGCACCAAAGTGAGCGAAGGAATGTGGGAAGAGGAGGACGGAGAAGGGAGGAGAGGGAGGAGGGAGGAGGAGGAGTGGGAGGAGGAGGAACGAAGGGGTGGCGGGAGGAGGAGGAAGAGAGGGATGGAGGGAGGAAGGGGAATGGAGTGGCGGGGAGGAGGGGGGAGGGAAGGCGGGGAGGAGGAGGATTTGAGGGCGGGTAGCAGGGGGAAGGGAGGGGGCGCGAGGGGGAGGGAGGGGGGCGCGAGGGGGAGGGAGGAGGGTGAAGGGTTAAGGGGTAGGTTAGGGTGGTAGGTTTTAATTTTTTGTAAATTTGTTTTATTATATAGTTTAGGGGGGGTTAGGGGGTAGGTTTAATTTTTTTTATTATATAGTTTAGGGGGGTTGGGGGGTAGTTTTAAATGCTTTTTTTTAAACTTTTTTAATATATAGTTTAGTTTAGGGGGTTGGGGGTATTTTTTAATGTTTTTATTTTTATTTTTTAATATCTAGTTTAGGTGGGTTGGGGGTAGTTTTAATGTTTTTTTTTTTTAATTTTAATATATAGTTTAGGTGGGGTTGGGGGTAGTTATTAATGTTTTTTTTTAATTTTTCACAAGGTCGAATTTCAATAATTTCACATGAAGCATTTTAGATTTTTTTTATAAGTATGATGGTGTTTTTTAAAGGTGTTTTTGAATATTTATATGAATCTTTTGTTCTTTTATGGTATAATATATTATTTCATTATGAATCACATTGTTAACACCCAAAAAGTGCTCACTAGCTCATTTCCTTATTCACATGACCCATTTGTCCACTTTTCCACCATTTGAGCCTTTAAAGCTATCAAAAGGTCACCAAAAGAACATAATACACCCCTTTTTTTCCCCTCAAAATGAATATTTTTCCTCAAAAAGCATAAAAAACCCTCAAAAAGGGTCCAGAATTCCCAAAAATATTAAAAAAGGAATAAAAATATTCAAAATATTCAAAAAAGGAAAAACGAGGGAAAGTGTACCTAAACCATGTTGGTCAATACCATTGGTTTCCTCAAAACCATAATGGTATTCCCCACCACCAAAAACTATAAAAAGGTGGTAGGGGCTCCTCACTTTCCATCAATCCATCATCTTATCCTCACGCTGTCAAAATCTCTCATGAGACTTTTGGCCATTTTCAGCATTTTGGAGAAGAGACCTTTGGAGCTTGGAGCTACTCACCTTGGGAGTTGGTCAACACAAATCCTCACCATTTGAAGTATCTTAATACAAAACATCTATTCTTTTATTTCTTGTTCTTGAATCGTTTTAAAAAAAAAAAAAAAAAATTGTTATATGCACATGCCAGTTTAGATTTAGATTTAATTTATAATCGTTTTTGCTTTCAATATTGAAACTGCTATCACATTGTTGATAGGTTCCCATTGCACAAAGCTTGGTTGCAAAACTAAGCCAACAGTTTTTTGTGACTCCGTTGGCTTCGAATTCTTAGAGCTCAGTTTTTTGCTTTAGATATTAGTTTTTGTTAGGTTTAATCATTTTAATTGATAGATCCGCCATCCTAGACAGCAAATCCATTGTTGTTTTAGATTTTGGCCCTTTCTATTGCCATTAACAGCCTGAAATTACCATTTTCGGTTTCATTTTTTTGCATTTGTTTTACGGCTTTCGCCTCGTGGCTTTTCTCCTGACAGTCGCACGGCTCATCGCGGCCTCGCGGCGTGCCGCAGCTTCGCGGCCATTTTACGCGTTGCACATTGCGGCTTTGCGGCCATTTTCCGCGCTGCACATCACGACTGTATGACCAAAACCTGCACTGCACATCGCGGCTTCGTGGCTGAAACCCACGCTACACATCACGACTGTGCATCCGAAACCCACGCTGCACATCGCGGCTGTTTTCCCAAAACCCGTGATGCAATTTTTTGAATTCGGCCAATCTTTTGAAAGTATTTTTTGCTGTACTTTTTGCCCATTTAGCATATTTTACAGCATTAGATTTTTTGCATTTTTACAACCATACTAAATGTTTTACTATTTATATATGCTCCATTAAAATTCTTTTTAAAAATTTTCAGTAATTGAAAGAAAGATTTTCTGCATTTTATTTAGATCAATGTTTTACTGTTTATTTGCTCAATACTTTGCCCAAGCAATTTTTAAGAGATCCATTTATTTCTTGAAATATTTATGTTATTTGCTTCCCTTTAAATTATTTCAAAGATCCATTATTTTTGAATAGTTTTTTCAAGCATTTACATTTTAAAAACACATTTATTTTTTGCAAAATTGGAAGCGTCTTTTCTTTCATTTGTAATCAATCGCCCAAATGAGGAAAATCAATTTCAGTTTAAATACCACACTTGCACCCACTCTGCCACATAATTTAAACTGAGCCTTAAAATTTACGTTAACTCAACAAACTTTTAACCCCACTTGTGGAGCACTTAAAAGAATCTTGTAGTTAGGTAGAATTGAGAGGATAGGTGTACCAATAACACCTCTCAATTATTTACATTTGAGACATAGTGGTTGTCTTTAGGGTCCAAAAATCCCTTATAATTTTGACACGGTTATCAACCGATTTATTGGGAAGGCCTCTCCCGTAGGAGGGTTGAAGTATCCAGACTGGTTCCGGAAGTCTGAGTGGAATACCGCAATCCATTTAGTAACCGAAGGATACCTTTCGAAGTTCTTGGTGTACACCCAAGAGGGTGTACAGCGGCAATAGAACCAAATTGCATATTCACCCAACCAAACGTGTCATGAACAGGGTATCCTAGTTGCCACTCTTTAGGATTGTCTACCCGGTGTCCCTCCCAGTAGGGGGATATCTAGCCATTGATTCAACACTCTATATTGTCTGACTTGGATTTCATCACCTTGCAGAGAATATCGTTTGTTGACTCACAATACTTCTAGTTAGGTGTTTGCATGATACATTACCCACCTTTCGTCTAGTAACACCACTTTTTTCTAGGAACTGTTTGAATTTTGGTATTCTGACCAATTTTGTTGCATCCCTCCACTTATTATAGCACAGCTACTATAATAAGTGCTTTTTGAGGTTGGTTGTTGGCCTGAGAGCCTTTATTTTTTCACTCCCCTCTTGCACTTATTGTTGCATTAGGGTTTCAACTTTTTTACATCACCACCTGACACTGAATTTTTTAAAATATTTCTCACCATTGAGAATTTAAGACGATCTCGTCGTCTTTAGGGTGAACCCCCTTAGTTCAGTATACTTGGCTCTACACATCATCGATGTAGAGCGTTATCCCTTGACTAGACACATCATTGGCCAAACACACCATCATTCGATTTTGACATGCCTCACTTCACATCTGATTCTAAGGCTGAATCCGAAAACCCTACTAAAATATCACCAACCAACCTCATGGCTGGATCACAATACGACCCACTTTTCACCAGTACTATTGGAGATACATCCACAAAGCCTTCTACTACTGTGCCACCCATGGTAACAACAGCCCCTTTAGGCATGCCTAATATAGGGGCCACTCCACCTTTAGGTATGCCCAACACAAGACTACCTCCTATTATGGGTATTCCCAACATAGGAATCACACCACCTCTCATTACCACAATCCAAATCCCAGGAATTCCTGGCACTATTCCTAACCCCTCTGCAACCCATGTTGCACTTGGGAGCGCTGGCCCATCCCAAACCACAATGGTTGGAGGACACATACCTTCAATACCTAGCATACCTTTAGGGGCTACTGGACCACTACATAATGCCACCATTAATAGTTATGTCCCAGTCACTACGCCACACCCATCTGCTATTTTACCTTACATGGCTAGTCTGAATTTACCAAACCTAGCCAGGCTAACCAATGATCCTATCAGGCACAACCCTACATGGCCACCAATGCCTACTAAGCTCCCCTCAGACATCCCCAAGTTTGAAAGAAAACCTGGGGAGGATCCCCAAAACCACATAATGTCATTTCACCTATGGTGTTCATCTAACTCCATAGTGGATGACTCCATTAGACTAAGACTGTTGCAACGAACGTTCACTGGCTCTGTAGCCAAGTGGTACATCGAACAACCACATCGGACCCACCATACATTTACGTCTCTCACCTCCACTTTCCTTTAGTTTTTTCAGCTACCTGTATGCTATGATGCAAGAGTTGAAATACTATTGTCTTGCAGACAAAACACAGCTACCCACATCATCGACCATATCCATGAGTGGCGCAAGCGTCGTAGCCTCTGTAAGATAAAACGGGATGACCGTATATTTTTGGACTAGTTTCTTAAATCACTCCTACTCCTCATAGCCAAAGACGTAGCTTCCGAATGACCCCAGTCAGAGGAAGAAGCTATCTTAAGAGCTCAACAATTTGACCTGATTTATGCACAGTCAGGCTATCTCTACACCATCATACCAGACGCCCCACGAGGCGATTCTTCACGCGATGATGCTCCAGGGGCATCACATGCTACTGATGGTATTATCGGCCAAGTCACGACATAAAATAAACCTTTTAGCATGGTGAACACCATAAATGCCCCAGACCTCTCTAGGGATACATCTAATTTTGGAGCAACAACTTCGTACGCTCCAACGAATCAGACTCATCACACTCGTGGACCCTCTTGTCCACAACATTGCTATGGGCAAGTGCCATCGACATATGTACCACCCACATACTATAACCAACCGGACACCCAGAACCCAATTCATTTACCGGCCCAACCAATGTATTATCCACAGCAAGCTACACCAACTAACCCAACACTTCCAATAGGTCAGGGTTACCAACAACCCCAGCAGGAAACTAGACCACCTCCAGCCCCACCAGCTTATTATCCACCGCAACCTGCTCCCGCACCTGCGGCACCTGAAAATCCTCCCACTACTCAAGGGAAAGTGTACACACAACACAATCATCCCCAACATCAAAACAACCAATGCAACCAGGGTGGACAACAAAACCGTGGAAGAGGACATAACCGCGGCAACAACCAACAACATAATGAAGGTCCACCACCTCCCAATCCTCCAAATAATAACAATGCTGCTCCTCCCAACCAGAATACTGATCGTCATCCCAAGCAACCAAAAAACAATAACCTGAGAACAAACCATCCATGTTCTATATGTGGAGTCTATGGACACTACAGTCACAATTTCCCCCATTTAGAGAAAGCATGTAAACTTTGGGCTGACGATGCTCAACGCTAGGGCCACACTGGACAGCTAGCTCCACTTAATCAACCAAAACCCATGATATTACAAAACCCATTGCCAAACCAGGGAGTAGTAAATGCTTGCCCTATGGATCCCCCACAAGGATCTGTTGCACCCCAGTAGCAAAGCACCTATGCCGCAACTGATTATCAGCATACGGATCCAGGCACACACCATTTATTAATGATGTCATCCAATGAAATTAACCTACAAACTCGCAGGAATCAGTACGGCCCACCCCCAGAAACTCCTCCCACTGACACATCCACCTCCCTTCCACCAGATCAACCACTATGCATACCAAATATGTTGTTGGACAGAGGACCTAAAATCCCTCGCATCCCTTTGTGAAGGATTAACAACAATCCTAATGCTCGTGCATCATCCAATTATAACGTCGTGGAATACCTAGCACAATCCCCCGCTGCTATGTCTGCTTTAGAGGTACTGAAAACATGCCCTGCACAACGAAAACTACTACTATCTGCCATCGAAGGAGTAGACCCTGACAACACACACATGATGGCTTTAGACTTAGACCAATTCGAACCTCGATTGCCATCAAATTTGTCTTTCCAAGTATCTGTAAACATTCGAAACCTTGTTCTGCATCGATGCATCATCGATGAAGGAGCTTCAACCTGCGTTATGTCCACCCTTGTGTGGCAGAAACTTGGCTCCCCCACTTTACAACCATCTACCATGGCATTATGAGCTTACGATGGATGCTCAGCTCAACCACAAGACCTCTTAGCGAACGTACACGTAGAACTAGGCGGCAAATTAGTTCTTATCAACATTGAAGTGATCAATGCCCAGCTCAACTACAACCTCCTTCTTGGACGTAGCTATATGTACAAAATGAAAGCAATGGCTTCATCTGTTTTCCACCTCATGATGTTCCCACATGAAGGACGTGTTATCAAGATTGATCAACTCACATATTATGATCCTAACGCCCCCCATAGCCCCTCAAAATGTGCTACTAATGATTGAACAAACCATTCAAACCACACCAACATCATTTGTGTCGTCAATTGGTCATGGAATCTACACCGATTCACCCATGACTTCCACATTTCCATCGATCTCACCACCTTTACCGATAACAAAAACATCGGATTTGTGCACCCTGTCGCACACCACACAGTAGCCTTCATCACTACCAAAACCACCCACAGTGCCTACTCATATTGGCACAACGCCAATTCATACTATCCCGTTCTTGTTCCCATTTTTCGGAGTTGTCAGCTCACTAGTAATGGCTACACTCAACCTTCCTAGTTTAACATTAGGGATACCTATATGGTACTTACCTGCTCCGAGCCCCCCGCCGACTCCGACTATTATTTTACAACCGGTACAACCTATCCATACTACCAACCACCCACCCCCTCCTATCACTCATCTGCAAAACAGACCACCCCCAATAGTGACTATGGCATCAACGTCCAGAAACGCCCCACCTCCATTACGGAACATAGGCGGAAGAGGCCCACCAACTTATAACACTGGACCCATAACTCATACCCCCCCAGCAACCCCAAAGGTAGATAAAATCCGCCCAACTATTCACATTCCCCCTAAGTGCTCGTTGTGTGACGACATAGGCCATGCCACTCATGAATGTCCACAATTACCTACACTCCAAGAACACATGAATATGTTCGATGATGACACCGGAATTCCAGCGGTAAGACTTGAGCCACTTCCTCAACCTCACGACAAAACGCTCCACACTAACCTCCCTTGTGCGATATGCATCATTTATGGCCATTATTCACACCACTGCCCTAATATCCCAGATTATAGAGCAGCCTTTTACGAGATGAACAATGCCGACTTAGAGATATCTCCTCCCCTCATCGAGGAGATGTACCCTCCGAAATCATCTTCTTCGGAAGAAATCAATACCATCTATATGATTTCAACCACATACAAACCAGAACCTGTTGATTTATGGTCTGATTACTTTCATACTGATGAGCAAATTCTAGAAACACTCACTACATCGGACTACCCTTGGGACGAAATGCATCATCACTCATACTTCCTCCCTGAGGCATCTACATCCACCGCAGAAAACCAACTATCAATTGAATCGAAAGTTTTCCTACCAACTAAGGTTGATTGGTTCAAAGACCCCATCCCAGCACCAGATGCCTTCGAAGAGGGGAACATGTCCAACATTTCCTCTATTATACAAATCGACATTTCCACCACACCTGGAAAACCTGAGCTCATCTCACTAGGCGCATCATGCACTCAAGTGGAAACTCAGGCATATAAGAAACTCTTCCAAGAGTTTCGTGATGTCTTCGCCTGGTCTTACATTGAAATGCCTAGCCTTGATCCCAAAATTGTGGAACATCACATCGACACTTGGCCCAATGTGCCTCCTGTCCGATAGAAACAATGACCAATTCACCTATCCAAGCTCCCAGCTGTTAAGGCTGAGATTGAGAAACTCCAAAAAGTATGATTCATATATCCTATTACCTACACCACCTGGGTTTCAAACCCATTGCCAGTAAACAAAAAAGTGGGCACCATACGCGTTTGTACTGATTTCCAAGACCTCAACCTCGCTTGTCCCAAATACAACTTCCCCACACCTTTCATTGACCAACTAATCGATGAATGTGCAGGACATGAGGTCCTTTCTTTTATGGATGGCTTCTCCGGATATAACCAAATCAAAATCCATAAAGAAGATCAATGCAACCCACGCAACGGGTTGTACCTCAAGCGATTTTACCCATAGAAAATCTGATGGACACCACCGTCCATTATTGTACAGTCTTATTTAGTTTTTCACAAAAAATTCAAAAAACCTAAATATTTTTTTTTTCTACATGACCACAGATGGATCCTGTTCCACTCTGCTACGTCGATTTCGCTGATGGTGTAAGTCGTTGGTCCCCCAATCTGGCCTCCGCAGCTTGGGTAATATATTCCCCTTCACATGAGTTGATACACATCGACAGAGTGTGCATAGGTGCCACCACCAACAACCAAGATGAATACGATGTCATGACCGGTCTCTTGGCCGCAGCTCTCCAAATCAGCATAAGTCACCTTAACGTTTTCTTGGACTCAGAACTCCTTGTTTCCCAGCTCAACAATGATTACCAGGTACATGATCCATGTATTTTTAGAAAACTCTTGCGCACTAAACAAATGGTTCGATAGTTTGAATCCATTTCATTCACACATGTCCCAAGGAATCTCAACAGTGTAGCAGACCATATGGCCAACAAAATTCTTGACTGGCACACCAATCAAACCATTTAGTAAATACAAAATGTACCTCCATGGGCATATATAAAAAATTACAAAAATGCATCCACATGCGTAACATGTGCCTCCAAAGGCATATACAAAAATCAAAATGTTGCATCCATGTGCATAACATGTGCCTCCATGGGCATACAAAAAATCAAACATGCCTCCACGGGAAAGCAAATAGACAATAAATGCATCCATGTGCATACATGACTATTTACCAAGACATATATATATATATATATATACATCATAATATAGTCAAACATGTCATAGGTTCCCTCAGCACCCAATATACAAAAATACATAAGCCGTACAAAAAGGTACTTCCCCATATGCTCATCAGCATTTGGGGGTAGATACAAGATCATCTAATCATCATGGTCTCCAGGCTCCTCTAGCGCCACCTTCGCTGGCCCCGCTGGATAATTTCGAGCCCGAACTCTCCTCTCCGCCGACCCAGTTGGATTATCTCGCACCCAAATCCTCCCCTCCACTGGCCCTACCGGATCATGTCGAGCCCCATCCCTCCACTCATCCACCAACAATGCTGCTCTGAGCAGGATCGAGTGCCACTCACGAGGCGCATCAAAACAACGCTTGACGATGTCCCAGTCCAAATCCCTCCACCCATCCTCTGGAAATCCTGCCAGGATCATGTCTAGTGTCTCTCGGACACCCTCCACGGCATCATCTCGAGGCCCAGCTCCTCAACCGCGAGGCCCAACTCCTCGAGCATGAGAAGGCGATACCACTATAGGAGGTGGAACGACCACCATCGCCCGTCCCCTACGAACCACATGGTCGGCCGGTGGTACAGGACCAACATCTGCACAATCACGCAAGTGAACCATCATATAAATATCTAACTATAATCATAACAAAAACATTTAAAACACATGATATAGTAGAGAACAAAACACAAAAACATACCATCTAAACCCTAGGCCTATCCCTGGGCTCGAGGCATCTCCGGATCTCCTCGATAATCCATACCAGCATATGGATAGTCATCAATCAACAGGGGGATTTGCTCCCACTGCTCATACATATCCTATGAAAAGAACCCGTGGATACCACCACCACCGCGGAGAATCATCTGCCCCCACCACACTATGCGCGGCTCGCTCACCAACCCGTCTCGAACTGACACCCGTGGCCGCAAAGTTGGTACTCGCTCAAAGAAGAAACAACACAGGAAGGAGGCATAGCAGAACTCTCCCCCCTCTCAACTGACCTTGTCCAGATCTCTCTAGACACTAGCCAAAAACATCTGACCCCACGCGTAGTAGGTCCCCCTCAGCACAGAATCCACCATCATCGTTTGTCCCCCCGACAAACGATGTGGCACCACAGCACCCAACACCTGCGGAACACAATCCCCAACAGCCCGCATGTCTCACTTTCACAAAGATCTCAGGCTCAAAGCACTATTTTGCACAATCACCCCAGCAACATAGAAGGTCTCCAGGAGATCCTCAATATCCAAACCTGCTGGGATCCTCGACAGAAGATTCCCTACCTCCCCTAAGCGAGGCAACCCAGTCAGAAAGTATACATTAGTAAGGGTGATCTCTAACCTCTCACCCCCAACAATGAACGCACACTCTGCAGGGACCCAAAGACTCACCAATTTGTTCAGTAGTGGTCCTACTAAACACATTAGTGGAATCTGAGCGAACTTCAGGAGTCCACTCACATCCAGAGCCTATCAGACCCCCTGATCGGTCCGCATCCAAATAATCATGTCCTCCTCCATCTCCCGCTCTCGCCATGACACCAATGGTCTCCTCAACATCCTGCCAAAAAACAAAGAAATTTTTTTTAGAACCAAAAAAGATTTTCAAAAAATTCCATCGCGGCTTTTCCATCAAAAGCTGCAATGATCATCGCGGCTTTCATTAAATAACTCGCAATGAACATCGCGGGTATTGGCCACATAGTCGCGATGAACATCGTGACTATCAACCCCATAGTCACGATGAACATCGTGACTTTTAGCCCGACAACTGCGATTAACATCATGACTGTCAGCCCCAAACCTGCGATGCTCATTGCAGAAAAGGACATGAAACCCATGATATTCCACGTCGGAAGGCCAACATGGAATTTCGCAGCCTTCAGGGGCCTGCCGCTAATAAAAAAAGACATAAATAAAAAGGCTAAGGCAAATAGGGTTACCTGAAACTCGTGGAATCGAAAACCAACGGTCAAATCTCCCGAAAATCAAGAAAGAGCTCTGATTGCTCTACCAAAATCACACATAACAATGACACGTCATATGGGCCTCACACCCTATTTATAGAGATTTGACCATTTTTCAAACAACCACTACGGTATCATACGACGTCCGTTCCTCAGACCGTTGGTACCATTGGAATCAACACAGTGAGAACTTCATGATAATCCTTTCCTTTTCCTGTTTTCACTAGGTCCATTTTTTGACATTTTTTTCATGCCCTTGTTGCCTCGGTTATCGTGCCACATCGACTGTTCTCCATTTTTTACGAGTCTTATATTGCCAGATTCAATTTTCCGCGCTCATGATGACGCTTGAGATCATTTCTTGCTCTCATGCCCAGATTTTTTGGGCATTTTTCCCATGCCCTCTCGTTGCCTCGGTTTGCATGCCACATCGACCGTTCTCCATTTTTGACGCGTCTTATATCGCTAGATTCAGTTTTTCACGCTCATGATGACGCTCGAGATCATTTCTCGCTCTCATGCCTAGATTTTTCGGGCATTTTTCCCATGCCCCCTCGTTGCCTTGGTTTGCATGCCACATTAACCATTCTCCATTTTTTACGAGTCTTATATCGCCGGATTTAGTTTTCCGTGCTCGTGATGACGCTTGAGATCATTTCTTGCTCTCACGCCTAGATTTTTTGGGCATTTTTCCCAAGCCCCCTCGTTGCCTCGGTCTGCATGCCACATCGACCGTTCTCCATTTTTTACGACTCTTATATCGCCAGATTCAGTTTTCCACGCTCGTGATGATGCTTGAGATCATTTCTCACTCTCACATCCAGATTTTTTGGGCATTTTTCCCATGTCCCCTCGTTACCTCGATTTGCGTGCCACATCGATCGTTCTCCGCTTTTGATGAGTCTTATATCGCCGGATTCAATTTTCCGTGCTCATGATGACGCTTGAGATGATTTTTCGCTCTCATGCCTAGATTTTTCGGGCATTTTTCCCATGCCCCCTCATTGCCTCGATTTGCATGCCACATCGGCAGTTCTTCATTTTTTACGAGTCTTATATCACCGGATTCAGTTTTCCACTCTCGTGATGACGCTTGAGATCATTTCTCGCTCTCACCTCCTGATTTTTCAGACATTTTTCCCATGCCCCCTCGTCACCTTGGTTTGCATGCCACATCGGCCGTCGTTCGTTTTTGACAAGTTTGATATCGTCGGATTCAATTTTCCACACTCGTGATGATGCTTGAGATCATTTCTTGCTCTCACCCCATACTTTTCGTACTTTTTTTCAAAATGCCACTCATCACCTCGGTTTGCGTGCCACATTAGCTATTGCCCCTTTTTGACAATCTTTATGTCACCGGATTCAATATTTTGCACTCATGACGATGCTTGGGACCTTTTCTCGCTCTCATCAATCCCTTTTTGTTCTGTATAGTTTTACCCATTTTTCGGGCTGAGCAATCCCTTTTACGAAAAAGGCACTTAGGGAGTTTCTGTTAAGCTCTTTTTTGACTCCTAAAACAATGAAAAGATCGCCGAGCAACCTTGCTTCCTTTCATGCTTGCTAAACGTATTTGAAAGGGTGTCTACTTGGTATAAGTTTACCCATTTTCCAAACCTTGTAGACTAATTATGAAAAAGGAATACTCTAGTCACATCGGCTAGAAGGGTTCTCCATTTGCATCATTTTATGCTTTTTCGGGCCCTGGAGACTAACTTACGAAAAAGAACACCAATGGAGTCCACTTACCACTTTCAGACTCTCTAGACATGAAAGCGACCACGAGCAATCACCATCCTAGGCTCGTGAAAACCCACAGGATGGTACTCACAACCATTGTAGAGTCTTCTTATCGTTTTCAGACTCCTTAAAAATGAAAGCACCCATGAGCAGGAACATTCCTGGGCTCACAAAATCCACAGGACAATACCATTTCAGAGCACACTTTTATCCCTTCTTGGAGCTCATTAAAACTATGAAGAAGGACCCAATGGTGCTTCTCGGCGCCACAACAAATCATGTCTACTCATATGGCAGCTTCCCCATTTTGGTCACCTTTGTTTAGAGTATTCTATAGTATGTCACCCTGAGAATCCCTTGACAGCACCCATCAGCTTGACCCCCGAGAGTCAATACATACCCTTTAGTCCCTAAAAGCTATGATCCCCACACCTACAAATCAGTTCCTTACGCTGCCAAGTCAACCATGTCATCATGTTCTAAACAAAGGAAGTTTGAGTCTACCCACTCTATGACCCCAGTTACTTCCCATCCCCACAAGTCTGTTAGTCCTACCATCAGTACTACCACACTTTAGTTCTACACCTCGTGCTCCTATCAAGGAAACATCATTGCCTTGTCAGTTGTTGGTCTCCCTTTGTCGACGACAACCAAATTTAAGCAAGAGGATAGACCTAGAGGTCCCTATGTCTTGGACTCATCACCATTTATGATGAGTGCCTATGAATCATTTCGAGAAGAGTCCCCAGTACCTCTCCAAATGGTTCTTTCTCACATGCTCAACTTCAACACCTTGATCGCATCATTGAGACTCGCACATGGTATTGGTCCTTTCAGTTGTTGGTTGAAGACCCCGGATACCACCCGACTCTTCCACATTTGAGAGTCTACCTATGGAAACAACTAGTTACATTTTTTCTATAGATATCCGAGTTGCACACGGTGACAGTATTCAGATGTACCCCAGTTTTATACTCCCTCGAGTATACAGTTACATATACTCCTCAAAGTTGACTTAGAGTCATTGAGTCCCTATAGATGTTGGACACCTTCAAGATTCAGCAGTTCATCAACCCTTTTGAGACCTTGTTCAGAACGGTTGTTGCTTTATTCCAATGTATCAGTTATTGAGATCAGTCAGGTTATGATCATGAGTACATCCAAAAATAGTGTCCCCTTTGGACCATCATGATGTACTAGCATATTTTTTATGTATTATTCAGGTCCCCCTTCTTGGGACTAATTGTTATGTATATGTCTTGATACGAGCATGGGTATGCCCACCTTGTCCATTATTAGAGATTATTCCTCATTCATATTGAGGACATGTAATATTGTTTGTTTTGCAGCTTCCAAGGTCCGTGGATCCAGTCTCCAACCAGTCTCTTCTCTTCCCAAAACCCCAGGAAAAAGACAAAAGAACTATGATGTCTATCGGCCATATGATGAGCTCCTATCCTCACACATCAGGGGGCAATCTGTTAACACCCAAAAAGTGCTCACTAGCTCATTTCCTTATTCACATGACCAATTTGTCCACTTTTCCACCATTTGAGCCTCTAAAGCCATCAAAAGGTCACCAAAAGACCATAATACACCCCTTTTTTCCCCTCAGAATGAATATTTTTCCTCAAAAAGCATAAAAACCCTCAAAAAGGGTCTAGAATTCCCAAAAATATTAAAAAGGGAATAAAAATATTCAAAATATTCAAAAAAGGAAAAAGGAGGGAAAATGCACCTAAACCATTTTGGTCGATACCATTGGTTTCGTCAAAACCATAATGGTATTCCCCACCACCAAAAACTATAAAAAGGTGGTAGGGGCTCCTCACTTTCCATCAATCCATCATCCTATCCTCACGTTGTCAAAATCTCTCATGAGACTTTTGGCCATTTTCAGCATCTTGGAGAAGAGACCTTTGGAGCTTGGAGCTACTCACCTTGGGAGTTGCTCAACACAAATCCTCACAATTTGAGGTATCTTAATACAAAACATCTATTCTTTTATTTCTTGTTCTTGAATCGTTTAAAAAAAAAAAATTTATTTGTTATATGCACATGCTAGTTTAGATTTAGATTTAATTTATAATCGTTTTTGCTTTCAATATTGAAACTGCTATCACATTGTTGATAGGTGTCCATTGCACAAAGCTTGGTTGCAAAACTAAGCCAACACACATCATAATTTCTTTGTTTTTATATGGTTAGAGTGGTGAAATTATTTATGATTTTTTTTTTTGTTTAATCTGCAAGTTAAAAAAAAAATGTAATTTATCTCTTGAAGGAAATTTTTTTTTGCAATTTAGGGGTTGATTTTAAAGTTTTTGTAAACAACAATATGGGATGTTTAGGCCATGGCTCTATTTTTTACTCTGAAAAAAAAAAACGTGTATACTAGTATCAACACTTTTCTATTTGGGGGGTGTTTTTGGTGTTTTGTTTGCAAAAATCATCATTTTTATGGCTAGAGTTCTCGTTCATAGTATAAAGTTCTCATTTCATAGTATAATTGGTTATCATGCATGGTGATTTTAGGAAATATGTTTTCACCTAGATGCCCAAAATATTTCTTTAGGGGTTAAGGAATTTAAGGGGTTTGTACTTGGATACATAGTTCCATAGTTTTATTAAGGGAAAAGGCATATTCTTCTTCCACAGAATGTCATTCTCAAGTCCGTAGGACATCTACATATTTCACAAAACCACCAACTGGAATAAACATCATTAATCATAGGCCAATGATACCCTAAGGAAGCCATGTTTTGTTGTAGGAGGAAACCTTCTTAGCCCTAGATGGATCGAATATTCCTTTCAGGCTCAGTATTTAGGTCTCCTCGATTTTCCACTTGCAAGGTAGCAATACCACAAGACATAAATAGATATTACCATGGATACCCATGAAAAGTCATGTCTGGTGTTTTGAGGCATTGGTCATGGCTATAGAAAGAGTATTCTTCCCTAGAATTCCATTCCCAAGTCCATAGGACACCTACATGGTGCTCAATACCCCCGAGTGGCACCAACATCCTCAATTATAGGCCAATAATACCCTTAATATTCCATGTGTTGTTGGAGGTAACATACCTATCCCTACATGGATAAGCTATTCTTGTTGAGACTGATGTTTAGTTATCTTCCAGTAACCATGTCCAAGTATCCAGGGACACAAGACCTAGATACATAGTTCCACAGATACCACTGCGAAGTCATGTGTGGTGGTTTAGAGAAGTGTTCATGGATCTAAATGTAAGTTTTAAACATGTGTAGAGAAGCAAAGCATACTGATTATTTTAAGAAAAAAATATATTACACCATGTCATTCACATATAATACATAGATATTTACCCTGGAAACCCTTAACTGTGAAAACCAAGGAAACTTAGAGCCGCAACTCTTATTTTCTCATTTTCATTATGAATCACTCACAATACAATATAGGTATTTCTCGGCATCCAATACCCTAATTCGTTAACCTAGATTAGAAAATAGAACCCAATCTATTAACCAGGATTAAATTACATATTTTTAGAAAATTCCCCCAAAATAACCGAAAACAACCCAAAACATTTTGTGCTCGCTATGCTCACGGATGAAAAATGGCCTACCGATTGTTTTCGTATCGGAAACAATCTATCATCCACTTTTGAACAGAAATGGCCTAACAGACGTTTCCGTGAAGGTAATGGAGGAATCGTCAGGTACACTGCTGACAGGTGCAACCCCCCCCATACATATGCAAAGAATATACCACATATCCAACACTGAATTCCTCAGTGATTTCTTTAAGGACAAAGGAATGGAATTCTTCTGTGGAACTCCATTTCCAATGCATTGAGAGACCTACATACTACCAAAAACAACCTAATGGAACTAACATACTCAATCATATGAAAATAATACATACAGGAGACCATGTGTGGTTTTTGGAGGCAACACCATTAGTCTTGGATGGATAGAAGATTCCTTTAGGGCCTAAGGTTCAAGTTTCCTCCTTTGACAATGTTAAAGGACCATAGGCCAAAAGACTAGATACATAGTGCCATGAACACCCCTACAAAGTCATGCCTGTTTCCTTGAGGCATTGTTAATGGATTTGAATACCCCAAAAAATTATTTATGGCCAACTAACATGGTATTCTTCCCTAGAAATCCATTCCCAAGGTCTTGAGACATGTAGTTACTACTTGAAATGGCGTAATGGCACTTCCATCATCGAACATAATCTAATGATACCCTATGTAGGCCATGTGTGGTTTTTGGAGGAAACCTTATTAGCCCTAGATGGATAGAATATTCCTTTAGTACCCAAGGTACATATCTCCTCCCTTGACCATGTCCTAGGCCCCAAGTCCCTAGGTTTTGAATCCATAGTACCAATGATACTATGTGAAGTCATGTGTGGTTCTTTGTGGCATTATTAATGGAGTTGGATGCATAAATGGTTTCTTTACATCCAAAGGCATGATATTATTTTATAGAATGTCATTCCAAACACCATAATATATGTATGTATTACTTAAATCCACCTAATAGCATTGACCTATACAATCATAGGCCACAGATACCCTTAGGATGCCCTGTGTGGTTGGTGAAGGAAACATTCTTAACCATGGATTGCTAGAAGCTTCTGTTACTGCCCTAGGTTCATGTCTCCTTCTATAGCATTGTTGGCTCCCTTATTTGGGAAATCATGCAATTTGGTTCTATAGTCACTTGAATAATGACCAAATTGATGGAAATAGTAACACTCAATACCTGATGTTTCTATAGACCATATCTTCCTCTTCCTGTTCCATGAGATCTTTCGTTGCTTCTTCCTCTAGAAAATTGATTTGGACTTATTCCTCTACCTCTTGAAGTGGATGAAATACCTTGATAATTATTGGTATTATGTTGATGTCGATTTTTATTATGATTATCTTAATTGTGATATATGTGTCTAGTAAGCCTCTCACTTCTTCCTCTTCCTCTATATCTAGTGTAAAAAGCATGTTCCATTTGTTTATTTTTAGTGTTCTCCTCAACTATAAAAAAGTAACCCTTTAAGTCATTAAGAATCATTGTATTTAAATATTTAGAAACAAGAAAAATAGTGAAAACAAATAGATATTTTGACACAAGACTACGTAAAATATTCTCAAACATTCTTTCTGAAATATCTTCACCTAATTACCTCTTTTGATTAAGAAAATCTTTCATTGTTGTCATGTAATCATTCATGGATTCATTACTATGTATGCTTCCATGATCAAATTTACTTCTTGACATTTGGAATTTTTCTATTATTGCATCTTCATGGGTGTTTTTTAAAATAACCCATGACCGTTTAGATGATGTGGGTGCACTAATTCTTGGAAAAAAAACTTCATCAACTACACTGCCTAAGAGTGAAAGCGCTTCATTATATCCTTTAAAAATTCCTTTTTATCAACATCCAATGCTTTACATTCTTTATCATAAGGAAGATTATACCAATCAATTACAAGGTCCCAAAAATATTTAGTGATAAATGTAGGTTGCATTCTTTTTCTCCAATAGAAGTAATTTGTGCCAATTAATTGAAGTAGTACAATGTTACCGGTATCCATTGGAAGAAAAAATATGAGCAAAGGAGACATAAATACTAAACAAAATCAATAGAATGTGTCCCACTTCACATCAGGACACAAACACTTTGCCCCAAAAATGGGATTCAACCACAACCAAGAAATATATCTTTTATTAAATTTTGAGTTCATAAATAATTAATGCAATTCTTGGAATATTACAAGTAATCTCCTTTGAATGAAAAAAGAAGGATCCTTGTACACCTCTCTTCAATACAAAGAATGGACTTTAAAAAAATATACATTGTTTTACAATTTACAAGACCATAATTTCTCCAATTGAATCTAATGATGGTCTATTTAGTAGTCAACATATTCATTTAAAACAAATTACCCACATATGTGATATCAATACCACGATCAACACAAATGTGAGCATTTATTCCTGAATGAAATTTCTCCTATCGAAAGTGATCAATAATTATGTCAATAAGAGATCTCGCCACAAAATGGTGTTGTTTAATAGACCTTCCTTTATCAACCACTAGTTGTCTTATTTGTTCTTGCAATCCATGTAATAGGGGCCTTCATTACATTGCATCACTGGAACATGCCACAAGTTCTAGCATAAAAATATTGGAGTTTCCATAGCCAAAAAATCATGGAGAGCTTTGTAAAATTTACAAAATAATGATTTTGATCCTTCGGAGTTAGTGTAAAATACTAAGGAACTATAAATGAGCCATTGATATGCACATTGTATGGATATGGTTAAGGGATTTAAGATCCACACTATTATTCCCATGGATTTTAAAGCTCGGGGGGGGATTCTTCAACATAACCTTATATGTAGCTTAGGTACATAAATATTGTCACATGCTCACAAGACATCACAAAAAAAACTTACACCATACATAATATTGGATTTCTTGCAGTTGAAATAAAAACTTACTAAAAACCAAGCATGTCAATTATGATATCCAATCTTGTTTCATCATTTACCAAATAGAGATCCAAACAGTCACAACCCTCATACACTCGGTAGCAAAAACAACTTCATGATCATTTGTTTTATGCCCTCATGTAGTGGCTTCACGATCATTTTATGTATTCGCTCGTAAAACAACTTCAAATAAGGATAAACACAATTATTCTACTCATGCGTGCATTCAGTTCAAACAAAACAACAATAAATAGACACCTCACACAACCCTCTCTCATACCTTCTCATTGTGCTTTGATACCAAATGAAGAATTCAACAATAACGAAGTAAGATAGAAATTATACAATAATGCACAGACACCTGCTCAAAATATTTCATTAACCAAGAATATATTTATACATCAATAAAATCCTCTCATGAATCAAATATGCCCCTACAATCTCTCAATGGATTCTCCTAAAATCACTCAACAAATCTGATCTCAATACCAACTTAGCTGTATAGGATATGATCACAATAACACCATAAACAATTTTCCTAAATTAAACTAAGAAGACATCGAACGATTCATTAATCCATGCTCTCAGATAGAAACAAGGGGATTAAACCATAAATAAATCTTCTATGGCTCAAGCAATATGTTTAGGGGAGGAAAAAAACTTAGGCCTTATGTCATCAATACATTTTTTTAGGATCAATTGGCATAAATAATACCTATAAGAAAAACACAAACCCTCTCTAGGGGATATTTGGCATCAATGTTGGATATGGATTTCATTAAGAGGTTTTGCACATTGAGTTTGTGACATAATAGATAATTACCTCACCATCATGCAGCACGAATAATCAAATATTTTGTATATTAATTTATCAACCCAGGGTCCTAATGCTTGTGAGATGACATGTAATGTATTTTTAGGCTACACTTCTGATCCCGAATTAGTTTATTTGATGTGATTCTAATAAAAGGAAATTGCATCACTAATATACAGATTCAAATTACTTTGCAGAAATGAAGCAAACCACACTTTTCAAGAAAGTAAATAACACTTACAAAATGAAAATTATGAACTTATTGAATTCAAAGAGTGTAAAATAAACTTCATGCATAACAAGAAATGAATATCTATTGAATCACACAATGCCTTGTTCTTGTGCAGTGTACCAAACCTCCCAAGAATAGGTTAATGAATTCAAGATACATCAACAAATCAAATAACACTATAGAAAATGATATAACTATAATCTATATTGAAACATGATCTCATGAAATTGTGGTTTATTCCATCATATTTTGTACTATTTCTCTCAAAGTGCTCTCTTAGAATGGACAAGGGACTCTCTTTTATACATGAACTTTCTTGAAACCAAAAATAACAAATATCTAAATACAAATACACTTGTGGATTAATGAATCCATACTGGTTGTAATTGATTTCTAACATAGCAAATGGTTTCCATGATCTTTTCTAACTCACAGCTATTTTAGGATGCTATTGGATTTCAAATTCATAATAAGATGTGTGGTTTATAATAGCTTCCCCAAAATATGTTCAAATACTTTTCAATGATATTGGGATTTCAAAATTGTGGCATATAAAATGGAGATGTTTGAAACTTGCAACAAAATGAATACGCACATGTGGGGAATAGAAATCCACCCCGGAACACATGTATACGTGGAAAAATGGATTTTCACAAGTGGGTCAATAGAAATATTCCCTCCAGCCATTAAAATCATCAATTCATCTTGGAATCCTCAAGTGGCTACATGTAGGTCGATGGTGGGTGATTCTCGTATCTATAGTATGCTAAATCTACAACACATAGATCTATAACAATATCCAAATTGAGTCATTATTCAAAAGTACATACACAATACACTAATTCTCCCTAATTTCAATCATAATTCAATGAATACTAAGAAATGAAATGGCAAGCACCTTAAGCCTAAATCTCACATATGAGCATTAAAATGGATAAATACAGGGTTATGGTTAAGATTAAAAGGATTCAAAATAACAAAAAACAAGATATCAAAATATGGTAATTTTGAGACTCGTCGTCTCCCCTCTACTGAATATGTTGCGTGTCCTAATGAAACCCTATACCTATGTATCAAACAAAGTGTCAAGAGACATACTGAATGGAATTTCTCTTTTTCCAATGCATACCAATCAAATATGATGTCAATAATGATGTTGAAATTATTTCAATCTCTTCACCCAACAATATCTTGAAATCACTCCAAATAATGGCTGACCCATTTGTCAAATTCTACATTCTGCATTGATGATTCATCTTGAGACACATATCATCTGTAATACCCCCATTTTGACCCTTATGATATATTGTTTTTATGTAAATGTTTTGTACATGTGATGTATGTTCTCCTAGCATGGAGCTCAAGGCCAAGGCCTCGCTAGTGTATGCTTGGATTTTATTTAAAAGAAAAGTATTTGATATTATGGTATCCATGTGCTACTAAGCCATGAAATATTGTAAATTGATGTAAATATTAATATCTCAAGAAAATACCAAAACTAGCTATGGAAGCAACTAATGAGAAGGGACCATGTGTATTCCACTAGGGACTGGTGAGGGGGTTGTGGGATTGAACCATAGGATTCCAAATGTCATCTTGAGAACCCATTTGACTTTCCTTGCTCACATTTAATTCTGTGTAAGAAAGTTGCTGAAGAAATTGGTCCATGGCTTCAATGGAACATGGGCACCCCAGAAATTCGTATGGTAGAGTAAGGGCTATGTTTCCTTGACCCACAAGTCACTCTAACTAATGGGAATTCGTTCTGATTCATTCCCATTCCATTAGGGAAGATCTAGGCTTCAGTTTCCATCCATTACTCATGCCCAGTAGTGAGAAAAAACGGAAATCGCAACTGTGAACTAACCCACATTTTGAAGTGCCATAAGTGCCCATATTTTTGTATTCATAGTGAAATCCAATGGGGGATCCATAGACATGAACTTTGGGGTGAAATTGAGAGTATTAGATACCCCGAAATCCATCGAAAAACTTATTTTTTATAGCCTAGAAATCCTATTACGGATTGAGTTATTTGGTCACTAAATTGTGAAAATCCAAGCGTGAATGATAGAACAAAGGTTGGGATTGCTTGATAAATCTAGTGAAAACTAGAATCTCAAGGAATTAGCATCTTGGACCTTTCTATGCCCACCCTGAAGAGCACTGGAGGGAAGGGACACCTGAGGGACTGTGCAGCAGAGAAGGGTACCTTCCTTGTGTTGGGTGTGGTAGGTATTGTGGGTTCCATGACTATTTGAGTTTAGTTGAGATGTTTGTAGCTCTGTGGTTGAGCTCACTGCCTTAGCATCCTCCTCATTTGTCTCTTGAGTGCTGAATAAACCTAACCGTGTGTTGTATTAGCATGATTGTTTGTGTAAGATCATGGTTGTGAGTGAGACTATCTAGTTCCTCCTTAGTGGATACACATCCAAGCTCAAGGGTGGTCTCTCAGCTGAAAAAATATATGATGGATAGAGACCTGTGGTTGGGTGGAACGTTGCTCTCACATAGCCAGTTGTTGGACAGTTTCATCTTAAAGATAAGTATTCTTTGTGGTTTGAATTTTTTTAATTCTGTGTTCGTCCATGTTTTTGATTGATGACTGCATTTGAAATGTTGGATGATGATGTAGTTGTGTGTGGATAATGTTTATTTCTGTTGTGTTTATATTGAGTATGAATCTGTACGCATAAGTTTTTATTTATTATGAAACTGTGAGTAATGAACAGGGCTGATTTTTCCAAATAAGCCCCAGAATGTTAGTCATGTTTCCTCCATTGCATCAGATCAATGGAAGGGGACGTGACAGAGTGGTATCATAGCCCATGTTGCAGCACTGGGGCTACTTGGGCCAAATTGTGAGTTAGAGGAAGATATCAGATAGTTTTAACGTGGTATTGATGAAGTTTGGGTGACATTTTGATTAGAAAAATGTCAGGATTAGAGTCCTCGGGTGTGACAGAGGATCACACCATTGCACTGATCTCTCCAAGAGATTTCCAATGGTACCAAAATCACCTGATTTGGTTAAGGGACGAGGGAGATATGAGCCTTGCAAGTTCTCGGAGTAGAGGCGTTTCCGCAATTGCAAAATTGCGGATTGCGGAAATGAAGATTTTCAAAATTTTCGTTTTGGATTTGCGCATTTCCGAACCCGCAATTGTAGATTGTGGATTGTGGAAATGTAAAATATTTGAATTTACGTTTTGGATTTCCGCATTTCGGAACCCACAATTGCGGATTGCAAAAACGTAAAATTTTTGAATTTGCGTTTTGGATTTCTGCATTTTCGAACCCGCAATTACAGATTGCGGATTGCGGATTGTGTATTGCGTATTGTAGATTGTAGATTACGGAAGTTGCTGATTGCGAATAAAGACCGAAACTCAATTTTTGAATAGCAGGAGCATGTAGAATCAGAATTGGATGAGTTATGTGGCGTTTTGAGGCCATTAACAAAGGCCATGAAAGAACCAGTGAGGATCCCGAGCCTATTATGCTCCAATTTGGCATAAAATTGGAATTAATGGCTTTTACAAATTGGTGTCTCGATGCTTGGCAGAAGGTCAGATTGACATGAAACTGATATGGAGTGGCCATGGAGCAAGCAGAGTGTTAGGTTTGGAATGTTGGATTCAAAATCCAAAGAATGTGGATTCGGGGTGAGTGAGAAGGCCAGAAAGCACTATTCCGGGCCACTTTTTTGAGATTTTGGAAAGCTTGCAGTGGATGAAAGTGACCTTAGATGAAGGATTCAAGAAATTTACTAAACCCAACATTTCATATTCTCATTAAAATAGACAATTCACGTTATACAAATATTTTCCAGAAATGCTCAGTTTGGGAAACAACGATTTTTGGCCCAAAATTTGAAATTTTGGAAAAAGTTAAAAGTGAAGCGTAGTCAAACCTATAATTTTATAGAAGATTAATGGTGCATCGGAACAAAGATCCGCAAGTTGCTAAGTGTTCCTTGTTGTATGGACTAACTTCTCCTAGTAGAAAAGCTTTCGTGAATTGTTGGAGAGAACTCCCGCAGCATTTAGGAAGCTGCTAATTTTGGGAAGGATAACTAATTTTGGAGAGAAAGTACCAATTTTGGCGGTAAGACAAAGATATCGCCGTAGCGCAAATTCCGGCGGGAATCACGGCGATAGGTACAGAAAAGTCAAGCAGGTGGTACAAAGAAGAGGCCGAAGGGAGAGCTCAACCACCGCAATAAAGGCGCCGAAGATGAAGAGAGGGTTCAGCTACCCTCATAAAGACTAAGGACTACAGTCAGCGTTGCTTGAACCAAGAAGAAGCGACGGGCCGATGCATTAAAGACTAAGTACTGCAGGAAGCGGCGTCGAGACAGAAGGCGGCCATGGAAGTACAACCAGTTGACTGTAAGTGGTTAGGGTTGAGTCACTGTTGGGATAAGGCCCACAGTTTTGTAACTGCGATGAGACCTTCGGGCCATCTATATATAGGAGTCTGTTTATATGATAAGGGGTTGGCCACATAGTGATAGAGACATCAGGTAGAGGCTAGTCAAGCCTTTTGTTGTTGCAGAGTCTGAACATCCCTGAGAATACAAGGGCCAACCTGTTGAGAGATAGTGCAATCCGCAGGGAGTGTGAGGGAAAGAGAGTGCATTGTAAAAGAGAGAAAGAGAAAAGAGGTCTATAGAGAAGGGCTCCCACTGAGGTGGAGTTTCCCAGAAGACCCTTGTTGTAAAGAGAGGAACGGAACTGTGTTTATTCTTCAGAGTTGTAAATAAGAACCGCAGTTCCCCTGGGCGTAGTTCTCGCCCTGGGAGTAACAGCGTGCTTATCTAAGTCGCACTATTGTATTTGTGTAGCTGCTGCTCTCATTCACTTGTTGTGTTATATATGAATGCTTCATTCTGTTATAAGTAATGTACCTGTTCTTCAGTTTAACTTCTGAGTGATGTATAACAATTGCGATAATCATAGCTAACCTCATAGCGAACTAGATAATTGTTAGCAGAGGATAATGTGCGAGTATGAACTGAATATAAGGCATGAATGGTCTACTTAGACACTGCTCAAAGTAGTATTCTACTTAGTTACGTTGCTGCGCGATATCAAGGATTAAATTCATTAGCAAGGGTTACGCTTGGAGATTAAGTGTTGTTGCTAACTGCAGTGCTAGGATAAGAACAGCCGAGACCCCATATTGATCCAGGAAGCGGTCAAGATTCACTTACCGCAGGAACTAGAAGGGGAAGATATCGCGCCTACGATATCTTAGGTATCGCTAGACGGTTTCACATAGGAGGAGGACTTATCGCATCCCCTGCGTAATGCGATAAGACGGAGGCGTAGCCGGAGTAATGGAATGAGATAGACAGCTCCAGTCAAAGGGATTAAGGTGGGTTTAAGCACCCTGGATGCCTCGGAACTTGGCTGAGGACACTTGAGTCTTCTGCCTCCCATTAGAATCACTTCGGGTGAGACTTCAGGTTGCCTCTGCGACCTGTTGCCGAAAGGGCCAGTGAGCTAAGGGTTCTGTTGGTCTAAAAGATTACCGCCAGCCCGGGTCTGCTAGAAAGAAGAAGAGAAACCAACAAATGGTTCCGTTGCCGGTTTGAACACATTGAGCTGATGTTCTGTTGGCATCCTACCAAGCAAGAACTTAACCAGTGGGTTGAGTCAAAAGAAAGAGAGTTTGCTGCAAAAGAAAACAAGAATCCTAGACTGAGCACTGAGGCTTGGCTACAGAAGCACATTTTTACAGATCTCCATGAGATATTCTTCGTAACTTATGCTATTGAGTTATATGGTTGGTTATCAAAGCTTGCTGACAACAGCGGTGTCAAGAAGAGTCGAGAAGTTGTCTGGACAGCAGAGCTGAGTCAGACCTTGAAAGGTGTCGATAACCCCATCTCACGCGCAGTAGACTTCTGGCTTGCGAGTCTGCTGGAAGGCTTCATCACAGAGTTCGCGGTTGATCAGAGAAAGAGTTTCAGCGCAGCAGAACGGTACTTCTTCAAGGGTTATCGCGGTAAGTACCTAAATTCTCTAAGTCTGTCCATTAAGCAATTACTATATGAAAAAGGAGTACTGGATATACTCTCAGATGAATAGTAGCATGATATTGTAATGTCAGTAAACTCTGAAAGTGATTACGAGTATCTTGGACATACACGTAGTGGTAAAAGATATAGAGTCAACGATTCATCTTCTTCTGAAGAAGACAGCTCAGATCACCCGAGACAGCAGAGTCAGAACCCTAGGACTCCTCAAAAGCCAGTCGGAACTCAGAATAATCCCGCAGGAACCCCGTCCAGTAGCTCTTATACAGCGAATACTGCCGCTACACCCTCCACATCTACACAGCCGAGTGGTAATCATACAGCAAACCAGAACCCACCATCTAGAAACAGAATGGGAGATGATATGAAGCTACCAACATTCAAAGGTACAGGGTCGGAGGACCCTGAGCAACACTGGTTCTTATGCGAAGCCATATGGACTATTAAGCAAATACAAGATGATAATGTCAAGCTTGTCCAGCTGGCCACCACATTTAGAGAAAGAGCATTAACTTGGTATATGAAGTATACCACTGGCCATAACAGAACGCTTGCACAGGTTAGAACTGCTATGATTAAAGAGTTTAAAAAACCTAAATCTGAGTCACAGTGCATAGCAGAACTTAAAGATATTAAACAATTGCCTACGGAAACGGTTTGGGATTTTGACCAGAGGTTCAAGACCCTCATTGATCAGGTAAGCTTTGAGCTTGCACCTCAACAGCATAAAGAATGGTTTATCGCAGCAATATTACCACACATTATACTTCCGCTAATGCAACAAAAATTAAATACACAAGATGAAGCATTAGAAATGGCAATGAAACTAGAGGCTTCACCTCTAGCAGAAACTAGCACCGGTATCACTAATCTGCAGAATCAGCTAGCTAACCTCACCTTACAGCTGCATGAAATTAAGAAAGGAAAGGAGGTTGCGCATGAAATTTGGTGTACTAAGTGTAAAGCGCAGGGACACAGTAAGGATAACTGCCCTGTCTTTGCTGACTATATCGCCAGTGGAGCTCCTAACCCGTTGATGCAGAACCAGGGGCCATGGTGTGAGATTTGTAGAACCAGAGGACACAGTCCTCAGGAATGCCCTCTCCTTCAGAAATATGTGCAGACACCAAAGAACCTATATTGCAACTTCTGTAAATCTGTGGGACATGACGAAAACAACTGTAGAGCTTATGAGTTAATGATAGAAAGGAAGCATGACCTTTACAGAGTTCAGTCAGAAGCATCCGGACCAGCAGTACGTGCACAAACTGATCCGAATCAGGGAGGCCGTGGAGGAAATTTCAGGGGCCGAGGACGCGGAGGAGGCTATGAATCTGGCCGTGGCCGTGGAACTATCACCTGTTATAACTGTGGAGGCACAGGACATTACGCTAGAGACTGTCAGAACCCTACTACAACGTGCAAGTATTGTAAATCTTATGACCACACAATAGAGGAATGTCCCATACTGATAGCTAAGATCAAGGACGCCAAGCCAGCAACCAATCAGACTATCCAGTTTATCGCTGCTGAGCAGAACGAAACCGAACCACGGGTCAATATTGTAACTCGCAGTGGTCTCTCCACAAGCAACATATCGCAGGACGTGGAAAAAACAACAGGAACGCAGTGGGTGCGCAAAGCTCCAGGAAAACCTATCCCACTCGACCTACAGAAGAATAAGGAGGCATTTCAGCAAACTAAGACTTCCTTTGCTGAACAGGCACCGTCCAGATCACTATTACCATCTCAGGGTATACCACGGAAACCACCGCAGGATGTTAGTACTGCGCAGATACCACAGGCTAGCACATCTGGAAGATGCGACGAAGAGGAATTGACCGGGAGTGTACAGTCCTTTTTGCAGAGTTGTTTGAAACTTCTAAGAAATGGGAAAGCTGTAGAGGAACTTCAGAAAGTTATTGACCAATGTCAACAGAGCCCTTCTGTGAGCAATACACAGCGCACCATTCACCATATAATGGGCCATACAAGGACAGGAAGAGAGATGAGGCTCACAGCGCAGATCGGACTATTTGAAATGGATGAGGTTATCCTAGACTTAGGATCAGAAGTAAATGTCTTGACTAAGCAGACATGGGAACAGATGGGAAGTCCAAAACTAAGCAGATCCCCTATCCATCTTAGACTAGCTAATCAGCAGAGAATATCACCGATGGGTCGCCTATCGCATGTCCCAGTGGACATCGACGGAGTTCACACATATGCCGATTTTGAGATCATAGAAATTATTGGTGACACCAAACCCTATCCAGCTCTATTAGGTATTGATTGGGCTTTTGATAACAAGGCTGTTATCAACTTAAAGAAAAGGCAGATGACATTTGAAGATGCTCAAGTCCGGGTTATCGCACCATTAGACCCTTTACAGGGTCCTCGCTACATTGAGCCAATCAAAGCAGAAGAGGAGGTGCATAACATGGAAAATTTGTACCAAATGACTTCTAATCAGACAGATTACATTGACCCTACAGCTGATGGACATATCAGCTGGAGATGTGATAGCTCCTGCACATCAGATTCAGATGTTGGCTTAGAGAATTGGCAAAATAGACTCCACGAAGTCTCTATTCGCAGATGCGCATTCATGACTAAATCACTGCGATGGATTGGGACAGAAAACAGGTATATTCCAACTTTTGATGGATTAGCAGACGTCAATGATTTTTTGCAGCAGTTTGAACAAGAGATTCCTCAAGAGCAGAGGATGGAGGTTTTTGACCTTGCAGTTCGAGCCACACCTGCAAGATGGTGGTACACACACAAGGAACATATCGCATCATGGTATGATTGTAAGAGATTGATGCGCATTAGATTCTCTAAAGAAAGAGACTGTACACAGCGGAAATACACAGGGGAGAGTGATCCCAGAACACACATTATGAACTGTGAACAGAGTTGGCTAGAAATTCCAGCAGAAGAATGGGTTCATTTGTTTATCCACACACTGGATACAGTTCCACGGAACTGGTATACAGAAGCAGAGCTAAGAAAATGAACCATCTCATGGCCTATTATGATTAAAAACTTTTTGGTCACGTTCAGTTTCGAATCTGAGCATCCAAGCATTGATCGGGCCTTGAAGATCATAAAGACTAAAATATTTGAGGATTGCCCATTACCAGCGGATTCGCAACCCGAGTGGGCTATTCAGATGGAACATGCACTGGAATGTTACAACTGCGCACAAGATTCAAGCGATGAGGATGAAGATCCTCGCAGTATCAATATCGCAGAAACAGAAGGTACGCGTGAAGTTGAAGGTCCACACTTAGAAATCCCAGCTGTAACAGAACCAATCAAGATTAGAAAGAGCAATATTGGCACAGAAACAGATCCTAAGTTTGCATCTATTGGAGATTATTGGGATGATGAGACAATTGGCCAAATCACCGACCTATTACACGAGTATCAGGACCTATTTCCTACCAACTTTACAGAAATGAAGGGAATAGTGGGTGACCTCGGAGTCATGAGAATACCGCTTAAGGAGGACGCTAAGCCGGTTAAGCAACGCCCATACAGGTTGAACCCGCGGTATAAGGCAAAAGTAAAAGATGAAATAGATAAGATGCTAGCAGCAGGCATCATTGAACCTGTTGAAGAAAGTGAGTGGGTTAGTCCCATGGTAGTACAAGAAAAGAAAACAAAAGGAGACATCAGGATCTGTGTCGACTTGCGCAAACTGAATGATGCATCGCTGCATGACCCATTTCCGACACCATTCACTGATGAAGTCTTAGACAATGTTGGAGGACAAGAAATCTATTCATTTACTGATGGCTTTTCAGGCTATCACCAGATAAGAATCCATCCAGACGACAGGCACAAGACCACATTTGCGACAGAATGGGGATCCTTTCAGTATACGGTAATGCCCTTTGGTCTTAAGAACGCCCCAGCAATTTTTTCTAGAGTAGTTGTTGCTGTCTTTAAGGAATACATCCATCAATTTCTAGAAATTTATTTTGATGATTGGACTGTATTTGGACTAGTCAAGAAGCACATAGGAAACCTGCGATTAATGTTTGAAAAATGTAGACAGCACCAGATTTCCCTTAACTTAAAAAAATGTATATTTTGTGCGCCTTTTGGTACGTTGTTGGGTCACATTGTGTGCAGACAAGGCTTGATGGTAGATCCTGCGAAGATCGCCATCATTGTCAATTTACCAGCACCTAACTCAGTAAAGCAGCTGAGAACTACACTTGGTCATACCGGGTATTACAGAAAGTTTATCAAACGTTATGCCAAGATTACCGCACCAATGGAGAAATTATTGAAGAAGGATATCAAATTTCAGTGGAATGAGGAATGTCAGAAGAGTCTTGACACTCTAAAAGAAAAAATGGTTACAGCACCTATTCTGGTCTTTCCAGATTGGAACAAGCCTTTTCATGTTCATGTGGATGCATCTGGCATCGCACTGGGCATTATTCTCACGCAACCAGGCGAAGGGGGTATTGACCACCCTATCGCATATTCGAGCAGGAGACTATCGACAGCTGAGAAGAATTATACCACCACGGAGAGAGAAGGGTTAGCAATGGTGTATGCTTTACAGAAATTTCGGCACTACCTGTTGGGTGCCCCATTCAAGATGTTCACCGACCATTCTGCATTAAAGTACTTGGTCAATAAGCCAGTGTTAGGGGGAAGAATATGCAGATGGCTATTGTTGTTCCAGGAATATGATTTCGAAATCATTGTTAAGCCAGGAAGACTAAATGCAGGACCTGATCACCTGTCAAGGCTAGACTCAGGTGAAGAACCAAGTAATTTAGAGGACAACTTGCCTGATGCGCAATTGTTCTCCATTCAGGTCGCAGACGAATATTATGGAGACATAATTCAATTTCTCACTACAGGGTGGGCACCATCTGAGTTTACCAAGCAACAAAAGAAACAATTAGTGGTGAAAGCAGCAGACTTCACCCTGATTGCAGGACACCTCTATAAGTTAGGACCAGATGAAATCTTGCGCAGATGCGTTATGCCCCACGAGAAACAGACCATTCTTAAGGAAGCACATTCGGGCATCGCAGGAGACCATTTCGCAGGGAAGCCTACCGCTCAGAAGATCCTAGCAGCCGGATTATGGTGGCCCACATTACATAAAGACAGTAAAGAGTTTTGCAGATCATGCGATATCTGCCAAAGGACAGGAAAGCCCTCCAGAAGAGATGAAATGCCGTTGCGACCACAGATAACGCTACGCGCATTCGATAAGTGGGCCATAGACTTCGTGGGTCCTATTAACCCCCCAGGAAAACGAACTGGTGCGAGATATATAATTACAGCAACAGAATACCTCACCAGGTGGGCTGAGGCAAAACCAGTCAGGAATTGTGATGCTGCTACAGCAGCACAATTTATTTTTGAAAATATCATCACTAGATTTGGATGCCCAGTGACTTTGATGAGTGATCAAGGCACACATTTTTTGAATAGCACCATAGAAGCCTTGACAGAGGAATTTGAAATACAGCACCATAAGAGTACACCTTACCACCCTCAAGCAAATGGTACGGTGGAAGCTTTCAATAAAATATTAGAACATGCTCTTACAAAGATTTGTAACAGTCAAAGGGATGATTGGGACCTCAGAGTTAATGCTATATTATGGGCTTACAGGACCACGTGTAAGAAACTAACAGGGCACACACCTTTCAGCCTGGTATATGGACAAGAGGCTGTTATGCCTATGGAATACATCTTACCCAGTCTAAGGATTGCTCAGCTTACAGAGATGGCTGATTCTGATACTTTAGAGGAGAGATTGGCGCAGCTGCTCAATCTGGAGGAAGACAGATTTATCGCAGGATTCCATCAAAAAGTGCAGAAAGCACGAGAAAAAGCTTGGCATGATAGGCATATCAAGAACAAAACCTTTCAGCTTGGAGACTTGGTACTCCTTTATGACAGTAAGTTTATAAAGTTCCCTGGAAAATTCAAAACTCATTGGTTAGGACCATATCAAATCCAGCAAATAACAGATGGAGGTGCTATACAGCTTCGTACTATGAGTGGGGAGTTTCTTCCTACCCTGATCAATGGCAGTCGGCTTAAGCTGTATCGCGAAGGCCATGCCACCTCCTAGCCCTAGCCCAGAAAGGAAGCAAATGGTGCAGATGTTCAGTGTAGTTGAAATAAAGCATCGCACCCAAAGGAGTCTACACCGGGAAATACTTTAGGTAAGAATTCGCAGCCAGTTTTCCTGGTGGTTGCGATAATTTTGATAAGCGGCGAGTTTGGGGCACTTTCCATCTCCAGACGATGCGATATCTTATCGCAGAGAACAGAAAACAGATTGATGCAATATCAAATTTTGAATTGATCAGAGGGCTAGTCACTTCGCCATCTGACAAGCATTAACTGCACGGCTGACAAGTATCTGTTGTACTAAGATTTGGCAGCAGTACGACGATTCTTCTAGATTTGGAAAATCCGATGCGACACCACTCCGGGGCACAGTTACCCAGCGAAATTTCAAACGACGTTTGCAATAAATGGGCGCGGGGTGCTGTCTTGTCTATGCATTAAATGCCGCCAACGGGTCCAGTTACTGGTCCGTTGCCATTTGAAATTTCGCCTGATGATAAATACACGTTCTATTCAAAGCACGGGGCTACTTGGTCATTTTCACCAAAAGAGTTGAGCGCAGTTGAGCCGAGCCAAGCGTATTCTTAGCAGAGTTCTGAGCAGGGAAACCAGAAGCAGTTGCAGACTCTGATTTGCATTAAGATTAGCAATCATAGGAAGTCCAGAGTACCATAGGGGAAGGTCCCTCACGCCAGACGAGCCTCTCGAAGACGTGTTGCAGAGATTCCAAAGGGGTGGAATCGAGTGCGCTATGACTTCGGTTGTGGCGAAGAAAGGGAAGAAAATTGCTGCTGGTTCTCCGTCTACACGCCAGTCACCAGGAACCTTAGCTAATATGGAGCGTAGAGAGACCCCGAATAGTACAGACTCAGAAGAACCGGAGCAGGAACTTCCGGAAGAAGTTACAGTCACTACCATATACTTCCCACCAAGAATAGAAAATGCACCAGCCATTGTTCTTCCAAGAGACTTTAAATATGAACTCATACTCCCACCGCTGGATAACCGAGTGAAGGAAGAAGGTAACTTGTGGGGGAATATGCATGCTGTTAAGTTTGCTGATTATAATCTGAGAGATTATACACTTTACCCACAATTCCGCCGCGATCGTTATATGACGATTCAGAGGAACCCAAGGACATAGCGCGATGAGTTCGTCCCCATGGACCATGTAAGCCATTTAGCACCGTTGGGACTGCTCAATCTCCTGGAGATTCCACACTTTGGACGGGGCCCGGAGGTCAATGCTGTGGTGCGGACGCTACTGTCATGTGTGCATGGTGGTTACTTATGGTTGGGTAACCGAATTGATGTCAATGTTGACCTCATTCACCGCATTACCGGTCTGTCGAAGACTGGTTTCGACCCACAGATAAATATTGATGGCGCCACAAAGGATACCAGGCTCTCAACCAAGCAGGTTGCGGAGTATAAGCTGCAAAGAGGCGGTCGCGCCTACGATGTCAATTCAATACAGGATGACGCCTTTCGGTTTACTGTTAGTCTGTTGGCCGGAAAACTCCTCCTCAAGGTGAGGCCGAAGGAGGTCACTGGCTCAGTTATCCGCCTAGCGATCGAAGTCATAAAAGGTAAACCTTACAACTGGAGTTTATTTTTGCTGAATAGTTTCTTTCAATACTGTGCGCAGGCGCAGCAGGATCCACTTCACAGCTTCCACTTCTCGTGGCTGCTGATCCTTATGGCTTTCATTGGATGGAAAGAGCCGCCCAATTCGCAGTTTCCACAACTGGCACCAGGGGCGTGCAGAGGGTCGAGGTACTCAAATCTTTGGGCGAGTAGTCACCCAGAGAAGCACAAGAATAACGCAATGGTATTCCATGAATATTATACGCTATTGCTTGAATCTGTCGCAACGATTCCGCGTGTCGACTCGCCGGTCGTTGATCTTTATCAGTCCAAGCTGGAATTTAAATTCGACAGGGATAAAACCTACATCAGACCCAAAGGATTCAGGAAACATAACGAATGGGCCCCCGGCCCATATCGCATGGAAATCCAGCAGGTTGAAGATACCATTAAGAATTGTTTTGATGAGGACATGAAACAAATGTATGATGATCTATCCTCTGGCCTAGTTCCAGCTGATCCCCCAGCTGAGGACCCAGAAGATGTTCAGGAGGTAGATCCTAAAGACAAAGAGAAAGAACCAATAGGTCCTAAGAGAAAGGCTATTGAAGGCCCTTCTCCGGTGCGAGCAAAGAGGAAGAGAACAAAGGCGGTTACTTCCGACGAACCGCAGGCACCAATCATGACAGAGGATGAGTATGATCTCATCGCCAGCCGAATACAGGAGAAGATGCGGTATAAATTCGCTGCGATTCAGTCATCGCAGGATCTTATGCGCATCATCCTTGACAAGAAATTGCGAGAGCTGAAGGCAATAACTGAGAAGACTGCTTCCATGCAGATTCAGCCAGCTCCAACTGCAGTCGCAGAAAGTTCGCAGCCCCCTCCACAGAGCAGAGAAGAAAGTATTGCAAGGGACCGCACGAACATTGTTCGTATACCGCCGGGAAGTATCAAGTTCCCTGTACCTATGGAAGTGCAGATGGTTCATCCTCTTGAGGTGAACCTACCAGAAGTACCTGTGGATCAGTTGTACGAAATTTTCCAGCAGATAGGCACGGAGCTGAGGCACAGAGAACAAGTCACATATGAGCAAAATGTTTTGCTGTCTAACGACAATGTGCAGCTCATCGCGCAGCATGAGGCAGAGAGTGCCCAGTTGACGCAATATGTTCAGCGAGAGCAGGATGTCTCTCTTGTTTTAAAGAATATTGCAGCCGAACTTCCGCAGTGCGATATCAGGCCTGAGTTAGAAATAACTCAAAAGATCAGAAAAATAGCGGAAAGAGCAAAGGCTCTAGATGAAGAGAAGAAAAAGATGGAGGAAGAATACGAAGCAAGGATTGCTGCACTTGAAGCAAATAAGCCACCTACTCCAGAGGAAATCCAAGAAGCACGAGTGCAAGCTTTCAGAATTGTACAGACACAGATGCACTGTCGGGTGGAAGCAGCAGAGGCTATCCTGGAAGATGCATCAAAAACATGGCTGGAGCTAGAGGAGCTCCCATAGAAATCCGAGCTCGATCAGCACATTAAGCACTGTGAAGACGCGATATCGAGAGCTGAAGAAGAGTACAAGGGCTTGAGTGCTCTTGCGAAGATAAGAAAGAAAGGAGAAATCACACAAATTCAGCAGCAGGTGTAGAAATACAGAGAACAGCAGATCAACCTGGCTAACGAAGTTAGCCCGCATGAAAGCAAAGTCGCACATCTGGTTGACGAACTAGAGCAAAAGGTGAAAAGCTTCACCTCAAGTAAAGGAGTCATTGAGGGCACAGAGGACTCCTTGGTAACTGCTGAGCTGCTCAGCGCAGCGCAGGAAGAAGTAACACACATGGATGAAAGTATTAAAGCGCTTAAGGCACAATTCGCAGCAATCTCACGAGCAGCAAAGGATAAGCTTAGGCAGATGAATCAGGCTGTTGTTGCGAGTGGCTCGGGGACGAGCCACAAGTAAGTGTTGGGGGAGTTGTTGGAGAGAACTCCCGCAGCATTTAGGAAGCTGCTAATTTTGGGAAGGATAACTAATTTTGGAGATAAAGTACCAATTTTGGCGGTAAGACAAAGATATCGCCGTAACGCAAATTTCGGCGGGAATCACGGCGATAGGTACAGAAAAGTCAAGCAGGTGGTACAAAGAAGAGGCCGAAGGGAGAGCTCAACCACCGCAATAAAGGCGCCGAAGATGAAGAGAGGGTTCAGCTACCCTCATAAAGACTAAGGACTACAGTCAGCGTTGCTTGAACCAAGAAGAAGCGACGGGCCGATGCATTAAAGACTAAGGACTGCAGGAAGCGGCGACGAGACAGAAGGCGGCCATGGAAGTACAACCAGTTGACTGTAAGTGGTTAGGGTTGAGTCACTGTTGGGATAAGGCCCACAGTTTTGTAACTGCGATGAGACCTTCGGGCCATCTATATATAGGAGTCTGTTTATATGATAAGGGGTTGGCCACATAGTGATAGAGACATCAGGTAGAGGCTAGTCAAGCCTTTTGTTGTTGCAGAGTCTGAACATCCCTGAGAATACAAGGGCCAACCTGTTGAGAGATAGTTCAATCCGCAGGGAGTGTGAGGGAAAGAGAGTGCATTGTAAAAGAGAGAAAGAGAAAAGAGGTCTATAGAGAAGGGCTCCCACTGAGGTGGAGTTTCCCAGAAGACCCTTGTTGTAAAGAGAGGAACGGAACTGTGTTTATTCTTCAGAGTTGTAAATAAGAACCGCAGTTCCCCTGGGCGTAGTTCTCGCCCTGGGAGTAACAACGTGCTTATCTAAGTCGCACTATTGTATTTGTGTAGCTGCTGCTCTCATTCACTTGTTGTGTTATATATGAATGCTTCACTCTGTTATAAGTAATGTACCTGTTCTTCAGTTTAACTTCTGAGTGATGTATAACAATTGCGATAATCATAGCTAACCTCATAGCGAACTAGATAATTATTAGCAGAGGATAATGTGCGAGTATGAACTGAATATAAGGCATGAATGGTCTACTTAGACACTGCTCAAAGTAGTATTCTACTTAGTTACGTTGCTGCGTGATATCAAGGATTAAATTCATTAGCAAGGGTTACGCTTGGAGATTAAGTGTTGTTGCTAACTGCAGTGCTAGGATAAGAACAGCCGAGACCCCATATTGATCCAGGAAGCGGTCAAGATTCACTTACCGCAGGAACTAGAAGGGGAAGATATCGCGCCTACGATATCTTAGGTATCGCTAGACGGTTTCACATAGGAGGAGGACTTATCGCATCCCCTGCGTAATGCGATAAGACGGAGGCGTAGCCAGAGTAATGGAATGAGATAGACAGCTCCAGTCAAAGGGATTAAGGTGGGTTTAAGCACCCTGGATGCCTCGGAACTTGGCTGAGGACACTTGAGTCTTCTGCCTCCCATTAGAATCACTTCGGGTGAGACTTCAGGTTGCCTCTGCGACCTGTTGCCGAAAGGGCCAGTGAGCTAAGGGTTCTGTTGGTCTAAAAGATTACCGCCAGCCCGGGTCTGCTAGAAAGAAGAAGAGAAACCAACATGAATCTTGCTAGATTTGCTTCTATAGTTGGCTGAAGTTGGCATTTCAGGATATTTTGCAACTGTGCAAAAGTGCAGAATTTTGGTGAAAATTGTCATTTTTGAAGTAATGTAGTTTCCCCACCCAAAGTCAGAATGGAGCACATGGATAGGCATTGGAAATATTATCCAGTAGGGAACAATGGTGCATAACCAGAATTTGAATAAGGTTATCATACATCATAGATATGTAGAGCAGAAAACTACTAGTGACTGTTTTAACAAATTGTTGTCAATATTGGTAATTTCAAGAATTGCATGATGGGGCAAGGAAATGGAGGCATAATGGCTATGTGAATTATTCCATGAGTTTAATTTTGTTAAATATTTATGTTGTATGTTTCTATATGCATTCCTAATATGTCTAATAAATATTTTTATAATGCACAGTGCTTGCTGCTCATAAGATTTGAATAGTTGTAGCAGAGGGAAACATACAGGGAAAAGGGTCTCCAAAGGAAAAATGGTGACCATAAATAATGCTCAAGATCCTTAAAAGCATGATGGAGATGTTCTCGTGGAAAATGTGCAAGAAGAGAATGCTGAGACTGAATCCAATGGGAGAAGGGAACAAATAACTCCTCAGAATTTTGTTGAGACCATGGTAAGCTTTAATGAAAGGATGATGAAGGATCGGGAAGAACAAAACTAGCTCAATGCTTCTATTTTGCATAGCCTCACCGATATGTAAAAGAGGATAAACCTTGGTTCTAACCCAAACAATGCAGGTAAAGAAGGAAGATATGCAGGGAGTTGCTCTAGAGGTCGTTCTAGGAGGAGGACTCCAAGCCCAAGGAAGAGTTCTATGAGAAAGAAGCATAGAACACCTTCCTCAAGATCTTCTTCCAGTAGGTGATGTGATTCCAGAGGTTCTCAAAGAATTCGAAGGCATACTTCTAACATATTTGAGGGAAGGAAGAAATTCAAAGGCATCCCACAGGGAGAATTCAGGAAGGCAAGACCTCCCACATTTGATGGAGAGGGAAAGACGGGCCAAGAAGTAGAGGCATGGCTTCTTGGGATGAAGAAATATTTCAGGATTCATGATTACTCGAGAAATCAAAAGGCTAGAATTTCCATTTACAATATAAATGGAAGAGATTCAATTTGGTGGGATAACCTCTTGGAAGTTAAAGGGATCAATAAAAGGAAGATCAACTATGAAAGGCTTAAGAAGTATTTCACGGAAAAATACTTTTCTGCTAGGTATCATGACAACAAGAGAAAAGAGTTCAATGAACTCAGGTTGGGACATAAATCTATGGAAGAACATGTCCACAAATTTTTGGAATTGTTGAGGTATGTGGACTATATCAAAGACGAGAGAGTAAAGATCCAATGCTTCCATGGAAGCCTACCTCAAGGTTTCAAATATAGAATTGAGTTTGTTAATCCACCAAGCCGGGATGAATCCATTAGAATGGAAATGCATTTCTATGAGCATAATAAAGGAAAATCAGAGGTTCACCCAACATTGAAAGGGAATCTGTTATCACCCCAGGAGTCCTTCTAGGCTGTAGGTCAAAGGAGCCTGGTAACTTAATTTATCCTCTCAATGGTGGATAATATTTGACCAAGATGAACATCTAACTTACTTCATAATCTACTCAAGACAGTCTCGAATACACTCAAACACTTCAAGACCTTCAAGGACTATTAGCAGATAGGTAAAAGGATAAAGAGAACCAATCCATTAACCAGAACGTATGTAAAACAATTACATATGATGGGCCAATTAACCTGCAATGAATGCTAATGATCCTAGTTGAATAATCAAAAGTAAGATGAAAGTTACCCAGATTATGAACATAGACAAAGAACACCATTCACTCAATAGCATATCACATAAAATAAAAAGACAGGCTCTGATAACAATGAATGAAAGAAGCTTGTAGGTTGATCATATTAAAGAAAGAGGTCTCTTTACACATACAGTAAGTATAGTCTCTAAAATCCAACCCTTTATTTCTCTCAAGATCTAGGCTTTATAGCCTTTACAACATCTTCCCCTAGATCCTCAGAAGCTGGGTCAAAATCCCCAGGATAGAAGATCAAAACCATTTTTTTAATAAACCAGGGAAAAATAATTTTTTAATTGGCCAAACTGCTGAAAAATGGGTGCTCAGAGATGGATTCGATTCTCCCAATATGTTACACCTATAGGAAAACTGAGAGATATTATGTTTCTCTGACGTGTTAGGAAGAAAAACTCTGAGCATTTTGCAGAATGATTCTCCAATTGCTCAGAATCATCATTTGAAAATAATGACTCTGCATAGTAAAACGCCATTAATTTGGCCAAACTGCTGAAAAATGGGGCTTAGAGATCGGTTCAGCTCTCCAAATCTGTGACACCTGTGTATAAACCGATATATTTTATTGTACATTGATCCGTTGTGAGCAAAAACCTCTCTCAGTTCCTTGAGATTCATTTTCACCTGCCCGAGATCTGTATTTCAAAAACATGTGTCAAACAGGCAGATTCTAGGATCTAAAATTTAGGGTTCAGAGATGGACTATATTCTCTCAATATGAAACACCTGTAGGAAAACAGAGGGAGGTTATTGTTCTCTGACATGTTAGGAACAAAATCCTCTGAGCGTTTTGGAAAACGATTCTCCAGTCGCTCATAATCATCATTTGAAAATGATGACTCTGCATAGTAAAAACGCCATTTCTGCAGCAAATATCCCTACCTCCATCTTGATGGTCTTCATGTTTTCGACAGCTACAAGAATCTTTGACAAGCTTAGAAACCTTCAAGGCTGATGAGGGAGGTGGAAACTGCCACCTGGGGGATTTACAGTCCATCTTTTGCCCAAAATAAACAAGAGGATTCCTCTTCTCACCATGCTGGCACCTTTAAATCTGAAACAGAACCTTGATCATGATGCCTTTAATTTTTATATAACATTATAAACCACCCTTGAGGTGTTTGGATCAGTAAAAATCAGGTCTATGCAAAAATGGTAACATTCTGTCCAGTTTTTAGCTTTCAGTAGCTAGGAAGGCCAAAGTTCTAACCTGTAAGCTGTTGAAAGCTCTGCTTTCGGTGGCTAATGAACAATTGAAATGTCCGCCTAAGCTACCGAAAGCTTTGCTTGAAAAATAGCTTTCGAAATCTACAAAACTAAAACCTTATTTACAGCTTGGGATCTTCTTCTTATTCTACACCTGTGAGGATATGTTTATATACTATAGTACTTACTCAGCATTCGTACTATGTATCTATTCTTAGTTTACATATCACTAGTGTAAGCTTTTGGAACACGTGTATTCAAATAAGTGATCTAAAAGAGTTTAGTATCATCAGACTTCTAAAGTAGATCTACTAATCCAAGTTTGTCATTCATGCTCCTATTTCTTCAAGCCAAAAAAAAAACAGAGTATGAACTATACAATACACGAAAAGTGTTGAAAATGCCTTTGCTTTCGGTGGCTGTGGACAATTTTGCTTTTGACTTGTAAGCTGCCAAAACAGTGTTGAAAATGCCTCTGCTTTCGGTAGCTGTGGAAAATTTTTATTTTGACCTGTGAGCTGCCAAAACATTGTTGAGAATGACTCTAATTTTGGTAGCTTCAAACAATTTTTCCTTTGAACTATAAGCTGCCAGAAACTTACCTTTCGGTGGCTAATGAACACCATTGTATTTGCCCAAGCCATCGAAAATGGTCCCATGAATCATGAAAATCGTCTCTGCTTTTGGTAGTTAGGAGAGCCTCGAAACTTTTGTTTAAGATGCCGAAAGCAGAGCTTTCAGTATCTTAGGGATCGTTTTAAATAAGCGCTTCGCTACCGAAACCTATTTTTTAAGTTTTTTGAAATAAAAACTTGTCTCGAAAGTTTCTTGACATATTATGAGTTAGAAGTCATTAAAATGAGCCTAAATACAAAATTTAATAATGTGCTTTCATTTTCAAATGAACTCCTATCACCTAACATAATAAAAATTTAAAAAATTATTCGAGGAGATAACATCTAGCTCCTACTCGGGGATGAAAGCCTCCCTGTGAGGTTTCAAGAACCTAGTAGTTCCAGTCGCCTTTACCATTGGGCTATGGAGTCATTTAAACTGTCACCAAATCTCTGCAAACTATCCACAAATGTTCAACTGTAAACCTACTAGCAGCGCCTTGGATCCATTGGGCTATGGAGTCTCAAATGCTACTTTCAAGACCTAATCCAAATCCTGCAACCACGCTCATCATTTGAAGCCAAACTACCCATTCCAATAGTGTCTTATATCCATTGGGCATGGAGTCTTTATTTCAAAACTGAAACCTAATACTAAATGCAAACCTCACGCATTATGCAAACTTGAAATGCTCAGCCATGAGCTTATTCAGCTATGCTACCCTACTCCAGCTAACTACACTGCTTCTTATCAAGTGACATCATGCTTCCAATGAAGCCATGTCGGAAACTGATTTTTTGAACCTGTTCTTGATTTTGACCCGATAAATAATGGAATGCATAGCCAACAGAAAAGTGGCTTGAAAGGGTGACAGAAACAGCTATCATTTGACAAAGATATTTTAACATCTGTGCTGCTCATAAAATCCAGATAATCAGCAATAGGGTCAATAAAATCACAAAAGAATACCTCTTCAAGGAGCTGTTCCAACTGAAGACTGAAATGTTGCTACTGATTGCTCTCACTGATCTCAATACTAGATGCGGACTGCTCAACATCTGTCAAAGAGTCATATAGGATGGATTGCTGATCTGAGCTTTTCAGCTCATCATCTTCCTCTTCGTATCTGTTTGACTCTCCCTTTGTCTGCAAATCAAAAATCTGAGGGCTACCCTTACTATCTGCTGCATATTCAAAACTGTTACATGTTGTTCCTTCAATCTGCTCAATATCTTTTAAAATTTCAAATGGAACAATTTGATCTTCATGACAATCTAAGACAATAGATGTATTTAGTACAATGACAAAAGTATCTACCTTATGGTTAACATCTTCAAGGTCATCAATATCCTGATCATACTGAGAAGTATCTTCTTCAACCACTGACCTTTCAACACAATCATACTTTTCATGTCCATTAATTTGATGAAACAAATTATATTCGTGACAGCATTCTGGAAAAAGGGCATCATCTAAAAATTTATCTTTACAGAACAAATTGAAAACATCATGAAAACCTTTCAAAGAATTGATACTGGCGTCTGGGAGATATCTGCACCAGTCAAGGGCTGCTCCCTTCAATGAGTATAGGAAAAGTTTAATTCGAACATCCTCATGTATAATTTCAAGCCAATGAATAAAGTCATGAAAATCTAGCAAATGTTCAGCTGCTACTTCCCACTCTTCTCCTCGAAATTTGGGAAGACTGTGATCCCATTCATCTCTACTAGGCACTGGATTAGGGAAACCCACAATCTTTGAAAACTCGCAGAAAGCATACCTCTTTGCTATGATTTGGTTCATTTCACACCAGTGGAGTTGCCAATAGATTTCTAAACAATGGAGCTGCCACTGAATCTGTCCTTCATGGAGTCGCCAGATATATGATTACAACCAAGAAAATGTCTAGTCTTTGTCTATCATCAAAGCTATATCTACGTCGTTCTCCCAAGGAATCTGAGCTTCAATCTCCTCTCCTCGGCAACGGCGCCAATTTGTTATCACTCCAGGAGTCCTTCTAGGCTGTAGGCCAAAGGATCCTGGTAACTTAATTTATCCTCTCAATGGTGGATAATATTTGACCAAGATGAACATCTAACTTACTGCATAATCTACTCAAGACAGCCTCGAATACACTCAAACACTGCAAGGCCTTCAAGGACTATTATCAGATAGGTTAAAGGATAAAGAGAACCGATCAATTAACTAGAACGTATGTAAAACAATTACAAATGATGGGCCAATTAACCTACAATGAATGCTAATGATCCTAGTTTAATAATCAACAGTAAGATGACAGCTACCCAAATTATGAACATAGAAAAAGAACACCATTCACTCAATATCATATCATAGAAAATAAAAAGACAGGGTCTGATAACAATGAATGAAAGAAGCTTGTAGGCTGATCATATTAAGAGAGAGGTCTCTTTACACATACAGTAAGTCTAGTCTCTAAAATCCAATCCTTTCTTGCTCTCAAGCTCTAGACTTTATAGCCTTTACAACATCTTCCCCCATATCCTCAGAAGCTGGGTCGAAATCCCCAAGATAGAAGATCAAAACCGTTTTTTTAATAAACCAGGGAAAATTCATTTTTTAATTGGCCAACCTGCTGAAAAATGGGTTCTCAGAGATGGATTCGATTCTCCCAATATGTGACACTTGTAGAAAAACTGAGAGAGTTTATTTTTCTATGATGTGTTAGGAAGACAAACCTTTGAGCGTTTTACAAAACGATTCTCGAGTCACTCAGAATCATCATTTGAAAATGATGACTCTGGATAGTAAAACGCCATTAATTTGTCCAAACTGCTGAAAAATGGGGCTCAGAGATGGGTTTAGATCTCCAAATATGTGACACCTATGTATAAACCAAGGGAGTTTATTTTACATTGATCCGTTTTGCACAAAAACCTCTCTCATTTCCTTGAGATTCATTTTCACCTACCCGAGATATGTATTTCAAAAACATGTGTCAAACAGGAAGATTATGGGATCCGAAATTTAGGGTTCATATATGGATTTGATTCTCTCAATATGCAACACCTATAGGAAAACGAAGGGAGGTTATTGTTCTCTGGAATTTTAGGAACAAAAACCTCTGAGCGTTTTGTAAAACGATTCTCCAGTCCCTCATAATCATCATTTGAAAATGATGACTTTGCACAGTAAAATTGTCATTTCTGCAGCAAATATCCCTGCCTCCATCTTGATGGTATTCATGTTTTCGACAACTACAAGAATCTTTGAAAAGCTTAGAAACATTCAAGGCTGATGAGGGAGGTGGAAACTGCCACTTGGAGGATTGACAGGCCATCTTTTGCCCAAAATAAACAAGAGGATTCATCTTCTCACCTTGCTGGCACCTTTAAATCTGAAACAGAACCTTGATCATGATGCCTTTAATTTTTATATAACATTATAAACCACCCTTGAGGTGTTTGGATCAGTAAAAATTAGGTCTGTGCAAAAATGGTAACATTCTGTCCCGTTTTTAGCATTCGGTAGCTAGGAAGGCCAAAGTTCTAACCTGTAAGCTACCGAAAGCTCTACTTTCGGTGGCTAATGAACAATTGAAATGTCCGCCTAAGATACCAAAAGCTTTGCTTGAAAAATAGCTTTCGAAATCTACAAAACTAAAACCTTATTTATAGCTTGGGATCTTCTTCTTATTCTACACCTGTGAGGATATATTTATATACTATAGTACTTACTCAGGATTCGTACTATGTATCTATTCTTAGTTTACATATCACTAGTGTAAGCTTTTGGAACACGTGTATTCAAATAAGTGATCTAAAAGAGTTTAGTATCATCAGACTTCTAAAGTAGATCTACTAATCCAAGTTTGTCATTCATGCTCCTATTTCTTCAAGCAAAAAAAAAACAGAGTATGAACTATACAATACACGAAAAGTGTTGAAAATGCCTTTGCTTTCGGTGGCTGTGGACAATTTTTCTTTTGACTTGTAAGTTGCCAAAACAGTGTTGAAAATGCCTCTGCTTTCGGTAGCTGTGGACATTTTTTTTTTGACCTTTGAGCTGCCAAAACATTGTTGGGAATGACTCTACTTTCAGTAGCTTCAAACAATTTTTCCTTTGAACTATAAGCTGCCAGAAACTTACCTTTCGGTGGATAATGAACACCAATGTATTCACCCAAGCCACCGAAAATGGTCCCATGAATCATGAAAATCGTCTCTGCTTTTGGTAGTTAGGAGAGCCTCAAAAATTTTGTTTAAGCTGCCGAAAGAAGAGCTTTCGGTAGCTTAGGGATCGTTTTAAATAAGCGCTTCGCTACCGAAACCTATTTTTTAAGTTTTTTGAAATAAAAACTTGTCTCGAAAGTTTCTTGACATATTATGAGTTAGAAGTCATTAAAATGAGCCTAAATACAAAATTTAATAATGTGCTTTCATTTTCAAATGACCTCCTATCACCTAACATAATAAAACTTTAAAAACTTATTCGAGGAGATAACATCTAGCTCCCACTCGGGGATGAAAGCCTCCCTGTGAGGTTTCAAGAACCTAGTAGTTCCAGTCGCCTTTACCATTGGGCTATGGAGTCATTTAAACTGTCACCAAATCTCTGCAAACTATCCATAAATGTTCAACTGTAAACCTACTGGCAGCGCCTTGGATCCATTGGGCTATGGAGTCTCAAATGTTGCTTTCAAGACCTAATCCAAATCCTGCAACCACACTCATCATTTGAAGCCAAACTACCCCTTCCAATAGTGTCTTATATCCATTGGGCATGGAGTCTTTATTTCAAAACTGAAACCTAATACTAAATGCAAACCTCACGCATTATGCAAACTTGAAATGCTCAGCCATGAGCTTATTCAGCTATGCTACCCTACTCCAGCTAGCTGCACTGCTTCTTATCAAGTGACATCATGCTTCCAATGAAGCCATGTCGGAAACTTAATTGTTGAACCTGTTCTTGATTTTGACCCGATAAAGAATGGAATGCATAGCCAACAGAAAAGTGGCTTGAAAGGGTGACAGAAACAACTATCATTTGACAAAGATATTTTAACATCTGTGCTACTCATAAAATCCAGATAATCAGCAATAGGGTCAATAAAATCATAAAAGAATACCTCTTCAAGCAGCTATTCCAACTGAAGACTGAAATGGTGCTACTGATTGCTCTCACTGATCTCAATACTAGATGCGGACTGCTCAACATCTGTCAAAGAGTCATATAGGATGGATTGTTGATCTGAGATTTTCAGCTCATCATCTTCCTCCTCGTATCTGTTTGACTCTCTCTTTGTCTGCAAATCAAAAATCTGAGGGCTACCCTTACTATTTGCTGCATATTCGAAACTGTTACATGTTGTTCCTTCAATCTGCTCAATATCTTTTAAAATTTCAAATGGAACAATTTGATCTTCATGACAATCTAAGACAATAGATGTATTTAGTACAATGACAAAAGTATCTACATTATGGTTAACATCTTGAAGGTCATCAATATCCCGATCATACTGAGAAGTATCTTCTTCAACCACAGACCTTTCAGCACAATCATACTTTTCATGTCCATAAATTTGATGAAACAAATTATATTCGTGATAGCATTCTGGAAAAAGGGCATCATCTAAAAATTTATCTTTACAGAACAAATTGAAAACATCATGAAAACCTTTCAAAGAGCTGATACTGGCGTCTGGGAGATATTTGCACCAGTCAAGGGCTGCTCCCTTCAATGAGTATAGGAAAAGTTTAATTCGAACATCCTCATGTATAATTTCAATCCAATGAATAAAGTCATGAAAATCTAGCAAATGTTCAGCTGCTACTTCCCACTCTTCTCCTCGAAATTTGGGAAGACTGTGATCCCATTCATGTCTACTAGGCACTGGATTAGGGAAACCCACAATCTTTGAAAAATCGCAGAAAGCATACCTCTTTGCTATGATCTGGTTCATTTCACACCAGTGGAGTTGCCAATAGATATCTAAACAATGGAGCTGCCACTGAATATGTCCTTCATGGAGTCCCCAGATAGATGATTACAACAAAGAAAATGTCTAGTCCTTGTCTATCATCAAAGCTAGATCTACGTCGTTCTCCCAAGGAAGCTGAGCTTCAATCTCCTCTCCCCGGCAACGGCGCCAATTTGTTATCACTCCAGGAGTCCTTCTAGGCTATAGGTCAAAGGATCCTGGTAACTTAATTTATCCTCTCAATGGTGGATAATATTTGACCAAGATGAACATCTAACTTACTGCATAATCTACTAAAGATAGTCTCGAATACACTCAAACACTGCAAGGCCTTCAAGGACTATTATCAGATAGGTAAAAGGATAAAGAGAACCGATCAATTAACTAGAACGTATGTAAAACAATTACAGATGATGGGCCAACTAACCTACAATGAATGCTAATGATCCTAGTTTAATAATCAACAGTAAGATGACAGTTACCCAAATTATGAACATAGAAAAAGAACACCATTCACTCAATAGCATATCATAGAAAATAAAAAGACAGGGTCTGATAACAATGAATGAAAGAAGCTTGCAGGCTGATCATATTAAGAGAGAGGTCTCTTTACACATACAGTAAGTCTAGTCTCTAAAATCCAACCCTTTCTTGCTCTCAAGCTCTAGGCTTTATAGCCTTTACAACATCTTCCCCCATATCCTCAGAATATGGGTCGAAATCCCCAAGATAGAAGATCAAAACCATTTTTTTAATAAACCAGGTAAAATTCATTTTTTAATTGGCCAACCTGCTGAAAAATGGGTGCTCAGAGATGGATTCGATTCTCCCAATATGTGACACTTGTAGAAAAATGGAGAGAGGTTATTGTTCTCTGATGTGTTAGGAAGACAAACCTCTGAGCGTTTTACAAAAAGATTCTCGAGTCGCTCAGAATCATCATTTGAAAATGATGACTCTGCACAGTAAAACGCCTTTAATTTAGCCAAACTGCTGAAAAATGGGGCTCAGAGATGGGTTTAGATCTCCAAATATGTGACACCTGTGTATAAACCAAGAGAGGTTATTTTACATTGATCCTTTTTTCCCAAAAACCTCTCTCATTTCCTTGAGATTCATTTTCACCTACCCGAGATATGTATTTCAAAAACATGTGTCAAACAGGAAGATTATGGGATCCAAAATTTAGGGTTCAGATATGGATTTGATTCTCTCAATATGCAACACCTATAGGAAAACGAAGGGAGGTTATTGTTCTGCAGCATTTTAGGAACAAAAACCTCTGAGCGTTTTGTAAAACGATTCTCCAGTCGCTCATAATCATCATTTGAAAATGATGACTCTGCACAGTAAAATTGTCATTTCTTCAGCAAATATCCCTGCGTCAATCTTGATGGTATTCATGTTTTCGACAGCTACAAGAATCTTTGAAAAGCTTAGAAACCTTCAAGGCTGATGAGGGAGGTGGAAAATGCCACTTGGAGGATTGACTGGCCATCTTTTGCCCAAAATAAACAAGAGGATTCATGTTCTGACCTTGCTGGCACCTTTAAATCTGAAACAAAACCTTGATCATGATGCCTTTAATTTTTATATAACATTATAAACCACCCTTGAGGTGTTTGGATCAGTAAAAATCAGGTCTGTGCAAAAATGGTAACATTCTGTCCCGTTTTTAGCATTCGGTAGCTAGGAAGGCCAAAGTTCTAACCTGTAAGCTACCGAAAGCTCTACTTTCGGTGGCTAATGAACAATTGAAATGTCCACCTAAGCTACCGAAAGCTCTAATTGAAAAATAGCTTTCGAAATATGCAAAACTGAAACCTTATTTATAGCATGGGATCTTCTTCTTATTCTAGACTTATGAGGATATGTTTATATACTATAGTACTTACTTATCATTCGTACTATGTATCTATTCTTAGTTTACATATCACTAGTGTAAGCTTTTGGAACACATGTATTCAAATAAGTGATCTGAAAGAGTTTAGTATCGTTAGACTTATGAAGCAGATCTACTAATCCAAGTTTTTCATTCATGCTCCTTTTTCTTCAAGCCAAAAAAACAGAGTATGAACTATATAATACACGAAAAGTGTTGAAAATGCCTCTGCTTTTGGTGGCTGTGGACAATTTTTCTTTTGACTTGTAAGCTTCCAAAACAGTGTTGAAAATGCCTTTGCTTTTGGTAGCTATGTACAATTTTTCTTTTGACCTGTGAGCTGCGAAAACATTGTTGAGAGTTCCTCTGCTTTTGGTAGCTTCGACCAATTTTGCCTTTGAACTGTAAGCTGCCAGAAACTTAGCTTTCGGTGGCTATTGAACACCATCATATTCGCCCAAGCCACCGAAAATGGTCCCATGAGTCACGAAAATCATCTCTGCTTTCGGTAGTTAGGAGAGCCTCGAAAATTTCGTTTAAGCTGCCGAAAGCAGAGCTTTTAGTAGCTTAGGGACTGTTTTAAATAAGCGCTTCACTACAGAAACCTGTTTTTTAAGTTTTTTGAAATAAAAACTTGTCTTGAAAGTTTCTTGGCATATTATGAGTTAGAAGTCATTAAAATGAGCCTAAATACAAAATTTAATAATGTGTTTTCATTTTCAAATGACCTCCTATCACCTAAAATAATAAAACTTTAAAAAATTATTTGAGGAGATAATAGAATCCAAGGGGTAGGTTTGATCAAAAGAAAAGTGGCTTCAAGCCACCATTGAAAAATCAGCCCAGAACCTTCCCACAGGGGTAGCAAGGAAGGAGTGGATTCAAGCCAGCAATAGTAGCATATAAAGCATCAAAAGGACCACTTCAATGTTGGGGATGTGGACAAAATCACATGCTTAAGGGTTGTCCACATCGGAAGGAGAATCCCCAGAGCTTGCACAACATAAATGGACTAGATACAATGGAGGATATTGTAAGGGAAACGCCTCAAATTTATGTAACATTGGATAATCATCAAGCATACCATCAATCAACAGTGGTGGAAATTGAAGGTAAGATTGCTAAGCAATCTATTTTTATTTTGAGTGATCCAGGATCTACTCATAGTTATGTATCTACAAAAGTGGTTGAAGGTTTTTCTCTTAGAAAAATGAAACACAATAAGTATTGGCTAGTTCAGTTAGCCACAGGACTAAGAGAAAAGTAAGTGAAGTAGTGGTGGAGTGCCCCATAGAATTGAATGGAATCTACACACATGCATAATTAAATGTACTACCATTAGGATCGTATTATGCCTTAATTGGCATGGATTGGTTGGAAAGACATAGAGCCAAGTTGGACTGTTATGAGAAAGCACTTGAATGCATTGATGAAGAGAGAAGAACAAAATTGATAAGAGGAATTCCCAAGCATGTTTCAGTAAGACATATTTCAGCCTTATAGTTGAAAACGTTTTATAAGAAAGGTTGCCAATTATATGCAGTTCATATATCAGATTCATAAGAGGACAAAGGAGGAAGGATAGAAGAATTCCCATTCTTGCAAGAGTTCAAAGATGTGTTTCCGGATGAAGTGTCGGGACTACCACCAAGAGAGATATTGATTTTACCATCGATCTAGTCCCAGGGGAAGCACCAAATTCCAAAGCTTCTTATAGAATGAGCATACTAGAATTGGTAGAGTTAAACATGCAGCTACAAGAGTTAATGGACAAGAGGTATATCAGGCCAAGTGTATCTCCTTGGCGATCACCAATGTTAGTTGTCAAGACGAAGGATGGAACTTTAAGGTTGTGTATTGATTACATGTAGCTAAATAAAGTGACAGTCAAGAATAAATACCCATTTCCAAGAATTGATGACTTATTTGATCAAATGAAGGAAGCTATAAAGGTGTTTTCAAAGATTGACTTGAGGTCTGGCTACCATTAGGTGAGAATAAAAGAAGAAGAAATTCACAAGAAAGCTTTCCGCACTATATATGGTCATTATGAGGTCACTATGGTGCCATTTGTTCTTACCAATGCACCTGCTACATTCATGTGTCTCATCAATAGTTTTTTCAGAAAATATTTGGATAAGTTTGTGATTTTGTTCTTGGATGACATCCTTGCCTATTCAAGGAATGAAGAAGAACATAATGAGCATTTAAAAATGGTGTTGCAAGTCATTAGAGAACCCGAGTTGTATGCCAATTTAAGAAAATGTGAATTCTATCAAAAGAAGGTACAGTACTTGCGTCATGTCATTTCTTAAGAGGGTATTGCAGTTGATATAGAGAATATCAATGCCATCTCAGTTTGGCATACTCCAAGGAATGTTTAGGATGTTAGATCTTTCATGGGTCTTGCTGGTTACTACAGAAGGTTCATTGAAGGATTCTCCAAGATAGCTCATCCAATCACTTCATTGCAAAGGAAGAATGTCAAGTTTGTATGGTCTGAAAAATGTGAGAAAAGTTTCTAGCAATTAAAGGAGTTACTTACCAGCGCTCCTGTTTTGAAGATAGCAGATCCAAAGAAGGATTTTGTAGTGTGCATAGATGCTTGCATTGAAGGTCTAAGTGGAGTGCTCTTGCAAGAAGGATTTGTGATTTTCTATGAATCAAGGAAATTAAAAGAGCATGAAAAGAATTATGCCACACATGATTTAGAATTAGAAGACATAGTACATGCTCTTAAGATGTGGAGACATTATCTATTGGAAAGAAGATTCAAACGTAGGACAGACCACATGAGCTTGAAGTATTTGTTTTATCAACCAAAATTGAATGATAAGAAAGATAGGGGGATGGAATTCCTTTGTGAATTTTATTTTTAAATCAAGCATGTAAAAGGGAAAGAAAATAAGGTTACAGATGCTCTTAGCAGAAAATTTCATGTTGTGGCATTAAGTATGTGCAAATCAGATTTGAAGACAAGAGTTCTTGAAGACCAAAACGGTGATGAAACTTGCCTTCAAATTAAAGAAAAGTTGCAGCAGGGTAATGTGGATGAAGCATGTGCAAGATATAAGTTGGGTGAGGATGATGTTCTCATTTATCAGGGTACCAGATTGTACATTCCAAACAGTGCAGATTTGAAGAAGCATGTGATGGATGAAATACATCAAATGCCATATTCTGGACACCTAGGATATCAAAAAACTATAACAACATCAAGAAAGCAATATTTTTGGCATGGTATGAAGAAGGACATAGTTGAGTACATTGTTAGGTTTCAAAAGTGCCAACGGGTCAAGGTAGAGCACCAACATCCAGCAGAATTGTTGCAGCCCTTACCCATTCCAGAGTGGAAGTGGGAAGTGTTCTCTATGGATTTTATAATAGGTCTTCCCATGACAATGAAGAATCATGATTCAATCATGGTTGTGGTGGAAAAGATATCAAAGGTATCTCACCTCATTCCAGTCAAGTCCACTCACAAGGGTGATGACATTGCAAATGTATTCATGAGAGAGATATTCAGATTGCATGGATTTCCTAAGGTGATAATTTCTGATCATGATACAAAGTTCACTTCCAATTTCTGGAGAGGATTATTCTAGGAATTGGGAACTAGATTGAATTTCAGTACAACATATCATCCTCAAACATATGGCCAAACAGAGAGGGTGAATCAGGTTCTTGAAGACATGTTGAGAATGTATGTGATGGATAAACCATACAAGTGGGAAGATTACCTACACTTGGTAGAATTTGTATACAATAATGGACAACACGCATCATTGGGAATGAGTCCATTTGAGGTATTGTATGGAAAAGGATGCAGGACTCCAGTGAATTGGGATAGTCTGGTGAACAAGGTAGTGCTTGGGCTAGAGATGATCAAGGAAATGGAACAGGAAGTTGTTAAGATTAGGCATAATTAGCTCGGGACAAGAAAAAGAGTTATGCAGATTTGAAAAGAGTGCATAAGGAATTTCAGATTGGGGATCATGTTTATTTGAGAGTGAAACCAAGGAAAAGTTCTCTCAAGTTGGGGAGTTGTTCCAAGTTGGCACCAAGATATTGTGGTCCATTTGAAGTCCTAGATAGGATAGGGCCAGTTGCATATAGATTTGCATTGCCTACTAACATAAGAGCTCATAATGTTTTCCGTGTATCTTTGCTTAAGAAGTATGTACGTGATCCTAATCATATGATTGATTGGAATGTGATATAGGTGGAACCCGATGGAGAGAGTTCCAAATAGAGCCTATGTGCATCCTCAACAAGAAGGTCACATTGCTCCGTAACAGAGCCATCAGGCAAGTAAAGGTCCAATGGGAGCACCTTAGTCCCAATGAGGCTACATGGGAGCTGGAGGATGCCATGAGAGAGGCATTTCCATTTTTGTTCAGTTTTGAGAACACCAAGGATGGTGTTGTTCTAAGGGGGAGGGGAATATAATACCCCCATTTTGACCCTTATGATATATTGGTTTTTATGTAAATGTTGTGTACATGCGATGTATGTTTTCCTAGTGTGGAGCTCAAGGCCAAGGCCCTGCTAGTGTATGCTCGGATTTTATTTAAAATGAAAGCATTTGATATTATAGTATCCATGTGCTACTAAGCCATGAAATATTGTAAATTGATGTAAATATTAATATTTCAATAAAATACCAAAACTAGCTATGGAAGCAACTAATGAGAAGGGGACATGTGTATTCCACTGGGGAGTGGTGAGCGGGTTGTGGGATTGAACCATAGGCTTTCAAATGCCATCTTGAGAACCCATTTCACTTTTCTTGCTAACATTTAATTCTGTGTAAGAAAGTTGTTGAAGAAATCATTCCATGGATTCAATGGAGCATGGATAGCCCAGAAATTCATATGGCAGAGTATGGGTTCTATTTCCTTGACCCACAAGTCACTCTACCTAATGGGAATTCATTCTTCTATTAGAAAAATAGGATCGCAGAGAAATAACAATAAACAAAAACGCAAATATAATCACACACACATTACAAGAGAGACACAGATATATCGTGGTTCACCCCAACTTGGGCTACGTCCACACTGAAATTCGCCAATCCTTATTATTATGCCGTCCAACAAAGTGAAGGGACACAACCTGCAAAACAGCCGTTGCACCTCCTCTTCACTATCTCACAGTCTCTCTCGTGATCTCAAAGATCTTTACAATGCATAAAACCTAATACATCAACCCTAGCCGTATTACAATTTCTTTCTTTTATAAGGGAAATACAATGGGAAAATACCATGGGATACCCAAAACCATGGGCCTGGGATCATAACCAAACCTGGGGTACAGACACAGCTGAATAATAATATCTCTGAATTTGGAGATTAGGCTCCACAACCAACAATCTCCCACTTAGAGACTAATCACAACATCTCCACCACTGCTACACTTGCTGGACTTGGACTTGGCAACTTTCTCCTCTTCACCTTCATGCTAGAAGGCCAACTGAAACTGAGCAGGAACTCATTTTCTCTCTGGTCACTACCTTTGTGAACATGTCTGCAGGATTCTAGCTAGTGTGTATCTTTTCCAACTTCAACAGTTCATCTTCCAGAATAGAGTGTATGAAATGGTACTTGAGTTGTATATGTTTAGTCCTAGAATGGAATGTTGAGTTCTTTGCAATATGAATGGAACTCTGGCTATCACTGTACAACCTTCTATCCTTCTGCTTCTTACCCAATTCCTCCATAAATCTCTGCAACCAAATCATCTCTTTACTAGCCTCTGTAACAACAACATACTCTGCTTCTATTGTTGAAAGTGCAACAACCTTCTGCAGTTTCGAAATCCAACTTACTGTTGTTCCACCTACAGTAAACACATACCCTATGGTGCTCCTCCTACTATCCTTATCACCTGCCATATCTGCATCAACATATCCCTGTAGAACAGTGTCTGAACCTCCAAAACATAATGCATGAGTGGTAGTACCTCTCAAATACCTAAGAATCCACTGTACTTCCTTCCAATGTTGTTTACATGGATTGTTCATATATCTGCTCACAACTCCCACTGCTTGTGCAATATCTGGTCTTGTGCACACCATGGCATACATCAAGCTGCCAACTGCTAATTGATAGGGAATCCTGGACATGTGATATGTATCTTCCTATGTCTTGGGACACATTTCCTTACTTAGATTGAAATGGATGGCCAAAGGTGTACTTACTGGTTTTGTATTCTGCATTCTGAACCTCTCCAACACCTTTTGTATGTACTCACTCTGAGACAATGTCAATTTGTGATTTTTTCTATCTCTCGTTATTCTCATATCAAAGATTTGCTTTGCAGCACCCAAATCCTTCATCGCAAATTAATTAGCTAACTTACTTTTGAGTACATTTATATCATGCATGTTAGACCCTACAACAAGCATGCCATCCACATACAATAACAAGATAATATATATTTCATTGTCTAGCTTCTTGAAATAAACACAGTGGTCAAAATGACATCTACTATAACCTTGTTTTGTCATAAACCTGTCAAATTTTAAATACCACTGCCTTGGAGCTTGCTTCAAGCCATAAAAACTCTTTTTCAACTTGCATACCAAGTTCTCCTTACTTTTGACCTCATACCCTTGTGGCTGCTGCATATATATCTCTTCCTCCAAGTCCCCATGGAGAAAAGTTGTTTTTACATCTAACTATTCAAGATGCAAATCTTGTACCGCCACTAGACCTAAGATAGTCCTAATTGAATTCATCTTAACAACATGAAAAAATATTTCATCAAAATCTATAACTTTCTTCTGTGCAAACCCCTTTACAACAAGTCTCTCCTTGTGCCGCTTCTTACCTCCTTCTTCTTCCTTCAACCTGTAAATCCATTTGTTCTGCAATGCTCTTTTACCAGCAGGAAAATGAACCAAATCCCAAGTCTGGTTTCCTACCAATGAGTCTATCTCCTCATTCATGACTTGCTCCCACTTCTTTCTAGTTTCCACCTGCATTGCTTCTTCATAACATTCTGGTTCACTAGCATCAGTCATCAACAAATAATACATTGAAGGAGAGTATCGTTCAGGAAGTCTACTTAACCTGGTAGATCTTCTTGCAGTTGCAGGAGTTTCAGGAACTTGCTGTTGTTCTTGATTTTCTGGCACCTTTGGAACTTAATTTTCTGTAATTTCATCAACTACTGTGTACTCTGTGTTTTCCTTTTCTTGTTTCCTTTCTTGCAACTGATCTTTATACATGACCTTTTCATTGAATATCACATCTCTACTCCTAATGATTTTGTTATTTTCATAATCTCATAAACAATAACCAAAATTATCATCCCCATATCCAATAAAGGTACATTTATTGGATTTAGCATCAAGCTTTGTTCTATTTTCTTTATCAATATGGACAAATGCTTCACAACCAAACATTCTCAGAAATGAGTAGATTACCTTTTTATCTGTCCATGCCTCCTCTGGAATACCACCAACCAAAGCACTTGAAAATCCTCTGTTTATTAAATAAACAACAGTATTTACAGCATCCACCCAAAACTGTAAGGGAAACCCTGCATGTAGTCTCATACACCTTGCACGCTCCATGATCGTTCTGTTCATCCTTTCTGACATACCATTTTCTTGTGGTGTTCCTGGGATTGTCTTTTCTCTACGAATCCCATGATATGAACAGTAACTATCAAACTCCTTGCCACAGTACTCACCTCCATTATCAAATCTAAGATACTTCAACCTTTTTCCTATCTCATTCTCAACCAAAGATTTCCACTACTTAAAAGTAGTAAACATATCATATTTCTATCTAATGCAATAAACTCAAGTTTTCCTAGTTACATCATCAATAAATGTAACATAATAATGATAGCCACCAAGAGATTGTACCTGAGCTGGTCCCCATACATCTATATGCACTAGCTCTAAATTTTCATTCTTCTTCTGTTTCCCAACCCTGAGAAATCTGACTCTCTTCTGTTTTCCATAAAGACAGTTCTCACAGAATTCCAAACTTACCTACTTCAAATCTAGCAGCAACATCCTTGAGTGGAGAATCTGCATCCCCTTCTCATTCGTGTGGCCAAGCCTATGATGCCAGAATGCTGTATCTGTTCCTGTGGAAGCTAAAGAGATAGAATGGTCAGTATTATGAGGACATAAATACAACGTACCTACCCTGTCTCCTTTTGCTATCACCATTGATCCTTTAGTGATCTTCCACCACTTTTCTCCAAATGTAGATAGACAACCACCATCTCCCAAATACCTTGTTGAGATCAGATTTCTTTTCATAGAAGGCATAAGCCTAACATCTTTCAATAGCCAATCAGTTCCATTCTTAACTTTTATCCATAACTTACCCATTCCAACAATTTTACATGGCTCATCGTCACCCAATAAAACATGTCCAAAATCGCCTGGAACATAATCATGAAAATATTTCCTATGGGGTGTAGCATGACATGAAGCCCCTAAATCTACTACCCAATAATCGCTAGTATTATCTAATGCAAGAATCAAAGCATCTTGTAACACATCACCTGCTACATTTTCTTCCTGGATAGTTTCCTACTGTGCATCTCCTTTCTTCTTTAGATATCTACAGTCTTTCTTCATATGTCCTTTCTTTCCACAGTTCCAACACTCTATCTTTCCCAGTCTGGAATTAGATCTGCCCATTTTAGACTTCCCATGATTGTTAAGTTTATCCTAATTTGACTAGCAAGATCACTGAAAGAAACACCATCACAAGATAGATAAAGATTTACCCTGGGAAACCCTCATGGGGTAGAAAACACAGCAAAGCTTTCCTCAATATAGATAATCAACCAAATACAAGAAGTAGTCCAAGACTAGAGCTCCTTCTCCTCCTATGCATACCTCTCTCTCACTTGTGCGCTACTCCTAAGTGGATGAATGAATGAGATAAGTGAGGAACAACCTCCTCTACTTATACTTGTTTCCCGACTGACTTTTTACCCTATGGGGATGACCTCTTTCAGGAGAGTCTAATAACCCTCAAATAACTAACTTAGGGTTGACCTCACATGGAAGATCTAATAACCCTAGTTACCACAATCTCTCGGAGGAATAAACATCTTTGGATACATAACAAAGTACCATCAGAGGAATGAAACATCTCTGGAATAATAAAGTACAAATATAATATTCTTTGAAGTTACAATATTTCAACACTCCCCCTTAACGAGAAGGATATTGTAACAACATCTGCAGGAGCAAGGAGTCATCGACTATATGATACATGATACATCTATAAATCATTGGAAGCTTTCTTTATACATCATCATCAGTAACTCATTTACTTACTGGAACATAATCAATACTGGAACATCAGCATCGTCAGTATTGAGTCTTCATCTTTTGTAGCACTTGATCAGCTACAGCGTCATCATCATTGATAAACAACCTCATCATCTGGATCTAGTGATCAACATCATCATCTGGATCCCTCAATCAACAGTCTCATCGTCTGGATTTCTCGATCAACATCATCATCATCTAGAACATCATGATCAACAACATTGTCATCTTGATCATCACGATCAACAACATCGTCATATAGATCATCTCGATCCTCTCGATCAACAGTATCAACATAGGAGCATACTCTGCAATGCATAAGATCCTATTACAGGATGATCAATCGCTCTCACTTTAGGACATAGGTCCAAGGATGATACAATCCTGATCTGCTTACGGAATGATCAATCCCTCTCAATATAAGACATCTCTCATGTCTATGGATGATGCAATCCAAATCAACTTACAAGATGATCAATCCTTATCCTTTTAAGACACCTCACCATGTCTAGGGACGATTCAATCCCGAATCAACTTACAAGATGATTATCCCTTATCACTTTAAGACATCTCTAGGGACGATGCAATCCCGAATCGACTTACAAGATGAGTAGTCCTTATCACTTTAAGACATCTCACCATGTCTAGGGATGATGCAATCCCGAATCATCTTATAGGATGATTAGTCCTTATCACTTTAATACATCTCACTATGTCTAGGGACAATGCAATCCCAAATTAGCTTACATGATGATTAGTCCTTATCACTTTAAGACATCTCACCATGTCTAGGGATGATGCAATCCCGAATCATCTTACAGGATGATTAGTCCTTATCACTTTAGGACATGAGTCCAAGGATGATGCAATCCTGATCCACTTACGGGATGATCAATCCCTATCACTTTAGGACATGAGTCCAAGGACGATGCAATCCTGACCCACTTACGATATGATCAATCCCTATCACTTTAGGACATGAGTCCAAGGACGATGAAATCCTGATCCACTTACAGGATGATCAGTCCCTATCACTTTAGGACATGAGTCTAAGGACCATGCAATCCTGATCCACTTACGGGATGATCAATTCCTATCACTTTAGGACATGATTCCAAGGACGATGCAACCCTGGTCCACTTACGGGATGATCAATCCCTATCACTTTAGGACATGAGACCAAGGACAATGCAATCCTGATCCACTTACGGGGTGATCAATCCCTGTCACTTTAGGACATGATTCCAAGGATGATGCAATCCTGATAGTCCTCTTAGACAAAGTCTAAGTACCACTACATCGACCTCATCGTCGGAACAAGTAATCCTCATCATCAACCTCATCATTGGAACAAGTAACCTCATCATCGATATAGGTATCCATATCATCGATACAATATCCTCATCATCGATACAGTATCCTCATCAATACAGGTATCCTTATTATTGACCTTACCGTCAATATAGGCAATCTCATCATCGATATAGGTATCCACATCGATACCAGTATACAAATATCATCATCAATCATATCACTCCCCCTTTCGAGGAGGGTCTTTCTGAACAACACCAAGCTTGTCTTGGAAATACTCAAACTTTACTCGAGATAGAGGTTTGGTCAATATATCAGCAACTTGTTCGTCACTGCTTACATATTCAAGATTGATCGCTCCTTTCTATACCATATTCCGTATATAGAAATACCAGATCTCTATGTGCTTTGACTTATCATGGAACACTAGATTCTCTATCATCTTGATACAACTCTGGTTGTCACACAGGATCACGGTGGGGTCCATCTCTAAGTCAAACAAACCTGATAACAACTTCTGAAGCCATACCGCTTCACAACTAGCAGAGCAAGCAGCTATATGTTCCGCTTCAGCTGTGCTGAGAGCCACACTAGACTGCTTTCTGCTATACCACGAGATCATGGCAGATTCTAGACAATAACATCCACCCAATTTACTCTTCCTATCTGATGCACTTCCTGCCCAATTAGCATCTGTGTAGCCATACAATCTGAAGTCATGATCCCCATGATAACATAGACCAAAATCTATCGTACCTTTTAGGTACCTCATCACATGCTTTGCATCTATCAGGTGAACTTGTCTAGGTTCCACTAGATACTAACTTAGGTTGTTCACCGCAAAGCATATATTTGGCCTAGTATTTGTTAGATACATTAATGACCCAATAATTTGTCTATACAGTGTCACATCCACTAACTCTGAAGAGTCATCATCTAACATCTTTGAGTTGGAATCCATGGGAGTGGCCATGGCTTTGCATTCTAGCATATCGAATCTTTTCAATATTTCCACAGCATACTTACCCTGGTTGAGAAAGATTCCTTTTTGGCCGTGCCACACTTCTAGACCTAGGAAGTAGTGCATCAATCCAAGATCTTTCATCTCAAATTCTGAAGAGAGCTTCTTCTTGCACTCAATAATCTGTTTCTCATTTCCAGTCAGAAATAGATCATCCACATATAGCAACAATATGACAGGTTCATCATTCATAACCTTGAGATAAAGATTAGGATCAGCCTTACTTTTGGTAAATCCCAAGCTTGTCAAGAAACTGTCAATTCTTCCAGACCAAGCTCTGGGAGCTTGCTTCAACCCATACAAGGCCTTCTTTAGTTTGCACACATGGGTTCTCCCATATTCCACCTCAAATCCTTGTGGTTGTTCTATGTACACTTCTTCCTCAATCACACCATCCAGGAAAGTTGTCTTTACATCCATCTGGTGTAATTCCCACTTCATCATGGATGCAAGTGCCATGATGGTTCTAATGGAAGTGTATCTAGCAACTGGTGCAACTGTTTCTTCATAGTCAATTCCCTCTTTCTGAGAGAATCCTCTGGCCACAAACCTTGCCTTATATTTTTCAATGCTACCATCTGAAACATGCTTTATTTTGTATATCCATTTGGAGGATACCACACTTTTGTCTTTTGGTTTGGGAACTATATCCCAAACACCATTCTTCATTATTGACTGGTACTCCTTAGTCATTGCCTCTACCCACTCTTTCTTATGAGATGCTTCTTCATAACTAGTGGGTTCTTGATCTACCAGATCACACATCAAGGCCATATAGTTGGAAAATGACTTTGGTTTCTTGCTCACTCTGGTGGAGCCTTCAGGAGCTCCATACTTTTCTGCTCCTAGAATAATGTCTATTGCCCATTCTAGCTTTCTCTTTCTTGATATGTTTGTGATAGGGGGTTCTTATGGTTCTAACATGTATGGTCTTCTGGTTTTACAACTTCAGGGTTGGGTATAGCCTCTACAGTTCTAGAAGGTGCATCTTCTTCATATACTTCTTCATACTGGCACTTCCTAGATCTCTTGAGAGTTGCTTCTTCATCAAATCTCACATCCCTACTTATTTCCATATGATGGAAACCTGGGATGTAAATTCTGAATGCTTTGGATGCTTCATGATATGCAACAAAAACTCCCTTCTTTCCAGAGGGATCTAGCTTGGTCCTCTTTTCTTTTGGAATGTGAATGTATACTGGGCATCCAAATATCTTGAGGTGACTTACCTCAGGTCTCTTTCCTGTGAACACTTCTTCTAGAGTTTTGAAATCAAGAGCACTATGAGATAGTCTATTTTGCACATAGACTACTGTCCTAGTTGCTTCAGCCCATAGGTACATAGGTAGGTCTTGATCATGTATCATGGTGTTTACTGCTCCCATAATAGTTCTATTCTTTCTTTCTGCAACACCATTTTGTTGAGAATTATAGGCTGTGGTTAGTTCCCTCTTGATTCTAGCTTCTTTACAAAAGTCTTCAAAATCCTTTGAAGTATATTCTCTGCCATTATCTATCCTGAGTATTTTGATCTTCTTTTCTGAATGATTTTCTATCAAGGCTTTGAACTCCTTGAACTTTCCAAAGACTTCATTCTTTCCTTTTAGAAAGTATATCCAATTCTTTCTTGAATATTCATCAATAAATGTAAGATAGTATTCATATCCACTCAAAGATGTGGTGGGCATTGGTCCACATACATCTGAATGAATTAATTCCAAGGTACCCTTAGTCTTTGTTTCACACTTTGGAAATGGATTCTTTATATTCTTCCACTTTGCACATCCTTTGCATGTGCCATCATGATCAATCTTTAAGTATGGAAGTCCTATAAATACCTTGCTCACATGAGGTAGTGCTTTGTAGTTAATGTGAGCAAGCCTGCTATGCCATAGCTCATTTGGGCTAGTGGATTCATGTACAAGGGAAGCTTCTGGATGGCCCTTGAGTTTGTATAGACCTCCTTCCTCTTCACCAATAACAATTGCATCCTCAATTCATTTTCCTTTGGGCCACATTAGTACTTGTCCATCTATGAATGCAACCCTAAAGCCTTTCTTATCCAAAGCAGAGATAGAGAGTAAGTTCTTCTTCAAACCTGGTACATATAAGATGTCTTTCATCTTCAATGGGGTTCCAGAATCAAGCTTGTAACTTGGTTTACCAACTCCCTTGATGGGATATTGATAGTCATCTCCAAGGGATACCTTCTGTGGAGAAGTATTTTCTTCAAGTTTTGAAAGAGTCTTCTTTTGACCTGTCATGTGCTTTAAAGCACCACTATCAATGAGCCATTTATCTTCTCCAGGTGTTATTTCCCCAGAGAGTGCAGAGAACAAAACATACTCTTCTGCATCTTCTTCTTCCTCTACTTTAGATCTTTTCTTTTGAGGATTTTCCTCCTCTTGTTCTTCCTTATCATCTTCTGCTAGATCAGCTTGATGTCTTTTGTGGTCAAAACCCTTTTTCTTCTTTAGAGGAAAATCCTTAGCAATCTGTCCTATTTTTTTACAAGTAAAACATTGGAATGAGGAGTAATATCTTATTTGATTAGTTCCTCTTCTCTTTTGAAATATTTGAGGAGGATGAGACTCCTTGTGACTATCCTTCTTGAAGTGGGATTGATTCCTTCTTCTTTTGGTGTGGGTGGCCAAGGCTTGGTCATCTTCCTTGAGCAAGGATTCTCTGTTGGAAACCCTAGCTTCTTCTTGAATGCAATCCTCCCATACCACATCAAAATTCATACTTTCTTTTCTGGCACACATAGTTTGGATGAAAGACTCCCAAGATCTAGTGACACCATTTAGAGCAGTCATGACTAGCTCATCTTAATCAAGGGTATCTCAAATAGCATCTAGTTGTTCCTTGAACTGGGAAACCCTTGAGAAATAATCTTGAACAGATTCTCCTTTATTCATCTTGGTGCTCTTCAGTTGAGCTCTCAGGTTCATCTTCCTATTGATGTTCTTTCCTTCATACATTCTGGAAAGGGCATCATACATTTCCTTTGGAGTCTTCTTGGATGCCACTTGGGGAATCAAGTGGTCTTTGATAGAATCAACAATGATTCTCATTTCCCTAATTAAATCCTTCCTATGCTTCTCTTTGGCTTCATCTTCTTCAGGTTTTGCAACCTCATCCTTGATATATTGGGCAATATCATTCTCTTCAAGAATGAGACCAATCCTGTATTTCCATTCCCAGAAATTTTCTATACCCTCTAGCTTGTCTTCAAGCTTAGTGCTTGGAGCCATCTTATCCAGGGGTCAAAGAGATTGAAGTTTCTCAAGAGATAGAATAACAATTACCAGGAGATGTGCTTGATTGAGTTGAAAGTTCTAGTGTGTTCTACTTCTGGAAACTTCAACTTTTCACCTTTCGGATCTGCACCAGAATTTCTGGTTTTCTGGTCTTCTCTTTTCTGGTTTTCTGGTGCATAGGTTTGCAACTTTTCTGGTTCACTGGTGCACAGGTGCGCAGCTTTTCTGGTTCTCTGGTTTGCTAGTTTTTTGCACTTTGGTCAAACTAGGGTTTGAATTTCCTGGAGTTCTACCCAACCAAAAATCTTGATCCAGGGCTCAAAAATTTGATTTTGAGGAGGGCTATCCAGCCATGTAATCAGAATCCAAAAATTCCAACTTTTGCGGAAACCCTAATTTTCACCGGAGGAGGAGAAAAAGGTATTTTCAGCTTGTAAAATATGCCTATTCAGGCTAGCTCTGATACCATGTTAATTTTAGCCTAATTTGACTAGCAAGATCACTGAAAGAAACACAATCACAATATAGACAAAGATTTACCATGGGAAAACCTCATGGGGTAGAAAACTCAGCAAAGCTTTCCTCAATATAGATAATCAACCAAATATAAGATGTAGTCCAAGACTAGAGCTCCTTCTCCTCCTATGCAGACCTCTCTCTCACTTGTGCGCTACTCCTAAGTGGATGACTAAGTGAGATAAGTGAGGAACAACCTCCTCTACTTATACTTGTTTCTCGACTAACTTTTCACCCTATTGGGCCGACCTCTCCCAGGAGAGTCTAATAACCCTCAAATAACTAACTCAGGGCCGACCTCACATGGGAGATCTAATAACCCTAGTTACCACAATCTCTTGGAGGAATAAACATCTTCGAATACATAACAAAGTCCCATCGGAGGAATGAAACATCTCCGGAATAATAAAGTACAAATATAATATTCTTTGAAGTTACAATATTTCAACAATGATTACCTTGGCTCTTTCCCCTCTCCTTTTGTCTTCCTCTACTCTCCATGGTCAACGCATTACCTGATGTCTCACCTGTTCCTTTTCTTTGCATTTCCTTGCTAAGAATAACACTAATAACATCATCGAATTTCAAGGTGTTTGAACCAGAGACAGAGTTACTTACAGCCATGACCAAGCTATTCTATCTTTCTGGCAATGAACACAAAATTATAAGATCCATAACCTCATCATCAAAGTTCACACTTACATAACATAGTTGATTTGTAACCGTATTAAACTCATTTAAATGATCAGTAACAGATCCACCTTTAGACATCTTCATATTAAATAAACGCTTCATTAGAAATAGCTTGTTGGAGACCGAGGGTTTTTCATACAGCTTACCCAATGTGCTCATCAAACCCTCCATTGTCGTTTCTTTTGAGATATTGAAAGCAACCGATGAAGTCAGGTTCAACCGTATTGTTCCTAGAGCCTTTCTGTCAAGAACCTCCCATTCTTCGTCCTTCATAGCCATTGGCTGTTTAGATTTTCCTCCCAACATCAGGAATAGATCCTTCTGGTACAGATAGTCCTCCATTTGCATCTTCCATAACTGGAATTTTTGGCCGTTAAACTTCTCGACCTTAAACTTTCCATCTTCTGCCATTGCTCCCACTCGAACCATAAACCCTATCTTCTTGTGGGTTTATCTTCCAAATAGACCTATGGCTTTGATACCAATTGTTAGAAAAACAAGATCGCAGAGCAATAAAAATAAACAGAAATGCAAATATAATCACACACACATTACAAGAGAGACACAAATATATCGTGGTTCACCCCAACTTGGGCTACATCCACAATGAAATTTGCCAGTCCTTATTATTATGCCATCCAACAAAGTGAAGGGATACAACCTGCAGCATAGCCACTGCACTTCCTCTTCATTGTCTCATAGTCTCTCTCCTGATCTCAGAGATCTTTACGATGCATTAAACCTAATACATCATCCCTAGTCGTATTACAATGTCTTTCTTTTATAAGGGTAATACAATGGGAAAATACCACGGGATACCCAAAACCATGGGCCCGAGATCATAACCAAAACTGGGGTACGGACACAGTTGAATAATAATATCTCTGAATCTGGAGATCAGGCTCCACAACCAAAATATTCCTCGTTCCCATTCCATTAGGGAATATCTAGGCTTCATTTTTCATCCATTACTCATGCCCAACAATGAGAAAAACCAGAAATCGCAATTGTGAACTAACCCACGTTTTGAAGTGCCATAAATGCCCAAGATTTTGTATTGATAGTGAAATCCAATGGGGGATCCATAGACATGAACCTGGGGAAAAATTGAGAATATTAGATATCCCGAAATCCATTGGAAAACCCAGCTTTTATAGCCCAAAAATACAATTACGGGATTGAGTTATTTGGTCACTGAATTGTGAAAATGCAAGTGTGCATGATAGAACAAAGGTTGGGATTGCTTGATAAACCCAGTGAAGACTAGAATCTCAAGGAATTATTAGCTTGGACCTTTCTCTGCCCACCCTGAAGAGCACTGGAGGTAAGGGAAACCTGAGGGACTGTGCAGCAGAGAAGGGCACCTTCCTTGTGTTGGGTGTGGTAGGTATTGTGGGTGCCATGATTGCTTGAGTTTAGTTGAAATGTATGTAGCTCTGTGGTTGAGCTCATTGTCTTATTATCCTCCTCATTTGACTCTTGCATGCTGGATAAACCCAACCGTGTGATGGATTAGCATGACTATTTGAGTAAGATCATGGTTGTGAGTGAGCCTGTCTAGTTCCTACTTAGCAGATACACATCCTAGCTCGGGGGTGGTCTCTCAGCTGAAAGAATACAAAATGGACAGAGACCTATGGTTGGGGGGAACTTTTCTCTCACATATCCAGTTGTTGGATAGCTTCATCTTATAGATAAGTATTTTCCATGGTTTGAATTTTGTTAATTATGTGTTCTGCCATGTTTTTAATTAATGACTGCATTTGAAATGTTGGATGCATGATGTAGTTGTGTGTGGATAATGTTTATTTCCACTCTGTTTATATTGAGTATGAATCTGTACTCATATGTTTCTATTTATTATGAAACTATGAATAAGGAACAAAGATGAGTTTTCCAAATAAACCTGAGAATGTTAGTCATGTTTCCTCCCTTGCACTGGATCGATGGAAGGGGACATGACATCATCATTATATTAGCCAACCATGAACACAAATTATTGATCCATATAATAATATATTAGTCCATGGTCACCTAGATCATTTTAAAGTTTTGTGTTATGTTTTTGAGGTAATTACAACATCAAAATAACACCTAAAATAGATCTATAACAACCTAATGGATCTAGAAAATTGCTCTAAGTCATTCATAATGAACAGTTCAATACTAAATGTTATAACCAATTTCCCTTAATTACAATTTATGTATTACGACAGTTGATATATTCCTTCCACAACAACTTCTATAGGGGTTCCATAACAGCTAGAAAACACCACAGATCTAATAAATAGTTGATTTCACCTAAAGTGCAATCTTGATATTTGAAATATTTTGTGGGTTTCTCTATCACCATTCGATGCTTCCTTATATTAAAAAATATTCAAAATCCATTGCACATATCTTGTTCTATGAATAAATCATTCATTGGACCATGATATGCATTTTTTAAACAATACCAAATTATGCGTGAAGACAATACCAAACCAATATTTTCAATGAGAATATCAAGCAAAGTTTGTCCAATGTAAGTACTTTTGATTAAATTTTATCCCAAAGAGATTAGATTCCCTAACCCTTACCATAAGAATTATAAATAAATTTCAATAATTTTTGAAGGGATGATCCCACTAGTCACGAAATATCCAAAAATGCCAAACTCAAAATTGATGGTTATATCACTAGTGTTGCATTTCGCCCATACAAAAGTAGTTTCATTCAACTATTCACGAGAAGACAAGAACCCATCACTAAAATTTTGACAATCTTAAAAAATGATGACTGCACTTTACATCTCCCTATTTGCACTTTGAGAAAGAGGTAGCACAAACAATACTACTGTTGAAATATGCTCAAATCCAATCCTCCTAACTTCCATATCCTCCTCAAGATCCATGCTAAAATTTTGTTTCAACTTCCTTTAATTCTAACCCAAAAAGTTAGTTTCTTATATTTCTTCAAGACAACACTCAAAACATTAAATGCAAATCAACCCAAAGAGCTTCCTTAAAAAAATTGTTTATGAACCTTGTCATACAATCTCATTTAGGACAGAACGAACGAAAAAAAAATAAATAAATAAATAAATAAATAAAATAATAATAATAATAATAATAATAAAATAAATAAATAAATATATATATATATGTATGAGCGGTTGCCACTAATCATTATATCCCTAATTAGAGAAAATATTCATGCTCTCAGTGCATTTCATATTTTTCCTTTTACATGAGACGATATATGAAACAAGTAATTATTATGTTTATCCCAGTATATGATCAAAACAAATACTACCAAAAAAACACCTTAATATCCATCCAAAGTCATCTAAATAGGAACACAACTATCTATCAACAATAACCAGATCATATATAACCCTTATGAATTGTTTTGTAACTCACAACAACTTTCAATATGTGAACCAATATATGAATTAGTGAACCATGGAAATTAATCCAGGAACTCATACCTATGAATGTGTTTTCTTCCATGTTGTATGACATCATACTCTCAGATGTAGGAATGGATTCTACAACAGCTTATTTAACTATATGTTTTTATGGAGAAACACATCCGTCTATTCCAATAGTTTCTTTGGCTTGTCCATGTCAGCTACATTTTTAGGTGTTGGCTCTCGTGGAGCAACAACAAGTCCTTCTATTGTTGTCTCTTATGTAGCAACAATAGGGATTCTTGATGTTGGTTCTTTTTTAACATCATCAATGCTTGATGTGGCAACACCAGTGTCTTTCCTTGAGAAGCTTCCAGTCCTTATCATTTGCTGGATAATTTAGGGGGTGTTGGAATGGACTTGAACTATGGAAATAACTAAGATAATTTCATGATTTCAATGAAGCGATGAGGGTTTCCGATTAAAGAAGGGTGGTAATGGTATGGGCATGCAAGGTAAAGGTAATGGAATCCCCCCCAACTGAAGAATGTTTTCATCCTAAAAAAAAATACAAATCGTAAGGACATGAAAGGTAAAGGACATGGTGTGGTCATGGATGTTCCACCCCAACTAAAGTGTTTTCCATCCTTGAAAAAAAATGAGAAATTTGAAGGAAGTTATAGGATAGAAAAACAAATGACGATTAAGGGACTTTCAAATTAAATACAAATCCATAGAATTCAATGAATCGGTCAAACAATTAGAAATAAGAAGCATAAATGTACCTACTAAAAAGTCTATAAAATTTGCAACAGGTAGATGACATTCTATTGCATGTTCTTCAAATTGTTTCATGGAAATAGTAAACATTTTTGTTAAGGACTATCAAAAAAATTTCCACCTGGTTTTGAAATATCCATGAAGTTTGAAGGAAAGACTACTTCTACAACATCTTGTTATACTACAAGTTCTTATGGGGCAATAGTCTTTGCTTCTTGGGAAATTTCTTCAACTAATTTCTCAACTATTAGTTCTTGTGTGGCAATAGTAGGGCCTTTTGAGGTTGGTTCTTGTGTGGCAATAGTAGGGCCTTTTGAGGTTGGTTCTTGTGTGGAAACCTTAGATCGTGAAGGCATTGGTTCTTGTGTGGAAACACCTATTTATTCTCCTTTATGATCATCTATAACAGTGGTTCATCTGTGAAGTGCTACTAAGAATACAAACATACTTGAGATGTGTAGTATATTGTTAAATATTGAACGTCAAGGATGTGTACTAGACAATATTAGTGGCATGCAAGAAGGAGTAAAGCCTTTGATGGATTGGTATAAAAAACTCGTGGAAATATTTATTCAACATTAAAACTAGAAAGGTATCTCATCCTTTTAAGTGGGACAAGTTACTTTATTAGGTGGGTTAGGAATGAGTGGAGCAAGAAGGTATGGACGTCTTTTGGAGGAAAGAAGTAGGCTAAACTTGTGATGTGATAGAAATGGTTCCATGAATAATATTATGAGGAAAATTATTGGATTTCAAAGTTAACAACATAATAAAAGGAAACTTCCTTAACATCACCAAGTAATTATCTTTGAGCTGGGAAAAATGTATGGGCATAGCATGGTACCTTAGGTTTTCTTGAAGGGTTCTTTTGCAAAAATGACATTATTGATCTAGAAATGGGATTATTTTCATAGAATTGTTTCTTGGATTCTATAGTAGTTGTACTTAATTTTGTAGCATGGCTATTGATGTGATTGTCAAATCAATTATTCATTTGTCTTGTTCTCTATCCATGTGCAACTCTTACGAAAAGTCTTCTTGTTGTCTTTGCTCAGTAGTTGGAACACTTCTATATAAAGCTCCTAGGAACTTGAAATTCAAATACAAATAATTCAAGGAATCAACATTATATGATAATGCACTTTACATTTTTTATGTCTTGGTGGCATTCCCTTTTAATGAAAATTGGTCTTCAAAAAATGCTCGTTCATGGATTGATCTCCATTATCCGTCTTTGATATGAAAAAATACTAGCACTTCTATGCAATAAAAGGTGAAATCGTAGAAGAAGAGATGCATATAGAATTTATTCTTCTGAGAAATTAAAAAAAATATTGCAAATAGTGCATAAAAAGTAGATCTTAAAAAGTAATTTTCGTATTTTTACCTGTCAAGGAGTGGTGGCCATCCTAGACTACGTGGCAATGTTTCTATGATAAATTTTTCATTTGATGTTCTATTGGAGTGATTCCAAAGCCATATTAAAGTATTTTCATAGGGATTATACTATATAAACAATTTTATATGTCAAACCTACAAAAAAACAACTTGCATAGTAGAGTTGTTTTTTATTTCCATTCTAGATTAATAGTCACAATTTTATGTACAATTTTTTTTTTGATGATGTATTGAATTGATTACAATTGGATATGAAAGTATATTCATGTAGATAGATCCAATTAAAATATTTTTTTGATATATAATAAATTGATTGTTAAAATAAATCAATGAATAGTGTAGGAGGTATAGTTTTAACGGTGCATATTTTGGGACAGACCATTAGTACTTTGGGCATAAGGTTTTTATATGATACTGAAATAAAAGATTTGAAGTCTGATTGGAAACTAGAATATAGGGATAATATTACCTATAATATGCTTTTAAATTATTTCCCTATGATATATGATACCTCAAAACATGACTATCCCAACTCTATTTTTTATTAAATTTGTGAAGTCGAAAGCTACAAGGATAAATAAATGACCTATTTGTATTAAAGTGTGACCTATGAATTTGATATGTATTTTGTGTGTTGTTGTAGATGTATTAGTGTAATTCTTCCCTAATATACCGAATATACCAAAAAACTACATCAAAAAAGTTGAGATGTGAACAAATATTTATATGCCAATTTTTATGTGCAAGACTAGAATTAAAAAATTATCACTTGCTAGGTTGTATAAAAACATTCCTCTTGAATTTTATAGAAATTATTTCTTCTCTATTTGAATATTCATGTTATATATTCATTAGGCTCAATTCATGGTAACCCTATCCTTGCAAACTTTGTTTCCCTCTTTTTCTTTGATTCTACAGTGCTAGTGACCAAGGCTGTCATAGTTGTTTTTGGGCAACAAGCTAACATTGTTACGTCTTCTCATTAGTTATTTGTTTCATTATTTCTAATATAACAAGTAGAGTTACTAAGGGAAACAAGTCCCTGCTGAATTCGGTGCATAGATACTACTATATTGTTTAAGGCTAACTTAATGGTTGTAGATTGTGCTCATGGGAAGTGGTGCTCATGGCATTTAATTTGTTAATTTTTATTCTAGTAACCTCTCTTGGACTATTGTTCTAACATAATGTTGTGGGTAACTAGTCTTTATGTGAGTTATAATCAAGATTTTAATGTATGGGTAATTAGTCTTTATGTAAGGTTCTTTATTTTTAGGTTTCCAAATCTCAACATTATCTTGAAACAAAAAAAAAATGACCAAAAGATTGTTTTAAGCCAATGTAAATGCCCATATTATTAGGTTTCCAAGTCTCAACATTATCTCGAAACAAAGAAATTTTGTAAGCCAATGTAAATGCCCATCAAAGAGTTTTTGAGGATCGAGGGATGGTAGTTGAAGAGAAGATGGTGAGAGGAAGGACATGCATCAAATACAGTGGGGGTTTTCTTTCATTTGGGATGTATTATCAACAATTGTCCCTTGACTCTTGCAAAACCAAATTAGATCATAGAGAATTCTAAAGTGTAGGATGATTCTTGTTCAAAGAAAGTAGTAATCATTTGGATGTAGAATTATTGTTTTATTTCTTAGATACGATGAAGTTGTTTTGAATTATACATTGATTAAGTACATCGTCCAAATTGTAATTTGTTGGAATAGAGATGTAAAATGTAGCCAGTTCAGGTTGCGACACATGGGTTGTGTAAGGATGGAAACACGGGCCTTTGCATTTGTACAATAACTAGATAGAAAATGAAGAAATTTTTATGTGACGATTTCCTCAAACAACAAGAGTAACTATTTTCAATTTGGGGAAGGATCAATTTTAAATTTATTTTTTCAATAGATAGTGTTGACCTTTAGTTAAGTTTTGGTTGGCAGAGTTAGGTGTATTTTATATTAAATATGGGTAATATGCTGAAAATAATATTATTAATAAAATAACTAATATGTTTGTTGATGTATTTGTAACTTCAGAAGATATTCACTTGTATGTTGCATGCATTACATTTGTACTTTATTGTATCCCCAATGAATATTTATTATTCCTCTGATTGGAAGTGTCATCATTTGTATTTGCAAGTGTCGCAAGTCATATTGTAAGTGTCGTAATTTATACTTGATGGGTTATTAGACCACCTTGGTGGGGTCGGCCCTGTATGAGTTAAAGGGTTATTAGACCACCCTAGTGGGGTTGACCTAGTGACAAGTGGTAATGGGTTAAATTAGACTCTCCTAAGGGAGGTTGGCCCAGTTAGAGTAGAAGGCAAGTAAAGGTAAAGTATAAATAGAGAGGAGCACCTCTCTATTTATCCATTCACACACTCACTCACTTCACATTAGTGAGAGAGAGGAGGAGTGCGCACAAGTGGAGGAGGAGAAACTGCTAGGAGACTATCTCTTGTTTTGGGGTTTGATCTTTGTGATCTTTGTATTGGTGCTCATTCTATCGATGAGGAAGTTGTGGGGTTTTTCACCTTCTTGGTTTTCCCCGGTGAAATGCTTTGTGTCTCTTGTCTCTTATGTTTGATATGTTGTACATGTTGTTCTCTCAGTTAAGATCCTAGATCATATTGAATTCAATGATGAGAAACTAACATGGAATCAGAGATAGCCTAAAGGAAGGCATTGTATGGCATTTACGACACTTGTTTCACTTACGACAAATTGGAAGCTAGGGCTTGATATAGTAAAAACCAGTCATTGTGGCACTTCCTAGGAACAAAGGTCATATCTTGGGATATGAAGCTCCAAATGCAATTCCGTAAAAATTGGCAGTTATGGAACAGACTGTAGTTTCATAGGTCTGATTTTCAGAGGCCAAAGTTGAAACAGTGACTCGTGGCATTCTGTACAAGTTCTCTATGTTGTTTCATCCCATAAATAGGTCATGTTGCAACACTTGGCATATCTCTCTCATGGAGAATCCATTTAAGCTCGGATCTGTGGAGTTGGAAAGACGACAGGTCAATCTACTAAAGGTCGAAGTTTCAGACCCTGAGGATCCAAAATTTCATAAATACATCAGAAACAATATGGCAAATATTTATGTCAATACAGAATTGGATTCTGAGCACTTACATTTTTGGCTTGTCACTACTGCGGGAAATTAGGGATTTTGACAAAAGTGGAATTTTGGAGTGATCTCAGCACAGGATTTATCTCCTTATAAAAATTGAAATCTAGAGACAAAGATCGAAGTTTTTGGTTGGGTAGAACCCCGAGATCTATCAAACCCTAGTTCGGGTTTATGACCAGAAAACTAGATTTTGACAGAAGTTGCAGATCCAAAATTCATAGGTCATTTTTGGAGGATCAATTTTTGGAATTTTCAAAATCTGAGCACACCAGCTTGCTCGCCTCAGTTAATTGCATCTCCCAGTCCAGAAAGAAGTTCGAAATTCCAAGTTTGTTTTTTTACGGTTTCTCTGCCAAACCCTAGCCAGCTCCAGATCCAGTTTTAGGAAATCAAAGTGTATAGGATTGGGTTAATCCTAGAAGAGAATGAATCGGACACCTACATAAGTGAAGAAGTTCCATTTCCAAAGGGAGAATAGGCTAAGGCCTTACATAAGAAGACTGCAAAGAAATCCTGATAGGTATGACTTGAGTAGATACAGGGATGTTTTGAAATCTGTTCATGATTAAGTTTGTCTTCATATTATTAAGGTTAGTACAATCTTGATTAATTTTAGACTTGTCTTATCACCTTAGTAAGAGTATGAATGCATGTGAATGATAGAAGACATTCATTGATTAGGGTTATGAAACTTATGATTGTACTAATGCACTGTGGTGTTGTATGAGGATGATGTTGTACACTAACATGAAAGGTAGATCAAGAAAGACAAATCAAGTTCTAGATCAAGAACATATGACCATGGTGACATGAAGACAAAGACTCATCCATAGCCATTGGTCACATAAAAGCTTTACTTACGAGATATGTATAATTTGGTTCGATAATGATTAACTTATGAGATATGCAGGTTATTAGCACAAGGTCACTAAATCATTGAAGAGAACAAAGAAGACATTGTTTGGGTATATTAGACATAACTAGCAAACATGATAATCCATGTATGTTTTTCCTATATCAAGTTAGAATCCTACCTTGTGTTAGGATCTTATATAAGTATACTTTTTGTATGATTGATAATGATTATTCTTGAAGTTATAAGTTTGATTAATCATGGGTTTATGCATATTATGCTTATTACTTTGAGTAATGATATAACAAACCAGAAGAATCCTATGGTCAAATAAGAATATTCATGAGTAAAAAAAGTCCTCCCTGAAACCTTGAATACTAACACTTGTGATAACTTACCTGTGTATGAAATGACCATGACCATACATGTTTGAGATTATTTAGAATCATAATGTTTTGATAGTATTGAGATTATACTAATGAAGTATGATTATGTATGAGATCTCGAGGATGACACAATGATTACACTAGTGCACACTTAAGCTGCATAGTGGTCCAGGATGGATATAAGTTCAAGGACAGATAATCTAAGAATCAAAGATCAAGAGGGAGCACACTCTAGTAGTTCCTTTAAGGAAAAAATATTGAGAGGGATTCCACCCAACAACCAAACAAAGATAAGTATTTGAATTGTCAATTATTGTATATATGATTACTTAAATAATGTTGTTAAGTTATATACATACTTATGTTCCTAGATTTAGGATGTATATTATGCATATTAAGTTACATTAATGAATAAGATACTACTACTATAAGGAATGGGTAAGTGGCCTATGGTATTGTACAACATTCCATTGCTACTTATCTAGAATGAAACCTCTTTGCTGACATGTTGGGAGTTGTGCACACACTTAACAATGTTCTGGAAGAGACAGAATGCATCTAGAAAGTTACGGGATATGGATACATGTTGTATTGAAGCATTGGCTAAGATAATTTCATGACTGTATGAAATATGTCCTTATGTGTAAGATTTTGTTGTGAAAACTATGGGAAGTTTCTAATCATGCAATTGATTTAACTTGTAGGAAAGATCGTGTACAATCACCTACAAAAGAAGGACAATGACATTTGTTCGAGCGACAAATATGAAGAAAACTACCTATTGAATATATTGAAGAATCTGATGTTCCCAGGATCAGGGATGTAGTAATGGAAGGATTCCATGATCGAGGAGTACCAGTTGATCATGAAGAATGATGTATGGCCTGTGGTCCCAAGACCAGAAGGAAAGTCTAATGTGACCTCCAAGTAGATCTACAAGATCAAGCATGTTGTAGATGCCAGCATAGAGAAATTCAAGGAAAGGTTTGTGGCTTGTGGATTCTCCCAGAAAGAAGGGATAGATTATGAAGAAACTTTTCCACTTGTAGCCAGATTATGAAGAAACTCTTGCACTTGTAGCCAAATACACTTCCATCAAAATAGTACTTTCTCTGGCTGTAGTGATGAAGTGGAAGATACACCAGATGGATGTCAAGATAGCTTTCTTGAATGGTGTATTCGAAGAGGAAGTGTATGTGGAGAAGCCACTCGGATTTGAGACACATAACAGGGAGTCACATGTGTGCAAATTAAAGAAAGCCTTGTACGGTTTGAAACAAGCACCCAAGACATGGTACGACAGGATTGACAGCTTCTTGACTAGTTTGGGATTTACCAAGAGTAAAGTGGATTCCAACGTTTACTACAAAGTTGAGGAAGGAAATCCAGTGATACTCCTACTGTATGTAGATGACCTGTTTGTGACAAGTGAGATTGGGTTGATTGTTGATACGAAGAGGAATCTTGCTGTCAAGTTCGAGATGAAGGACTTGGGTATGATGCATTACTTTCTAGGTATGGAGGTGTGGGAGAGTGCAGATGGAATCATCCTTGGACAAGGGAAGTATGTAGTAGAGATCCTGAAGCGATTCAGGATGATGGAATGCAAGGCCATGTCCACACCTATGGAATCGAACCTGAAGCTATTGAGTGATGCTTCATCAAAGTCAGTTGATGCCACAATGTATCATCATATGATTGTGTCCTTGATGTACCTCATGAAAAGGAGATTAGATATTTGCTTTGCTATGAACACTTTGAGCCAGTTCCTAACGGATCATAGACATGTTCACTTGATTGTTGTAAAGCATATTCTGAGGTACTTGAAGGGTATGGCTGATTATGGGATCAAGTATGATGAGAATCAAAAGGTTAACCTAGAGGGTTATGTTGATTCAGATTGGGTAGGCAATGTTGCAGATAGAAAGAGCACTTCGGGGTGCCGCTTCAGTATGGGATTAGGTGTGATCTCTTGGTTTAGTAGGAAGCAATCCTGCATAGCACTAAGTATAGCCAAAGCAGAGTATGTCGCAGCTTGCTTGGCTATTTGTGTGGCAGTATGCCTAAGGAAGATAATGTCTAATTTGTTTGATCTCCAGTTGGATGCTACTTGTATCTTCTATGACAACCAGAGTTGTGTGAAGTTGTTCGAGAACCCGGTGTTCCATGACAAATTGAAGCATATTGAGTTCAAGTATCACTATATCAAGGATATGGTGCAGAGAGGAGTAGTGAAGCTAATGTGTGTTGCGATGTATGAGCATAGAGAAGATGTGTTGACCAAGCCACTAGCCAGGGTGAAGTTCAAGTACTTCGGAGAGAGGCTTGGTGTTCTTTAGATTGAATATACTTCCAGGAGGAAGTGTTGGGACACAGATGCAGGAGCCCTTCCAATCATGGTGGTAGGAGGATACTTCCCATGGTTGTGGATGTAAGTGTTGTGTGATGAGCATCAGGACGATGCTGCAAATGATGTTCTATATAATGATGATCAATATGATCATGAGCATCAGCATGATGCTCCGTGCGAGGATGATCAGGTTGATCATGAGTATCAGGATGATACTACAAGGGCGTGGATATGTGGTAGGTTGTGCAGTGGCATGTAATTTAGTCTTGGGAGATCCTATAGGTTGAGCAGTAAGCTCGTAATCAGTCATGGGATGTTCTTTCGAGGTTTTTCCTGGTAGCATATAATGTATTCCTGGGAGATCCGATAGGTTGAGTAGTAAGCTCGTAATCAGTCCTGGGATGCTCTTTCAAAGTTTTGCTTGGTAGCATGTAATGTATTCCTGGGAGATCCGATAGGTTGAGCAGTAAGTTTGTAATCAGTCCGGGGATGCTCTTTCGAGGTTTTGCTTGGTCGCATGTAATTTAGTCCTGGGAGATCCTATAGGTTGAGAAGTAAGCTCGTAATCAGTCCTGGGATGCTCTTTTGAGGTTTTGCGAGGTCTGCTTGTAATTTAGTCCTGGGAGATCTTATAGGTTGAGCAGTAAGCTCGTAATCAGTCCTGAGATGCTCTTTCGAGGTTTTGCATATGCACATAATCAGTCCTGAGATTCCACCTCTTTCAGGACGCTCATGGATATGATGAATACCGACATGGAGGCTAGGCCTACATCTAGCATGAAAAGGGGCTGGCTCTATAAAACTTCCTATGACGAGAAGAATTGAGAGATAGAACCAGTGATCTAGATGACAAGTACAGCAGCAGTGATGATGATGCTTCAGTGATCCAGTGATGATGACCCAACTCCATTATTGAAGACTTGTGTCTATATGTATTGATGACCTGTGTTAAGAGAATACCTTCCTAGTTAAGAGGGAGTGTTGATGTATTTGTAACTTTGGAAGATATTCACTTATATATTGCATGTATTACATCTGTACTTTATTATATCCCCAACAGAGATGTATTATTCCTCCAATTGGAAGTGTTTCCATTTGTATTTGCAAGTGTCGCAAGTCATATTGTAAGTGTCGTAACTTATACTTGATGGGTTATTAGACCACCTTGGTGGGGTCGACCCTGTATGAGTTAAAGGGTTATTAGAACACCCTAGTGGGGTCAGCCCAGTGACAAGTGGTAATGGGTTATTAGACTCTCCTAAGGGAGGTCAGCCCAATTAGAGTAAAAGGAAAGTAAAGGTAAAGTATAAATAGAGAGGAGCACCTCTCTATTTATCAATTCACACACTCACTCACTTCGCATTAGTGAGAGAGAGAAGGATTGTACACAAGTGGAGGAGGAGAAGCTGCTAGGAGACTATCTCTTGCTGTGGGGTTTGATCTTTGTGATCTTTGTATTGGTGCTCATTCTCTCTCTGAGGAAGTTGAGGGGTTTTTCACCTTCTTGGTTTTCCCCGATGAAATGCTTTGTGTCTCTTGGATCTTATGTTTGATATGTTGTACATGTTGTTCTCTCAGTTAAGATCCTAGATCATATTGAATTAAATGATGAAAAACAAACAATGTTTTGGTCCAAGAATATGATATGTTTAATTTTATTTTATTTTAGGGGTACCTGCACGAATTTGTTACCCAAAAAGGCCGCAATGGAAGTGCGTGAGAAAAAAAAAAAACAAGGGCATGCATGCACATTCAAGCGTGTGTACGCGCCCCTACTTCAGCAATTCTTATCGTCCACATTGGTGAGTTGACGTGGAAAAAATGTACATGCACGCGTTATTAACACGTACGCAAATATATGTGCACACACGTGTTTACATGCGCGCACGCGTGTTTGTAGCTTGTACATGCCGTCAGTGTGTACTTGCTAAAACACACGCACGCACCCATGGATAACATTTACACCATTAATTGACCAATGTTGACGCCATTTAATTCCAAACATTCAATACTTCAAAAATATTGCATCCTTGACATTTTGTGCATTATGATTCATGAGGTTATAATGACCCATGTTTTAGTGTAAGTGTGTGTGTATTAGTATTGGTTACGTAAACCATGGTAGTCCTGGTTATTATGCATAACTATGTTAGACATGGAGACCTATATGGTTGCTTAGGATATTCATTAATGATGATCATTGATAATTGATTATAATGTTTATAGACCTTAACTATGATATTTATTGATTGTGTTTATTATGGTGTTGGTATCATAACCAAAACTGGGGTACAAACACGGTTGAAACAACATCATCTATGAAACTGGAAGATCAAGATCCACAATTAACAAAGAGATAATGGGGTTAAGGGGGGAGCAATAGCATCCCACTTCTTACTTGGAAGGGTCACGCTTGGTCCAACACTAAACATGATTTGAAATGTAAACATGCTTAGAGGGTGGAAGAAGAGGATTGAGACCTAAATGAACGTTTCATAACTCAGGAGCTATGATATGAGGATGAAATGATTTGGGCCTTGGGCCCTAAATAATTTGTATATGAGTGTTTTTCACACCAAAGATGTCCCATAGGGCCTCAAACATGGTTGAGTAAGGAAATAATACAAAAAAAAACCCTCTTGTAATTCCAAAAAAAAAATTATAAGGGCCCCTGAATTTTCCCTGGGGGGTGTTTTGGTCACAACAATAGGATACATGAGCCATGAGTAAGTTTTGTAAATTGAAATAAGGGCTTTAATCCCTAAATGACCCTCTCAACCTCAACTGCCATGAACAAAACCTAAAATCCACAACGTGAGCCATCTATAAGGTGTCTTTGGAATCAAAGTTGAATGTGAGTGTCATTACAATGTCTTGGGAATCATGTACGAGTATTAAACAAGAGCCTTTGTCAATAATATTTTCTTCTTGGGAATATGAACACCATTATTTGTCCAATATAGATTATCCATAACATGCTTTATGCACCATGGATGGTTCTTGGGACCTTAACCCTAGTCTTCGTAGAAAAAAATAGCCTCAAGCCCTTGGCCATGGTTTATGGAGGGAAATAACAGTCTTAGACCCAAAAAATATTTTTTCAAGATCAAATGCAATGAATGCATCCTCATACTACCATGAAAGACCATGGATATGTTGCAATCCCTTGAACAATGTCAAAGAATGAAAATGTTAAGATTCAATATGCTATGACAGAAAATATCAACATTACATTCCATTTCACAACAATAGCATATACAGGATCACTAAAGAAACAACAAGCACAGCATAAACACAAGAGACACAGATTTATCCTGGGAAACCCTCATGGGGTAGAAAACCCAGCAAAGATTCCTCAATATAGATGACCAACAAATACAAAGATGAAAACCAAAGACATGAGATCCTCCTCCTCCATAGCAGACGTCTCCCTCACAAGTGCGCTACATTCTGAGTGATAGAAGTGTGTCAAATGAGGAACACACCTCCTCTATATATACACATCTCTGACTTGTACTTTATATTAACTAGGTCGACCCCAACTTTACCACTGGGTTAAACACCCCATTACAGTTGACTGGGCCGACCCCACTAGGTTGGTCTAAAAACCCTTTGACCCACATAACACATACAGGACCGACCCCCGCTAGGGAAGTCTAATAACCCAAGTTACCACATTCCAACGGAGGAATAAACATCTCCGGATATACAATAAGATCTTCACAGAGGAATGAAACATCTCTGGAATATTAAAGTACAAATATAATATTCTTTCAAGTTACAATATTTCAACACTCGCCCTTAACGAGAAGGATATTATAACAACATCTACACGAGCAAGGAGTCATCAACATCATACATGATAAATCTATAAATCATTGGAAGCTTTCTCAACATCATCAGTAACTCAAGCAGTTACTGGAACATCAACATCTTTAGTACTGAGTCTTCATATTCATTAGCTCAAATAGCTACAGCATCAACATCATCATCTGGATCCTCACGATCATCAGCATCATTATCACATGATCATCAGCATCGTCATCACACGATCATCAACATCATCAGCATCGTCATCACATGATCATCAGCATCGTCATCACATGATCATTAGCATCATCATCACACGATCATCAGCATCGTCATCATACGATCATAAGCATCGTCATCACATGATCATCAACATCATCATCATACGATCATCAACATCGTCATCATACAATCATCAGCATCATCATCACACGATCATCAACATCATCATCATACAATCATCAGCATCATCATCACACAATCATCAATCATCATATAACCAGCATCTAGATCATCTCGATCTACAGCATCTGGATCATCATTTAGATCAGCACAATCAATAACATCGTCTTCTAAATCATCAATATTAGTATCTACACCAATACAAGTATCCTCATCAATACATATCCTCATCAATACATTTTATCATCAATACAAGTATACATACAAGTATCCTCATCAATACAAGTATCAATGCATCAATACAAGTATCCTCATCAATCAAGTATACATAATAGCAGCTTACCTTGCAACACACATGATCATATTACAGGATGATCAATCCCGCTCTCTTTAGGACATAGGTCCATGGATGATACAATCCAGATCAAGTTCCAGGATGATCAATCCTTATTACTTTAAGACAAGTCTCATGTCTAGGGGTGATTCAATCCCATCACATACATTTTGAACCAAGAGTCCAGGGACGATACAGCCCTATCATTAATTCTCAGAGACAAATGTCTACGGATCAATTCTGGGACCCAATTCTGGGGAAGATACAATCCCCTACCTTTTCATTCAGGACTTCATTCTCGGAGACCCAGTCTATGGCTCAATTCTGGGACCAGAGTCTGGGCAAGATACAATCCCCTACCTGTTCATTCAGGACTTCATTCTCAGAGACCCAGTCTATGGCTCAATTCTGGGACCGAAGTCCGGGGAAGATACAATCCCCTACCTATTCATTCAGGACTTCATTCTCGGAGACATCTTGTCTATGGATCAATTCTGGGACCGAAGTCCGAGGAAGATACAATCCCCTACCTATTCATTCAGGACTTGATTCTCGGAGACATCTTGTCTACAGATCAATTCTGGGACCGAAGTCTGGGGAAGATACAATCCCCACCTGTCCACCATGGACTTCATTTTCGGAGACATCTTGTCTACGGATCAATTCTGTGACCGAATTCCAAGGAAGATACAATCCCCACCTATCCACCAAGGACTTCATTTTCGAAGACATCTTGTCTACGGATCAATTATGGCACTGAATTTCGGGGAAGATACAATCCCCACTTGTCCACCAAGGACTTCATTTTCGGAGACACATATCTATGGATCAATTCAAGGGACCAAATTCCAAGGACGATACAATCCCCACCTGTCCACTAAGGATTTCATTTTTGGAGACATCTTGTCTATGGATCAATTCTGGGACCGAAGTCCGGGGATGATACAATCCCCTCCTGTCCACTAAGGACTTCATTCTCGAAGACAAATGTCTATAGATCCTTTTAGAACATATGTTCAAGGATGATGCAATCCCCTTGTCAACTTATACCTTGTCTAAGGACTATCCACCAACCTCTCTGTCGACATCACCAATATAGGTATCCACATCATCGACCTCACTGTCAAGGCAGGCAATCTCATCATAAGTGACCACATCACTCCCCCTTTCGAGGAGGGTCCTTCTGAACTACACCAAGCTTTTCTCAGAAGTACTCAAACTTTACTTGAGGTAGAGGTTTGGTTAGTATATCGGTAACTTGTTTTCTTGAGGTAGAGGATTGGTTAGTACATCGGTAACTTGTTCATCAGTGCCTTCACATTCAATCTTTATAATTCCTTTTTGCACCATATCTTGTCTATAGAAATATCAAATCTCTATGTGTTTTGACTTATCATGGAACACTTGATTCTCTACCATCTTGATACAACTCTGTTTGTCGCACGGGATCACAGTTGGATCTATCTCTAATTCAAACAATCCTGAAGCCATGCCGCTTCACAACTAGTAGAGCAAGCCGTCATATACTCCGCTTGTGCTGAGAACCACACTAGACTACTTCCTGCTAAACCACAAGATCATGGCTGATCTCATACAATAATATCCTCCCGATGTGCTCTTTCTGTCTGATACACTTCCTGCTCAATTAAAATCTGTGTATCCATACAATCTAAGTTCATGATCTCCAAGATAACATAGACCAAAGTCTATCATACCCTTTGGGTACCTCATCACATGATTTGCAACTATCAGGTGAACACATCTAGTTTCCACGAGATACTTCCTAAAGGTGTTCACAGCAAAGCATATATCTGGCCTAGTATTCGTTAGATACATCAATGACCCAATAATGTGTCTGTACAGAGTCACATCAACTAACTCTGAGGAGTCATCAACTAACAAATTCAAGTCTGAACCCATGAGAGTGGCCATGGCTTCACATTCCAACATATCAATTCTTCTCAAGATTTCCACAGCATACTTTCCCGAGATGAGAAAGATTCCTTCTGAGCCTTGCCATACTTTTAGACCTACGAAGTAATGCATCAATCTGATATATTTCATTTTCAATTCTTCAACCATCTTCTTCTTGCTTTTCATGATCTATTTGTAAAAATAGATCATGCACATACAGTAATAGTATGATAGGTTCATCATTCGTAATGGATCAGCTTTAATTTTGGTAAAGACCAAGCTTATCAAGAAACTGTCAATTCTCCCTTTGTGACTGAACATCATTAACACTCCGTATTGAGTGATCTTCTGCAAATCTATTTGTGCCATCTCTCGTCAGATGGGTCTCCTGATATGAGCCTTGAGATCATTCGAACTCTGTGGTGAGTTCCTTCTTGCATTCATGTCATCTGTATATAGAAACCATATTCAACCTTGTAGCAAAGGTTGAGATCCGCATCACCCATGGTGATTATTAAGCTCATCAAATGACTATCGATCCTGGGTATCCATACAAAGCTTTCTTCAATTACACTATTAAGAGAATGGTCTTATCTAGCCACTTGGAGCAAACATCTCATCATGATCGTCTTCTTCTTTCTAAGAGAATCTTCTAGCCACAAGCTTTCTATATTATGTTTGATTTGTAAATATTCTTGTTGAACATCCATCACTTGTTCGGTGTTCATCATTCTTCATGATATTTCCTACAAATCAAAATTAAGTACATGATTAGTAATACTTCATAATCATCAAATCATGTTGACATGATAACCTATTATGCATACAGATATCATTTACATAGTTATGCAACTAACTTGACCAATACTTTGGCACAACACTTTTCCATTTCCTGTATGCGTACAGTGGCTATCTAGATGCCTTCCATCTCTACCAGAACATATTATCGAGAGTGTGCACAGCTCTCTGCATGTCAGCAAAGAGGTTTCATTCTAGACAAGCAACAATGTAATGTTTGTCCAACTTACCAATCATATGCATATTAGTAGTATAATGTTCAATGCTATATGAATCTTTACACTCAACATGATATATTCTAAATATGCATGCAATCTATTACAAGTAATATCATTTACTGTTTCAAATAACAACTCAAATACTTATCTTTAATGTTTGTGTGGTTGCCTCCTGCTTGATCTTCTATATGTCTTTTGAACTTCCATTCAATATGTACCACTGTGCATGCTCAAGTGTGCACTAGTGTCATCCTCATGATCTCATACACAAACATACATTCATTAGTATAATCTCAATATTATCAAAACATTATAATTCTAAATAATATTGAATATGTATGGTCATGATCATTCAATACATGGGTATACTAAGATCCTATCACAAAGTAGGATTCTAACATGACATAGGAAAACATACCTAGATTAGTCTACCTGCTTAGTTATGTCTAACATACCTAAACAATATCTTATTTGTTCTCTTCAATGATTTAGAGATCCTATGTTAGAACCTGCATATCTCATAGGTTAAGCATAGTAGAACAAAGTCATACATACCTCGTAGGTAAAACTTCTATGTGATCAAAGATTATCAATGAGTCTTTGTCTTCATGACATCATGGTCATGGAACTTGATTTGTCTTTCGTGATGTACCTGTATCTTGTTAGCAGAAAACATCAACCTCATACAACACCACAGTGCATTAGTACAATCATATAACCCTAATCAATGAATGTCTTCTATCATTCACATAATTTTACTAGGGTGATAAGACAATTATAACATTAATCAAGATTGTACTAATCTAAATAATATGAAGACAAACATATTATGAACTTAATCAAGAATTAGATTTCAAGACATACCTGTATCTCCTTAAGACATACCTGTCGAGACTTCTTGTAGTGTTCTTATGTAAGGCCTTAGCATCAACTCCCCTTGAAAATGGATCTAGATCTTGAGTAGGGTTTGTTAGAGAAACCCTAAAAATTCAATCTTTGACTCACACACTTCTGAATGGATGGATAGATGTGTCTTGCTGAGCTGATCAAACTTGCATACTTCAATTTTGAAATCTCCAAAATTTGACCCCTCAAGATTGCCTTTGAAACTTCTGGATCTTCTAGACAAGATCCCGAACTAGGGTTTGATGGATCCCACCCTTTTTCCTAATCAAAATATTTGATCCAAAGCTCTAAGCTCTTGTTTTTCTGAGGAGCTTTTAGCCATGGTCACAGACTTCAAAAATCCCAACTTTTGCAGAAGCCCTAATTTTCCACCTTTCCGATCAAAATCCCGAACTAGGGTTTGATCAAGCCCACTCTTTTTCCCAACCAAAAATTCTGATATTGTTCTCTAAATTTCTATTTTGATGAGGAGTATTCATACATGGACTCTGATCAAAAAAATTCCAACTTTCTCCGAAACCCTAAATTCCGGAAGCCATGAATGAAGGTGCTAAAAAATAATTATGTTTTGACAGAAATATGTACCTGATTGTTTCTGGTGTAACTCCAAACTTTTCAATCCAAAGGGTTTGAAAACATTTTCTGTGGTATCCTGACCTATCATCTTTCCATCCCAATAGGTCTGACCTCAATTTGATTCTCTAAGAGAGAGTTATTCCAAGTGTCGCAATGTGACCTGTTTATGGGATAAAACAAGAGAGTGAACTTGTACGGAGTGCCATGTGTCACTGGTTGAACTTCGGCCTCTGAAAATGTTTTCTAATATATTACACTCTGTGTACTACCTATCACTTTTTACTAAATTTCATTTGGATCTTCCTATCCCAAGTTATGACCTTTTTTCCTAGGTCACGTGATTATGACTGAGATCTGGAAGAGGCAGAAACCCTAACATGTACTGATCATAACTCACAAAGTACAATGAATATGAGGGTGTCCTTTGGACAAAAGATACATGGGGATTCTATATACTACTTGTAAAGGTTTCATATCATGAACCTTCCCAAAAATGGATTTATAGTGAACGTTCCATGATGACTGGTTTTTTCTATATAAAACCCTAACCTTCAAATTGTCGTAAGTGAAGCAAGTGTCGTAAGTGTGATACATTGCCTTCCTTCAGGTTAGCTCTGATACCATGTTAAGATTCAATATGCTATGACAAAAAATATCATCATTACATCCCATTTCACAACAATAGCATATACAGGATCACTGAAGAAACAACAAGCATAGCATAAACACAAGAGACACAGATTTATCCTGGGAAACCCTCATGGGGTAGAAAACCCAGCAAAGCTTCCTCAATATAGATGACCAACAAATAAAAAGATGCAAACCAAAGACATGAGATCCTCCTCCTCCATAGCAGACCTCTCCCTCACAATTTCACTACATTCTGAGTGATAGAAGTGTGTCAAATGAGGA